>CANIUD010000356.1:0-366910 GCA_947470075.1 Closterium sp. Yama58-4 | reverse complement strand
GAGGGCGAGGAGGCGAGGAGGTGAGGAGGCGAGGAGGCGAGGAGGCGAGGAGGCGAGGAGGCGAGGAGGCGAGGAGGCGAGGAGGCGAGGAGGCGAGGAGGCGAGGAGGCGAGGAGGCGAGGAGGCGAGGAGGCGAGGAGGCGAGGAGGCGAGGAGGCGAGGAGGCGAGGAGGCGAGGAGGCGAGGAGGCGAGGAGGCGAGGAGGCGAGGAGGCGAGGAGGCGAGGAGGCGAGGAGGCGAGGAGGCGAGGAGGCGAGGAGGTGAGGAGGTGAGGAGGTGAGGAGGTGAGGAGGCGAGGAGGCGAGGAGGTGAGGAGGTGAGAGGCGAGGAGGCGAGGAGGCGAGGAGGCGAGGAGGCGAGGAGGCGAGGAGGCGAGGAGGCGAGGAGGCGAGGAGGCGAGGAGGCGAGGAGGCGAGGAGGCGAGGAGGCGAGGAGGGAGGAGCGATTGAGGCACCAGAGAGAACGAGATGAGTGAGGGGAGAGGAGGAAGAGGAGGAGGAGTGAGAGGAGGAAGGAGATGAGGCGGAGGGAGAGGGAAGCGAATGGTAAGGAGGGGGGCAGTGGGAGAGGTGCAGGGCGGTGAGGGAGGGGGGACGAGTGGTGGGAGAGGGCGGTCCAGGCGAGGTTGGCGGAGAGCTGGCGGGGGAAGGCGAGGAGCAGCGAGGCAGAGGCGCTGGTGATGCTGCTGCCCCACACTCACAAATGGCGCAAGTGAACCAGCGACTGCAGGAGAAGGGGGGGAGGGGGGGTGGAAAGGCGATGGTGGGAGTGGGAAAAAGGGGAGCATTGGTGCTGGAGGCGTTGGCGCAAGTGAACCAACAACTTGAGGAAGAGTGGGTAGGGGATTTGGGGGGAGAGGGGGGTGAGAAGGAGCAGTGGAGGTGGACAGAGTGAGCCGGGGGAAGCGAAGGAGCAGGCGAAACAAGGTGAGCCGGGGAAGAGAGGGCGATGGGAGGGGGGAGCGAGGGCGATGGGAGAGGGAAGGGAAGGCGACGGGAGGGGGAAGTGAAGGCGACGGGAGGGGGAAGTGAAGGCGACGGGAGGGGAAGGGAAGGCGACGGGAGGGGGAAGGGAAGGCGACGGGAGGGGGAAGTGAAGGCGACGGGAGGGGGAAGTGAAGGCGACGGGAGGGGAAAGGGAAGGCGACGGGAGGGGGAAGTGAAGGCGACGGGAGGGGGAAGTGAAGGCGACGGGAGGGGGAAGTGAAGGCGACGGGAGGGGGAAGTGAAGGCGACGGGAGGGGAAGTGAAGGCGACGGGAGGGGGAAGTGAAGGCGACGGGAGGGGGAAATGAAGGCGACGGGAGGGGGAAGTGAAGAGCATCGCCGTGGTGAAAGGGAGGATTGGCGTGTGGGGAGTGGGGGAATGGACGGGAGGAAATAGCAGCGCGACGGGCGCGGGATGGGGAAGCGTGGCGTGAGGAAGGGGGGATTGTGGCGGGAGGAAAGGGGAACCGCGCCGTAAGGAAAGGGCGGCACGAGCAAACCCTAACCGCGGTGTGATTCACTTTTTTTAGGGAATCCGCACCTATAGGTTTAGACGCGGGAAGTATCTCTATCTTCTTCTTTGTCACGAGATTTTGATATCTATTTGCCGAGGAGTCATGGGTCGTTGCAATGTTACGTGACGGTGGTTCAGTAAATTCACAAGGAGCTACGCTGCAAAGATACCAGCGCGCGGCTTACTAGGCTCCTTATCAACGTGCCGATGAGGCGTGACACTCTGAAGTGTGCGATGGGTTGTTGTGATATGTCGCGCGTGCGTTTGTGCGATTGATGTGTGGAGGTGTTCCGGTCGCATTCTCTATCAGGTTACTTTGGCGAGGTTGGTCATGTACGCGAACATCTTCCCAACTTTTCGACTATTCAGTCCCTTCGCGGGCCAATAGCAAATTTGGCCCCAACCAACCTTCCTAAGGTTGAACTTCTTGGCCCGCGGGTTTTAACAACTTTGGTGGCCGAATTGCAGGCTGGTTCGGAAAAGTTGTTAAATTTGCAGTTACTACAGTAGTTGTTTATGTGCGACGACGTCGTACTTTAGACGGCGATATTTCTCATTTGACGCGATCACAAATTCTGTCGTTGGGCGACGCCGTGCGACGTCGCAGGCGATTGTCGCACACTGCGCCATCAAATTCGTTATTTTTTTGCGACATTAACGACTATCGTCACTTGACTTACGACTGTCGCAAACTGGTTACCTTCGCATAAACGGCCCGACGGAATTTCCCTAATATTGTGCACTTTGCGACTTAGCACGCCCTAAGCAATGAGCTGAACTCGTGTGTGTTGTGTCCACCAGCAGGTGACGACAGTGCATGGCAGCCCTTGAGGTTGCTGCCACCGAAGCGGCTTCTTGTGGGTCAGAATGCTCCACGATGTGGTTTGATTTTCCGCAAAAATGCATAAGTGATCCCCGTATTCCTCCAACTATATTACACCATGTTCACATATTTCAGACAAATATTTCATATATTTGACTGGTGGGGCTATTATGCTGGTATGTGAACTGGAGAAGCAGAAACGTACTATAGGAATCCTATATAGCAGTGTTCATATGGTAAAGAATATGAATATCGTATTATGGTAGTTTTTTTAGTATCGTATTATACTAGCTTCTTGATGAACTGGGACTACGCTCTTGTACAGCTTTGCACTTTCTCTCTCAATGAAATAGTTCACTAGCGGGTATTTAAGTTTTCAGAGCCCGTACAAATTCCTGATATAATTTTGCACAGCTTTTGTCGTTATCCGCGAGTGCGCCACCGACAGGTCTGCACTTCCAGGGCTTTCTTCAATATCGTGGCCGTTCGTCAGCCCTCGAACGGCCTGGATGAGTGGACCTCGCAGCCTGTGTGAGTGAGGGTAGGCTCGGTGAAGGTCAACAACGCTGGCCCAGCGCCTTGTGGTTCGGAACGCAAACCCGCTACTGCGTGGGCAAGCACCTGAATCGAGCACCCTGGGCTGGGACAAACAACGTAAAAAATGTTTTGAAGGGCAGAGTCCCGCAAGAATGTTTTCCTGAAGGGACATTTCCCCAACCTGCCCAAATGTGCGCTTCGGCAACCTCAACCGCGAAAGCAATATTAGCATGGAAATGATCAGATTGGGGCCCCAAAGCTCTATAAATAGAGCCGACTTGGGGCCTCGTGTATCGCGAAGTGTCGAACCTGGTCCGGACCTGTCACTAACCAGTTGCGGGCCTTACCCACGCGCTCCGTCAGACCTTACCACACAAGGTGACGGATTTCTGAACGGACAAGCTGGCAAAAAAAATAAACCCCAGACGGGCATGCATCCGGTCAGGGAGGCATCAACCCTAAACACCTTGTCGCATGTGTTTAGGGTTGATGCCTCCTCAATTTTACGCCATACGATTGAGTTTTATTATTTTGACCACTGCGATAACATTTTTGGGCTAAAATGTTTATTTCTAGGTTATTTTGCTGAAGTATCCGTACTGCCCATTGTGATTCGGCTGACGATCGTTGCTCCCGTCAACCAGGGTGCTAGCGAAATCCGTCAAACCCAAGCCAGCAGGTGGTGACCTGGCGAGCTCGGCCTAGCTGCCTAGGCTTGTGGGTTGCTTCGGGCCTTCATCGTAGGCTCGCGACTCACGAAGCCCCAAGTTGGCCATCTTTCTGCTAATCCGAGGCCCCAATATGATCAATCCCCATATTAGCAGGTGCCCCACATCGACTGGTCTTTCGAACCAAAATTTTTTCGTCTCTCTGCTCTCCGTTCTGCCCCGTTTTCTCATGTGGCTCCTCCCCGTCTGCGCAATCACCTGCATAAAGACCGTTGAACCGGTTTGCATCCTCCGGAAACGCGCCCTCTTGGGCGGCCCAGATTTCTACAACCTGGCGGAGCAGCCGCCATCCGCCAAGTCACACAACGCAACAACATCGCCTCACCTCACCAGGTGTAGTGCGGAGGCGAGGAAAGGAGAGGGAACAACCAGCCAAGCCTCCCGCTCTGGTGGTGTGTGAGCAGCAGATGGGTTGGGGGGGAGGGGATTCACCTCAGCACGACACCATCACCCACCCCTGGACGAAATTGCTCTCTGTGAGAAACCTAGCCAGCACATATCGGACCGGACCTTAGGGTCTGGACTCCAGACCGAACTAAACCAAACGAAACCGAGCAGAAGCAACCACAGGCGCGCACATTGACCTCACTGTTTTCTCCGGGTTGGTGGCTGACTGATGCGTGTGAACAGATGGGAGCGAGTATTTGCTAGCCAGAGCAAGTAGTTCCCCAGGGATCTGCATGCAAGCCAGACTAGAAAGATACGCTTTCATGGCGTAGCCTCCGAGCTTCGTAGTCATTCCTTTCCGTCAAGATGTCGGCCTGAGCTACTTTCTGTGTTTTAGAATCCATCGATTCCGTTTGTTAGGCTAGATAATCAGAAACCTCCTGCTTAGGGAGATATTTTTACTTGGCATCTCCTCTCCTGCTGATGGAGCTTCCGCGGCCGGGTGAGCGTTCATTCCGTCGCTCGAAGTGCGAAAATACTTGATATGCCCACGCCATGCTGCTCGCACGCCACGTCGCATCCATTTTTCCCTTAGATTTCCTCCTTTGTTTCGCGTATCCAAACATTTTCCCTCCCGCTCCTTCGCTTTCCATCGACCCAATGTGCCACGTGGCAGCTCGGCCGGTCCTCCTGGCCATCCTCCTCTTGTCGCTGGCCGCGCATTCACACACGCAGACGACTTACGACGAGTTCCTGGACAGCATCGAGAGCGTTCTTAACGGTTCCAAGCCCCTCGGCAAGATTGACTGTAAGTGTTTGTACCGGATGAGGCAACCCACTCACGAACTTTTGGTCCGTCCAGTCTCTGTGTCGTTCACGATCCGCTCCTGTATCCTCTCGCCCCCTGTGCTCTCCATCTTCTCGCTCCCGCTTTAATCCTTACATCCCCACTCCCCGTCCTTTCCTGCCCTGCAGCCATGCTGTTCACGCAAGCCAATCAGTACAACCTGGCTCGCAGCAATAAAGCCGGCACCAAATCCGTCTCCCCCAGATCTTCCTTCCGCGGCAGCAACTCGCTCCCCAGCTCTGCCGCTTCAGACCCGGGCATTGACAGTGGCAGCGGCGGTAGCGGCGGTAGCAGCGATACCGGCAGCATCACTGGGCTTCTCTCGCGTGTCTTTCGTAGTTTCTTCGGCGTCCGCTCCACCAGCGCGACAACATCAGGGTTTCCCAAACCGGTTCCGCCGCTGTCCACCTTCCAGAGCGGCGTGCAATGGCTTAGCAGCAGCGCGGCTGCCAGCAAATCGAACCGGGCTAAGCTGAACTTTCTACTTAAGCTGTTGGGACAGCCAAGCCTCGATAAGGCTCTGGGAAAAAAGCAGTCCGCTTTTTTCATACCCTCGGATGCGAATGTTACGTTGGAGGCGGAAGGTATTACAAACCTTACGGCCGCGCAAGCTACAGTCCCAAGCACTGTACCGACGGCACCGGCGCAAGTTTCCGGGCAGAGTTACGGTCAGAGTTTTGCGATGATGAGTTCCGGCACTGTTGGGGTGCTGCGCGACGACGACGATGACGACGAGTCGCGGAGATGCCGAGGCGGGCGACAGTATCGCATCGAATGCGACGATGACGACGAGGAGGACGATGACGAGCCTGAATGCATCGAGCCGACTGGGAGAGTGCGAATCATCAAATACACGTGAGTGCCCAGAATAATAAGTACATATATGTGAGCTCAATAAATACACGGTTCGTCGCATTCAGTGGTTGCATTTTTTAGTCATCGTGACTTTCCCAGTCGTTGACATTCCAGAGATCTTCATCCCTTCAAATTACAAGATAATCTATACTCTTCATCTTACATGCCCATCTGCTGACTCAACCATCCGTGCAGCTCCCCCGAGAACGTCTCATATGTGCTCCTCCGAGCCAAGAGCAAGTGCTTAGCTGACGTGCGCAAGGTACAGATCCGCAATGCTCCTTATGGAAAAACGGGGAGTCTTGTACTGGAGATTCCGGGTTCGTGGCGGCTTGTAGATGATGAAGAAATTGAGCTGGTTAAGCACACCTTCATCGTCAATGCAAGCAGCGTGATAGTTGCAAATGGGCAGACTTTGGAGAAGGCGGTTATTTCCATGACTAAGGCGCCGTGGAACTACTATGCTATTTTTACCACAGGAAGCAAGAAGAATGGGGCAATAAGGGGCCAGCTCTGGAAGCCGTTTTGCCCTTGGTGTGGGAACTTCACGTTCACAGGAACCTAGGGTCTAGGATCATGTGTAATGTCGAATCCATGGTGGTGCAGTATGGAGGGCATGGCTGCGCTGATATGTGGAATCATTTCCACATATCAGTTCGGCTTGTAGAAATAAGTGGCCACTGTCTTGGTGGCTACTGTTAGGGCTGTATAGATTTTGGGGATGTTGACATGTACGGTTGTGCCGATGGGGAATCTTAGACCATTTTATGAAATAGGAAGGAATAACAAGGTCTGTATGTGTTGTGCACTCCCATAGTCCGCGACTTACGACGTTCACCTCACTTCACCGCATATCTACCCTTGTTTGGCAAGCTGCGAATCGTGTTCCGCCGACTTGCGCCTCCGGATCATGAATCCACGGATCTTCTCGAACTCCAGCGAGGCGAAAGAGGGAGAGTGTTAGTCGTTAGGCACTTGACGTCAAAATTGGTTCCACATTCACGCTGCCACCTCAGCCTCCCGAGAGAGAGGGGGCTTGTTACCCAATCAAACAGACGAGTCACATCGCGGCGTGCCGCCGAGCCTCTCAGAAAGCCTCCCCTCAAAAACCCCCCGAGTCCTGACCAGCCACTCCGCTCCGAACCCACACCTGGTCCCCAGGCAGTCCCCTCCCCTCTTTCCGTCCCCCAGACAGTCCCCAGACAGTCCCCGCACAATTGCGCTGGCTCGAACACAGCTTCTTGATATCGTTACCGCTCTGAAACGCTATAAACCGTCTTAACTGTAGACAATACCTTCAGCCGTCTCGCCTGGGCAACCTCGAGGGGCCCAACCTTTTGCCCATCCGCGGATTAAAGCTCCGGTATACATTTGAAAGGAGGGGTTCAAAATCCTTAGGAACTTGAAAAGTTGCCCCAAAACTGTAAGGGCCACTAACAAACCCCACTGACAATTGTATACTGCCGCTTTAACTGCTTTGCATTCTGTTGCGTTGCGACCGTCGCTGCTGCGGATGGTGGCGCGGCGGTTACATTGGCAATCGAAGGGCTGTGGTTTCGTTTGCCAAACAAGGTTGGCTGCAGCAGCAGGCGTGGGCCACTCACATGAACTCACATGGCCGTGCCGCCCAAAGGTCAAAGCGTTATAGTCACATGCAGCCCCTCCGCTCGCTGTACAGCTGATGCTCACACCATGCACGCGAATTTGCCTTGCGCCGGATGGATACGCTGCACCCGAGGTTGTTTCCCCAGCTTCATGCACCTACATTACAAGCGCGTCGCGTGGTTATCAACCAATAGTAACGAACATACCGAAGTCAAGCAGAAGAGACTGAAGTCAAACGAGGTAACAGATCTTGTTTATAAGCACATGCGAATCCTTTTTAGCTAGCTGCGAATTGACGAAACTTATGCGAAATGCTCGTGACAGCTTATACGCCCCCTTCATAAGGCAACCGGGAGGGGCTCAAACATCAGCTGTAATCTTTCTCCACAAGGTCTGACCCGCACAGGGAGCGAACTGTCCAGTGTGAGTGGCGGCGGCAGACCGACCTTTCATCCTCTCTCGACCTCCCCTCTCCTCCCCTTCTTTCCTCCCCCCTCCCCTTTCCACGCTTTTCACCGCCCCAACGAAAATGCTGGGCTGGGAAGTGCCCACCCGTGCTCAAGAACTTGAGAAGTCTGGTCTACAAAATGTCTAACACACTATTCGCGTCGACTCAAATGTCGACACTAGAGCTTAGTTGCCTGCATCATGAGGTTTTCAGTACGGTGCTTCATTTCGTGTACGTCGTTTCCCTTAATTTGACATAGTCGCTGCCAAAATCCTAGAATATTTTATTTCGACTCAATTGCACCGCATCGACTTCGCTCAACAGGGCGCCGCACCGCACCGCGTCCCTCCCATTATACTAATACACGACCGACACTATTTCCTCCCAGCCGTACCATCTCCCTCTCGACGCTCGCCCATGGGATCGCCACGCTTCGCTCGGCCGATCCTCCTGGCCGTCCTCCTCTTGTCGCTGGCCTCGCATTCACACACGCAGACGACGTACGACTCATTTCTCGACCAAATCGAAAGCGTTCTTAACGGGTCCACGCCGCTCGGCAAGATTGACTGTAAGCGACAAGACCCCGCAAACTGGGGCAATCAGTGATTCGTTTTTTTTTTTTTTAATCTTCTACTTCAGGAAATTATTGCCCACTATTGGCCCCTTATCATTTTTAATTTCTATTTACCTGCTCCATATCCTCTTTCCCCCTTCACTTCCTTCGTCCATCCCACATCTCCCCTTCTAAACCTTTTCGATCCACCATGTTCCTCGCTGTCTTTTCCCCTCCGCCCTGCAGCCATCTTGTTCACGCAGGTCAATCAATACATCCTGTACCTCAGCAATAAAGCCGGCGCCAATTCCGCCTCCCCCACTCCCCCCCCTCCCCCTGTTCCCCCCATCCCCCCTGCAGCCATCTTGTTCACGCAGGCCAATCAGTACAACCTGTTCCTCAGCAATAAAGCCGGCGCCAATTCCGCCTCCTCCGCATCCTCCTTCCGCAACGCCGCTGCCTTTAGCACCACAGGAGATACGGGCGGCACTGGTGGCGGCACTGGCGGGGGCACTGGTGGCGGCACTGGCGGGGGCAGTGGCGGCGGCAGTGGCGGGGGCAGCGGCGGAAGCGGCAGCAACCTGGGCCCTTTCTTACGCTTCATCCTTTCTCTTATCCTTTCTGCATCCAAATCAAAGACGCCCTCTCTCGCCCTCCTTCAGAGCAGCGTGCAATGGCTCAGCACCAACGCGACCGTGATCAAATCAAATCTCAAGAAGCTGAACTCGATCCTCAAGCTGCTCCGGCAACCGAGCCTCGCGAAAGCGCTGGGGTCCATGCGCTGCGCGTTCTTCATTTCGCCCGGCTCAAAGGTCGCGCTAGAAGCGGAAGGGATCACGCAGCTAGCAGCCGCCCAGAACGCGGTCCCTGCGACGGTGCCGAAATCGGGGGAACAGGTTGGAGGTCAGAACGACAGCCAAAGTAACGGTCAGGTTTCTACTCAGGGTTAATCGGCGAGGAGTTACGGGGATGTTGTGACGCAGAGCGACGATGGTGGGGAAGGTGATGAGAGACCGCGGGGTGGGAGGCAGTATCGGATTGAGAGTGACGATGACGATGATGAGGACGATGACGATGACGAGGATGAGTGCGTGGAGCCAACAGGAAGAGTGCGGATCATCAAATACACGTGAGTGCACATACTGTACATTGGTTTTTAGGCTAGTAAACGAGTCAGCTTATTTAAGTTGGTTATTGATACCTATGAGAGGTGAATTCTCATCTTACTGAACAACACCCCTTCCTGTCAACAATTGAACCACCTCTGCCCATCCCTGCAGATCCCCTGAGAACGTCTCCTATGTGATCCTCCAAGCCAAGAGCGAGTTTTGTGTTGACTCAAAACAAAAATCATCCACCTCCCCATCCGCAGATCCCCTGAGAACGTCTCCTATGTGATCCTCCGAGCCAAGAGCGAGTGCCTCGCCGATGTGAGAAAGGTACAGATCAGAAACGCGCCCTACGGGAAAACGGGGAAGCTTGTAATGGAGATCCCGGGTTCGTGGAGGCTTTGGGAGGAAGATGAAATCGAGCTGGTTAAGCACACCTTCATTGCCAATGCGAGCAGTGTGACTGTATCGAACGGGCAGACTTTGGAGAAGGCAATTATATCCATGACTCAGGCGCCGTGGAACTATTATGCTATTTTCACCACGAAAAGCAAGCCAAACGGGGCAATGAGGGGCCAATTCTGGAAGCCCTTCTGCCCTTGGTGCGCCAACTTCACATTTACTGGAACCTAATATGTGAAGCATGGTTGGATGAACTTAAGGGTGAAGGATTTGTTCACCCAAAGTCATGATTATATGTTGGACCAGGTTTTGCTTCTTGCCACTATCTTGGTGGCAGTATGTTCAGTGCTGTATTGTAGAGGGACATTTTTTACTGGGTGGTTGATCTAACGCTGGCAATTAGATGTGGCTAGTATGATTGTGTGGGTGAGAGTGAGTGGTGCTCTCCTTGTTTTTGTTCCATTACGGCATGAAGAATGAAATATACATGAACCGAACTGCACCTAGGAGCTCTTATGTTCGAGTGCGCGACTTGAGAGAAGGTCAAGGTGTTGTTGACTTCTTTCGGGCAGCTGCAATTTTGGGCTTGGTCATGGAATTCTCCTGGCCGAACCTACCAGCAGCAGTAAGTTACCCCTGGCCAAACCTACCACACAGATCTGAAATTCACCTGGGACTTCTCCAGCCGCATTCGTCGTCCGAAAATGCCTCTCACCTTCGTTTCGTGGCGCATTTCCGAAGCACGAGACGAGAGGTTTTGGTATTGCGGGTTCCGAACCAAAAGGGGCAGTTTGCAGGAGCTGCTGCCAATAATCAAGCACGACGCGAACCGAAGCGCGCAGAGCGTCAACTCACCAGCCCTGGAACACAAATCCAAGCCGTCGAACCACACCAATGGCCGACAGAAACAATCTTGCCCAAATCGTCCCTCGCTGTCCACCTCATTTTCCAATACTGAAAGTGGTACCGAGTGAAAACGCTTAGCACCGTTTAGAGAAGATATACAAGAGTACTGTATCGTTTTATGAGCAGCTTTCGTTTTGCCCCTGCCCCAAACCTACCTTGCTCTGCACCATACACACCTAGGGTCAGCCAACCAGCACACCAACTGTAACAGCCACAACAGCAACGGCAGCACGAGCCGCACCCGCACGCCACACCGCTCCATCCATAACTAATCTCACCCTAAACAAGAAAATACCGTCCCTCTCTGAGCCTGTCTACTATATGCTGTTGCACCTATCAAGAACACACTACCCCCAGCTAAGTGCTGCGCGCTCTTCCTACCCTGAAGTCGGCCTGATATAGAAACATGATTCTCAGGGATATATTGTTGACCAGGTCGGGTTAGTCAGCAGTTGGTGCCAGTGCCACGTCACGCCTGGACTGAAGCCACGGACGTGCCGCTTCAGCATCGCGGTTTTTATAGCTTATATAAAACTCCATTATCAGTCGGCGCGAGCTTGGCCAAGCCGCAAGCCGCGAGTCGCGAGCTGCGAGCCGCTAGACTCGAGTCGCACGTGATGCTGCGCGATCGGTCAGGTGAGCCATACGTGGCGCTACGTCGGCTCAAAACGGGGCTTTCCGCGGGATGTACTTATAAGTTCCAAGCGCGCGACGGTTGATTCCGAAGGAGAGACTACCGGCGAGTTGCCTCACAAGGCGTGTTTTTGAGTTTTGAGTCCACTCAAAATATACATCGAGCCCCGAGGGAGCGACTTCTGAGTTGCTTCACGAGGCGCTTCCCGTGAGCCGGAAGAACGAAGTGCTCTCCTCCCCAACTCATTGTCTTTCTAATTTTCTCTCACCGCTTCTCTTCCATCATACCTGCTGTTTCGTTGCAACGCCTTTCCCGATATCCCTCCTACGCTCCCCCTTCGACTCCCCTCCTTCCATTCCCTCCATCACAACCAGCAACTCCCGTTTCCCTTCCCCCCTTTCCTTCTCTCGCCTCCTAAACCCCACAACAGCCCGCCTCCTCCTCGCGCTGCTCGTCCCGCTCCTCCTCGCGTGCCCCACTCTCACGAGCGCTCAATCGGCCCCGTACGATCCGTTTTTGGATTACATACAAGGCGTTTTGAACGGCTCAATTCCCGTGGGGAAGATTGACTGTGAGTGCTCTGCTGCGCTTACCCCATCGCTCCTCCACCCCACCTCAGTCACCGCCCCTCCCTTTCTCTCCCCCCTCCCGCCTCCCCGTTCTGCCCCTGTTCTAAAGCGCTGCGGCTCCATCCCTCACACCTTGCGCCGCCTCACGACTTGCACCGCCTCACTCCTCGTACCCTGTTGCAAAATGCAACATGCGTTATGCAAGTATGGTTCGACCTCCTGGTCCCCCCCTCACCTCTCCTTTCCAGAAAAGAGAGGCTTTCATTCACTAACCCACTCGCTCGTTCACTCACTCAGTCGGTCAGCTATTCCCTCCCCCCTCCCTCACTCACACTCTCTCACCCCTCCCTCGCTCACACTCTCTCATCCCCTTTCCCCCTTTCTGCTTCCCCTATTCTCGTTCGTCTACAGCTCTTCTCTTCACCCAGGCCAACAGATACAACCTCGCTCTCAGCAACAGCCTGTGTCCCTTCCTCTCTCACAATCGCAACACTCCCTCTCTTCTTTCCACTTTCTCTCTTCTCGCTTCCCTCCAGCTCTTCTCTTCACCCAGGCCAACAGGTACAACCTCGCTCTCAGCAACAGCCTGTCCAAATACGCCTCCCCCAGTAACCAGCCTGCTCCAGTTTCCACCTCCCGTCCCTCCTCCCCCTCCTCCTCCTCCTCCTCCTCCTCCTCCTCCTCCTCCTCCTCCTCCTCCTCCTCCTCCTCCTCCTCCTCCTCCTCCTCCTCCCCCTCCTCCTCCTCCTCCTCCTCCTCCTCCTCCTCCTCCTCCCCCTCCTCCTACCCCACCTCCTCCTCCTTCCACCCCTCTTTCCCCTTCTCCTCCTCCTCCTCTTCCTCCTCCTCCTCCTCCTCCTCCCCCTCCTCCTCCTCCCCCCATTCCTCCTCCTTCACCACCTTTCGGACCAGCAACTCGCGGCCTCTATTGCATTCCTCTGGACCCCCCTCAAGATCTACATCTACGGTATCCAGCACACCTTCAGTAACAACATATACAACTTCCAATTTCTTTAGATCGTTTCAAGGCAACCGCTTTATCGGATACAGCCTCAGCAGCATTCGGAACAGCATTCAATGGCTCAGCAGCAACAACACAGCCAGCGCTGCAGCCAGAGGAAAGCTTAAAGCCATTCTCGCATTCTTCAGGCAGCCCAGGATTCGAAATGCGCTGGGAGGGACGAGTGAGGCGCTCTTTATAGCGCCGGACGCGAGTGTGACTAAAGTGAAAGCGAGCCAGTACCAGATTCGGGATCAAAGTGAACGGGATGGGGACGTCAGGGAAGGCAGGTATTATGATGACGACGACGACGTGTGTTACGAGCCCACTGGAAACGTGCGAATCATCAAATACACGTAAGTACACGATTTTCCTTCAGCATACCCCCAAAACCTCTTCCCTTCCCAACCCACCATCCCTTGCCCCTTCCCTTCTCCCCCTCCCCCATTTTCCCTCCTCCTGCTTCTTTCCCTCCCCCTTCCCTCCTCCTGCTCCTCTGTTTGTTTTCCCGTCTCTATCGACGTGCACATATTCTATTTTAGTAGAGTTCTGCTTTATCGCTACTCTGCCACCCCATTGTAACACTTTTTTTCCTTCTCTACTCTGCGGCTATTCCTTCTGTCACTTCCTCTCCTCCAGGACCCCCGAGAATGTCTCATTTGTGAAATTCTATGTAAACAGCAAGTGTTTATCCAACGTACGCAAAGTGGAGATTCGTAACGCACAATACGGGCAAACGGGGCCGCTTGTAATGGAGGTCCCCGGCTCTTGGTGGTCGATAGACCCCGACGAGGACGAGGTGATTCTACACACATTCATCACAAATGCAGCCTCGGTTATGGTCGCCAATGGACAAGACATGGAGACAGCAATAAACGCGATGACGAAAAAACCCTGGGAGTATTATGCGATATTCACGTCGAGTAGTAAGCCGAGCGGGGAAATGAGGGGACAATTTTGGAAGCCGTTTTGCCCATGGTGTGCCAATTTGACATTCACAGGATCCGGATAGAAGAGACTAATCAGCTACGTCACCGCGTATTATAGGCGATTGTTTGGTCTTAGGGTGTGCATTTTCAGCAGGGCTACTAATTTGTGTGGCACGTCTTGTGCTACTCTGAGATGTACGATGTGTATTGTGCAACCATATGACATAGATTCTGATGCACATTGCCAAGTTTCAAGAACAGAACTTACGCACAAATTGTTGTGAACAAGCTTCACCACGACTCAGGGAATCCAGCAAGGTGTACCCGCTATAGAGCGATGACTTTCATTCATTCTGCCTTCATCATGGTTCCGAATGGCCAACTAGTGGCGCCACCTAACACATGCACAGTGAAGGATTAGGTGTGGCAGAACCCGAAGCGCGTCTGCCACCCTTACGCTGCCTGCCACCCGCAGCAGCCGAGGCCAACTAAACGGCCCCCGCAGGTTGCCTTTCGCACGGTTCTCCGCTTCAATCACACGAATTCGGTGCTTTACTAGAGGTATCTCTCCATCGCGTCTCGCACAATGGCGACATTGCTGCGCCTAAAAGCCGCCATTCTTCCGTCGCCTGTAGCGTCATCGACGGTATCCGGAGTCGCACCCCACCCGCGCAGCGCGCTCCTCGGTACCTCGCATCTGCTCATCCCATCGCGAGCAACCACGTCCGTCGCATTGAGTCGCACGACTTTCGTCGCTGGTCGGGCGGTTGGGCCTACGACCACACTTCTCGCCGGCCCGAGAAGCCTGCTGTCTGGTTCGGTTCCGAACCTACAACGCAAGGGAATCTGCCGAGCCTCGTCCGCAGCTTCAGGGAATCTAAGCTTGGGCGGCAATGTAGCGGCAGGTGCGACGGCGTCTACGGTTTTCGAACCTGCGACCGAGGTTCGGGATGCAGGCTTGTCGCCGCAGAGCGCACCGAACCTGGGAGGGTTCGAGTTTCCTGTGATTAAGGAGGCGAAGCGGGTGGTGCTGGTGCGACACGGGGAGAGCACGTGGAATGCGACGGGCAGAATTCAGGGCAGCTCGGATTTTTCCGTGCTGACCGCGAAGGGCGAGAGCCAAGCGGAGACGAGCCGGCAGATGCTCGCTGCCGACTCGTTCGATGTGTGCTTCCACAGGTGACTAGCCCCATGCTTACTCTATTCCATGGGTTACTAGCCCCGTTCTCGCTGCGGACTAGTTCGATGTGTGCTTCCACATGTGACTAGCCCCGTGCTCACTTGCTTCAACAGGTGACTAGCCCCACGCTCGCTTGCTTTCGGGGGTTACTAGCCCCATGCTCGCCTTGACATTCACTTCCGCACATCAATAATTCCTCATATGCTCTGCTTCCCTTCACGACCTCATGCCTCGTCTTCTCCTCCTTCCCCTTTTCCTTTGCTCTCCCTTCTAATTGTTTCTGGGCAGCCCGTTGCAGCGATCAGCGCGGACAGCGGAGGTTATTTGGGCGGCACGCACGGCACCCATGATTCCGCTGCATGATTTGAGGGAGATCGACCTGTACTCGTTTCAGGTAGGCTCGATAAAGAAAATTTACCGTTACTTAACTTAATACCTTAAGAAATTGGTGAGCAATCTCAATTGTTTTCGCTCTGCTGAAAACACCTTGCTCGCGAAAACAAACAGTCACTCTCCACGGCAGTGTTTTTTTACGTGCTTTATGCTCACTCCCACCATTGCAAACCATTTTGCACCGTACCCCACCCTACCCTACCATATTGGCACAGGGATTGCTGAAAGAAGAGGGGAAAACACGGTTTGGTGAGAACTACCGCATGTGGCAGAAGGACGCAGCAAACTTTGAAATTGACGGGCACTACCCCGTGAGGGAGCTGTGGGCGCAGGCAGTTGAATTGAAACCACCTCAAACCAAACCTACCGTTCTGCACCTCTGCACAACCCACTCCACTCCAATCAACCACATGGTCTGTTCAAGGAGGAAGGGAAGGCGAGGTTTGGCGAAAATTACCGCATGTGGCAGAAGGACGCAGCAAACTTTGAAATTGACCGGCACTACCCCGTGAGGGAGCTGTGGGCGCGCGCAGCAGCGTGCTGGCAGGAAATCCTGAGGAGCGAGGGGCGGTCCGTGCTGGTGGTGGCGCACAATGCTGTCAACCAGGCGCTAGTGGCCACTGCCACAGGTGGGGTGTGTGGGTGCCTGTGTGACAGTGCGTTTGTGGATGTGAATGCGTATCTTTGTATGTGCGCGCATATGCCTGCACAGTAGTGCTGCTGGTGGCGCACAATGCTAACAACCAGGCGCTAGTGGCCACTGCCACAGGTGGGGGAGTGTGGCCGGGTGCGTGGGTGGGTGGGTGGGTGGGTGACGTCAATGTGCCTGAATGTGACGTCAATGAATGTGACGTCAATGAATGTGACGTCAATGAATGTGACGTCAATGAATGTGACGTCAATGAATGTGACATCAATGAATGTGACGTCAATGAATGTGACGTCAATGTGCCTGAATGTGCATAAAATTCAGGTGATTGCCTGAATGCGCATGAATCTGCCTGAATCTGCATGAGCATGCTTGAATTTGCGTAACTTTGCGTGAAAATTCAATGTTTGGGATTCCATTTTCTTCATAACTTTTTCACTCCCCCTTTATCCTTCCTGGCATCTCCCCCCATTCCCCAGGCCTGGGTCCGGAGTATTTCCGGCTCGCCTCTTGCTGTAGAGCAACTGCGGTGTCAGCGTGCTGGACTTTGTCCCGCACTACAAGCCGCACGTGACGAGACGTTTCCTGAAGCGCTTGAGTAACCTTTTCACACTCTCCGTCCCATGCACCTTCCCCTTCCAGGCCTGGGTCCAGAGAACTTTCGCCTCTTGCTGTAGAGCAACTGCGGTGTCAGCGTGCTGGACTTTGTCCCGCACTACAAGCCGCACGTGACGAGACGTTTCCTGAAGCGCTTGAGTAACCTTTTCACACTCTCCGTCCCATGCACCTTCCCCTTCCAGGCCTGGGTCCAGAGAACTTTCGCCTCTTGCTGTAGAGCAACTGCGGTGTCAGCGTGCTGGACTTTGTCCCGCACTACAAGCCGCACGTGACGAGACGTTTCCTGAAGCGCTTGAGTAACCTTTTCACGCTCTCCGTCCCATGCACCTTCCCCTTCCAGGCCTGGGTCCAGAGAACTTTCGCCTCTTGCTGTAGAGCAACTGCGGTGTCAGCGTGCTGGACTTTGTCCCGCACTACAAGCCGCACGTGACGAGACGTTTCCTGAAGCGCTTGAGTAACCTTTTCACACTCTCCGTCCCATGCACCTTCCCCTTCCAGGCCTGGGTCCAGAGAACTTTCGCCTCTTGCTGTAGAGCAACTGCGGTGTCAGTGTGCTGGCTGGACTTTGTCCCTCGCTACAAGTGGGGGGGATGAGTCCATGCGTTTTGCGCCTCAGCAACCCCTTATCATGCAGTGTGTGATAAGCCGAGTTTTGAGTCGACTCAAAACCCCCTCCTCATGCACTTCCCCTCAACCCACCCCCTCCTCCCCCCCTGCACCTTCCCCCCAGGCCTGGGTCCGGAGTATTTCCGGCTCTTACTACAGAGCAACTGCGGCGTCAGCGTCTTGGACTTCGTCCCGCACTACAAGCCGCACGGTGATGAGGAGACGTTTGCAGACGCGCTTCAGTAACCTTCCCCGCCCTCCTTCCCATGCACCTCCCCCCTAGGCCTGGGTCCGGAGTATTTCCGCCTCTTGCTACAGAGCAACTGCGGCGTCAGCGTTTTGGACTTTGTCCCGCACTACAAGCCGCACGCCCCCACTCACACTCCGGACGAAACTGTGCCTCCATACAAGGCGCACGACTACAGTCACGCTCACAGTGACGCCGGGGGTGCCATGCCTGTGGATGCTGCTTCTGCTGCTGCAGAAGCAGGGGCGGACGGAGAGGAGTATTTGCTGCCCTATGTGTGCCTCAATAGGCTCAACCAGGTGCGAATCCAGTCAACCAGGTTTGTAGCCGTGCCTCCTTACAAGGCGCACGACTACAGTCACGCTCACAGTGACGCCGGGGGTGCCATGCCTGTGGATGCTGCTTCTGCTGCTGCAGAAGCAGGGGCGGACGGAGAGGAGTATTTGCTGCCCTATGTGTGCCTCAATAGGCTCAACCAGGTGCGAATCCAGTCAACCAGGTTTGTAGCCGTGCCTCCTTACAAGGCGCACGACTACAGTCTCGCTCACAGCCATGCTGGCGTGCCTGTGGATGCTGCTTCTGCTGCTGCAGTGGAAGAAGCAGGCGTGGAGGGAGAGGGGTACCTGCTGCCTTATGTGGACCTCAACAGACTCAACCAGGTGTGAACCCATGTCTAACCACCCATAAGTTCTAAGCTTTGTGTTATTGTGTTTGGTACGTATCATAAGGTCGTAACAGCTCTTCTTAATGCCGCTTCCCTCGGTGCCCCCCGAAACTGGTGAGCATGCTGGGTGGGGTGCAGGCGTGCAAAAAAAAAAAAAAAAACCAGACTTGAATACGTGTTTTGAGACGTCTCAAAACCCCAGACCCGGATTCCATCACTTCCCCACCTCCTCTTTCCCTCTTCCTCCTTCCCACTTCCCCATTCCCCTCGTCTCCCTTCTTCCAGATGCCCGCCCCACCCATTCTTTCCAGGGCGTCAGGCGGTCGAAAGGCCAGGGCGAGGGTGATTCTCGTGTGCCACGGCGAAACCAGCAGCTCAGCGCAGCGGCGCTTCCCCCAGTCACCGTTTGAGCAGCTGAGCATGCTGGGGGTGGTGCAGGCGCGCAAGACCGCAACAGCAGGCCACACGCTCTCCTCACTCACCTCAGGCGCGCAAGACCGCAGAGCTTCTGCTCGAAGCAAGTGCTCCGCCGAGCAAGTGCGCGTCGACACGGTCTTCTGCTCGCCTCTCACCCTCGTTCCCCGTGTCCCTCTCTCCCCCTCCCTGTGCTCTCCTGCTGCCTCCCCTACCCTCCCCCTTCCCCTGCTCCTCCCGCAGACCCCCGCACCTCCTGTAATGGCAGGAGGGGTGTCAGGCGGACGGAAGGCCAAGGCGAGAGTCATTCTCGTGTGCCACGGGGACACCAACAGCTCAGCGCAGCGCCGCTTCCCGCAGTCGCCGTTTGAGCAGCTGAGCATGCTGGGCGTGGTGCAGGCGCGCAAGACTGCAGAATTGCTGCTCGACGTGCGCGTCGACAAGGTCTTCTGCTCGCCGCTCCCCCGCGCTGTTCGCACAGCAGAGGCGGTGGTGGAGGTGCAGGAGGCCGCAGAGTGCCTGGGTGCTGACTGTGTGCCGCGGTTTGTTGATGTGGTGAATGTGGAAGAGCTCAGGGATTTGGAGTACGGCACGTGGCAGGTGAGACGGGGGCGAATAGGAGGTAGTACAGAAGGCGTGTGAGTGTGTGAGTGTGTGAGTGTGTGAGTGTGGGCATGTGGACGTGCGCGTCGACACGGTCTTCTGCTCGCTGCTGCCCCGTGCCATGCGCACAGCAGAGGCGGTGGTGGAGGTGCAGGAGGCAGCGGAATGCCTGGGCGCTGATTGTGTCCTGCGGTTTGTTGATGTTGTGCCTGTGTAGCAGCTGAGAGAGTTGGAGTACGGCACATGGCAGGTGAGCTCTGTGCTCTTTTGAGGCGACTCGAAGGCTGTGTGCGTGCACGGCGCATGGTAGAGGCGGTGGTGGAGGTGCAGGAGGCTGCAGAGTGCCTGGGCGCTGGCCGTGTGCCGCGCTTTGTAAATTTGGTGGATTTGGAGGAGTTGAGAGAGCTGGAGTACGGCACATGGCAGGTGAGCTAGGGGTGGGTGGGGTGGCTGGCAGGGAGGCAGAGGCGGTGGTGGAGGTGCAGGAGGCTGCGGAGTGCCTGGGCGTTGACTGTGTGCCGCGGTTTGTAGACATAGTGAATGTAGAAGAGCCGAGAGAGTTGGAGTACGGCACATGGCAGGTGAGATGGGGGTGGGTGTGCAAGTGGAGTGCATGCTTGGATGATGTGGCGTATGCTGCGTCGACTCAAATGGCACCTTGTGGCATGCATGCTTGGATGATGTGACGTATGCGTCGACTCAAATGTCACCTTGTGGCATGCATGCTTGGATGATGGCAGAGGGAGGAACTGTGTGCTGCGGTTTGTCGACGTGGTAGCAGGGGAAGAGTTAACAGAGCTGGACTACAAACATAGCAGGTGAGACGAGTGCGTGTAGGCGTTGTTGTGTTTGGTTGCAGGGTGCTTGCAAGATTATTTGAGCCGACTCAAAAACAGGTAGCAGGGGAGGAGTTGACAGAGCTGGACTACAGGGGGCATGGCAGGTGAGCCGAGTGCGTGTAGGTGTCATTGTGTTTGGTTACGGGGTGCTTGCAAGATGTCATTGTGTTACCACCCCTTTCAGTAAAGCATCCTTATGTGAAATCACGATTCCCGTTGCACCACTCATTTTCTCCAGGGAGCAATGATGGCAGAGGTATCAGCACATGAGCGCTGGGAGGATCAAATCAAATCCTCCCCTCCTCCCAACGGAGAATCTCTGCCGTCCCTATGGGGCCGCGCTGAGAAGGCATGGACTGTCATTCGCCGCCATCTGGCAGAAGTGGAGCGTGCCACATCAGCAAGTGCAGGTGCTGATGTGGCAGCAGCGGGGCCAGGAAGTCCCCCTATTGAGCGATCTGAAACTGTTATTGTGGTGGGGCACGAGACAGTGTTTCAAGCAATGCTTGCTTCGTGCCTGAAGCTTCCTCACGATGCTCTGGGAAGCTTCCGCCTCGATCCTGGGAGCATCACCGTTGTTGATTTCCCTGATGGTGTTGGTGAGCCCAAGGACAGTAACGAGTCTGACAATAAGGGGAACAGCGCAGCAGAAATAGCAGCAGGGGTGGTGGGGCAGGGTGTGGTGAGGTGTATCAACTACACTGCTCATCTCGGCAGATGGGCCGTGCCTGTCACTCTGCCTACAGCCAACGATGAGGACTTCTGACCTTATTGGCGTACTTCATGGAACCATTTGCTTTGATGTTTATAATTCTTTAGTGTGAAAACGGTAACAGTTTTTTACCACACTGCTGGTCTTGCACTGGTTACGGATGATATCTCTTTTTGTGGTTTCTGGCCATTGAAGTGAAAGTGTAAGACATAGCATCACATTAATTAGCCAACCAACCACATTGGCTGAAACATACACACCAGCTTCCAAGTGTAACATCAGTTACAACATGTAACATGTAACAACAGCCATGTGCACAAAACTAGACAGAGCCATGCCAGGCAGGCAACATCCCACCCACCAGCATGAGTCAATCTCCAACCAGACCCAACCCTCAGCCAAACCTTCTCCCATCCAGCTGTTACAGTACTTCACCTTAACCCACCGCATTCTACCCATCCAGAGTTCCCCTACTTGCACGCCACAACCCTCAGGTGACAGCAATCAGCAGCTGATGTGACGAGACGACACAACAGTGACAAGTCGGGATCTTCCAACGAACCCCGTCGTCCCATTTGAGTTGCGCCTTAACAAATGAAACAAATCGATTCCCTCAGAACCGCCTCCAGACGCCTCTAAAGCGAAGTGAGATGGCCCCGCGCTTATGTTCGAGAGGGAATGGGGTCTTGTTGAGAAACAGGCACAGGCATGGGCACGTGCACAGGCACGGAAGCAGGAGGAGCGGGGGCATGGGCGAGATGATGACCCGCTGGGGGAGCCTGGGGAGGAGGTCCGGATGATCCGTTGTTTGTCACCTTCCTGTTATGACGAGGCATGGAGCGAGGGAGAAAGGAGAACAGAGGAAACAGAGGACAGAGAGGAAACAGAGGACAGAGAGGAAACAGAGGACAGAGAGGAAACAGAGGACAGAGAGGAAACAGAGGACAGAGAGGAAACAGAGGACAGAGAGGAAACAGAGGACAGAGAGGAAACAGAGGACAGAGAGGAAACAGAGGACAGAGAGGAAACAGAGGACAGAGAGGAAACAGAGGACAGAGAGGAAACAGAGGACAGAGAGGAAACAGAGGACAGAGAGGAAACAGAGGACAGAGAGGAAACAGAGGACAGAGAGGAAACAGAGGACAGAGAGGAAACAGAGGACAGAGAGGAAACAGAGGACAGAGAGGAAACAGAGGACAGAGAGGAAACAGAGGACAGAGAGGAAACAGAGGACAGAGAGGAAACAGAGGACAGAGAGGAAACAGAGGACAGAGAGGAAACAGAGGACAGAGAGGAAACAGAGGACAGAGAGGAAACAGAGGACAGAGAGGAAACAGAGGACAGAGAGGAAACAGAGGACAGAGAGGAAACAGAGGACAGAGAGGAAACAGAGGACAGAGAGGTATTAGAGCTCTGGTGTGAGGGCGAGAGGAGTGGATAAGCGGGGCAGGTGCAGTGATGGGAGAAAAGGCAGGCAGTTGAGGCATGAGTGGGAAGGCTGGCTGACAGTGCACTGTTTGAAGGCTCTCAGATGAGAAAACGCATACCAAATAGCAATTTCTGCTTATCTTCTTCACAAAAATCACTACACTAAAAAAGACAATACTTCCCACACTAAAACTGACAGACCAGATAGGCAGACCTACATGCTCACGCAACATTGGAAACAACAGCACGTGATGCAACAAAAGGGGCAGCAGCAACAGGACCAGCAGAAGAATCTAACCTTGCAACAGGGCTAGACCCTCGTGGGTGCGCCTCCCAACCAGGATGACTCGCCAGCCACCCGACCAGGTTTTTCAGCATAGGAGCCGCCTGACCGCTTAGCTTCCTCCCCTCCTTGGGATTCCACACCGTCACTCGCTCCTCCTTCCCCACGTCTACCAGTTCTCCCACTCTCCGCTCTAGCTCCTGCGCGCCTTCCGGAAGCTTCCGCTTCAGGCACCGAAAGTGCGCGTTTTCCGTGCCACACCCGGCCTTCTTAATCACCGCGCACACCTCGCATCGCCGCCCCTCCACGCGCGACCGAGGCGCGCCCGACGCGGCCTTCATCGGCGGCGCGCCCGGGCCGCCGGGTTTATCCATCCGCTGGCGTTTCTTACCAACGAAAGACGAGTCGCCTACTGCTTCGGGCATTCCGCCGGGACCGTTAGCCATGGGGGGACCGCCAGCCATACCCACATGGTGTGGCTGCTGGTGCTGGTGCTGCGGGTGTTGCTGCTGGTAACCCACCATCTGCCCCCCTTGCTGCACCATGCCGTTTTGTTGGTGATGGTAACCCGCTTGCTGTTGATGCTGATGTGGCATCTGCTGCTGCTGGTGGTGTTGATTCTGCATCACGCCGCCAGGCTGCATCTGACCGTTACCGTCTTCTCCAACGACTTGCATCACCCAAGAGTTGCCGGCCGTCCCGTTCATTCCCTGTCCGTTCTGCTGGTTTACCATTCCGTTTGGTGGAGCGTACATGCTGCCGTCCTGCTGCACGTACTGTTGCTGTTGCTGTGGCGGCGGCGGTTGCTGCTGGTACTGCTGCTGTTGAGGCGGCATCGGTTGTTGCTGATACTGCTGCTGGTACTGCGGTTGCTGTGGCTGCTGCTGCTGGTATTGCTGTGGTTGTTGTTGGTACTGCGGCGGCTGCTGCTGATATTGCGGCTGCTGCTGATACTGCTGCTGTGGATCTTGTCCGGGCTGCGCATATTGCACGTGACCTTGCTGTTGGTTCGGATCCCCGTTCGCGACGGGAACGGTTCCATCTGCCGGATAGCCGGCCGAACTTACCTGCGCGTCTCTGACAGCGATAACAATTGCCTCGTTTGCGTTTTCGAGAAAGCCTTTGGCGTATTGCGCGTGGCTCGGGCTCTGGTTCAGAAAAGGCTCGCAGATGGAATTTAGATCCATTAGCATCTCTGGTAGCGTGTAGGCGGGACTGAGGGCCTTTTGTCGAATCAGACTGCAACGGGACAGAAGAAGCACAAACATACGCGTAGGAAGGCGATTAATTCATACAGGATAGGGATGGTGGGAGTGAGACGCTGAAAAACAATGGATGAAAGGACCAAGATCTAACGCAGCGATGAATTGAATATACGAGGAGGACAAACAAGGAACTGGAACATAACACAAATTTAGCTTCCTCGTAAAAGCCGGCATGTTGGCATCAGGCGGGCAGGCCAAGTGTAGGAAAAACAATCAGCCGAAGAAGTCCACGACGAGGACAGAGCCTTACTTAAGATTAAGAACAGTGCCCGTATCGGCTAGCATGACGCCGGGTTCAAGAATCAATCTCTCCGTGTCGAGCTTGGCAATCTCTTCAAGAAGCAACGCCATCTGATGCGGCGTCATCGGGATGGGATTGCCTGCATACTCCTCCGTTTGCCCTTGTTGGTCAGGAGCCGACATGATGGCGACTCCTTAAACAGAAATAATTCTAGAAGAAACGGAAACACCAAGATCTGGGACAAAACCGCGATCAAAGAACCTGCAGAGAAAGGGAAAAAAAGGGGGTGAAAATGAACGATGTTCAGGCAAAATCATTCATGGAATAAAGAGGGGCTGACCAACAACCAGAAAAGAACATCAAATGCTTCAACTGGCAAAGATCTAGGTCTCAGGTCTCGAAGGCAAAAGCTCAAGCGCGTCACGATAAACAGATCCCTAAAACAGCCAGCCGCCATGGCGATCAATCAAAACAATAAACATACAAATTAGAGGCGCCGCCTAATTTCTGGAGTTGGAATAAGCAGCGGATAACGCGGGTCGGTGGGTCCACTGGGAGCCAAGGGTCTTCCCTAGAGAGGCCAAGGCAGGCAGGGAGAGTGGGAGGGGGGTTGGAGGAGCGTTTCTCTCAAGCGAGCCGCTGTAGGCGTACGGAGTCGCTTTGTGAGAAGTCGAGTCGACTCGTTGGGGTTTTTCAAGTGGAGCCGGGCTGGGCTGGAGTCGGGTGGATGGAGGAACCGAGGGATGGGATGGGGGAGATGCGCTGTGGTGCATTCCCGAGAGCTCCCCCCAGAGTCCCCCAAAGTCCCCCTGCCTCCGCTCCGAGATTTCCCCCTACCCCGATTCTCCGGGTTTCCCTGAATCCCGAGTCCCACAGTTGTCCCGACCACCCCAACTCCCGCCTTCTACTTACGAGTCCCCTGGTTTTCCCCCTACGCCCAAGCCCGCGGGTGCCCCCAAGTCCCGTCGAACCTTTTCCTGGCCTGGGGTTCCCCCAAGTCCCAACGAGTCCCCTCTCGTCCGCCCAGCACGACTGGAGCTGGATGGATGGATGGAGGTGCCAGACCCGTACATGGTTCCAACTAACCCCGAGGCTGGTTGGTTAGTCCGGCCGGTAGTTTGGTTTGGTTGAAGTGGCATGCTGGTGGTTGGTTGGCTAGAGTTGGTCGTTGGAGGAAGATATTCACCTTAGGATCGTCATGCGGAGTGCTGTGCGTTTGCGGTGGACGGTCCGATAGGGATAACCTGAACGCGGTGATACTGCTCCTGCCCATAATTCTCAATCGGACAGCAGGGGATGATGGAGGAGATTATGCGTGAACGGTCCGATGAGGGTCCCCGTTTGCCAAGCAAACACATCTAGTCTGGTAAGGGGTTGACAATGAGGTTCGTCATCGGTCTGGATCGAGGTACGACAGATGTCAATGGCTGTCGTGCTGCGGGAGGAGGTGACGTGGCATAGCTTGATATGATCAGGAGATTTGCCTTCCGCGAGAGGCAGGGGGGAGACACGCGCGGATCACTTGTGCGCACCGCGGAGCCCGTTTCGCGTGATTGCCTCAAGCGCTTCGGTTGTTGGCGCGGCCAAGAGTTCCGCTATTGCCGCCTTGGAGGTTTAGGTTTCCACCTGGTCAGGCGATGCTTGCGACGTTCGCAATCGTCGCGGATCCCAGAAATAATCGCCTCAAATGCTTCTCGACGCTTGATTTGTTCGCACAATAGCCTCGAATGTGCCATCGCTTCGAACGGACCAGTCGTAATGCGCAACAGAGTCGCACAGCTTTTTGGAGGCTCGTGCATTGTGTGGCTTGGGAACGAACTGACGAATCGCTACAGCTCGCTCAGGTTGAAATGTCAATTCCCAGGGGACAACATCAGCTGCAATCCAATTAGGCCAGCGCGGTTCGCAAATGCGATCCCTAACAGTCCCCCTGGAAGAAGCTAATGGTCGTAATCTGCCCGCGGTCAGAAAAAAATAAACCCCATCTGGATGGCATGCGATTAGGGGAGCCCCAACCCTAAACACGGGGAGCCCCAAACCTAAACACGGGTAGCCGCATGGTTCTGCCCGAAAAGATTGCATTTGCAAACCCGCACTGGGAAAATGAGATCGCAGTTCGAATTGTCCGCAATTCCCAGCCTAACAAACTGGGAATATCACTTCGGGCAGCTAAGTGCCACTAGCCGCGAATTCAACATTGTTAGGGAGGGGTGTGTGCTGTTTTGAAAGTACTTCACCAATCTCGCACATTACCGCTCTGAAAGACTTCAAAGCTAGAAGAACCGAGATTTGTGCCCTAAAGGACTCACATACACAATAAAGAACGGATGCACCATGAACATCTACATTTCACAACTACTTTTCGCCACTTATTTTTTTAGCATATTCGTTTCCCCTACTCCACAGCTGAAGCGATGGGAACATTTAGGATAGTTTACTACAATTCAGTACCGTTCTCAATGGAGCACAGACTTTACATCTTCAGTCAACCCAACAATATTTTGTTAAGGCTGATCACAAATCACACACCCCAGGCCACACACAGAGGCCCTTTCTCTGTAACGACACGCCCAATGTGTTGTGAAAACGGTTACATTACAGCCGAGAAGCACTCCAGCTAGCATCTACAGTGCTCAGCAGCTGCTCATGCATATCCGGGCCATTGGTCGCCATGATCCCTCGGTCCAGCCCCAGCAGAAACCTCCCCTTGCTAAAATCCAAGGGGTTGCCACCCGCATCTGTCACCACGCCGCCCGCCTCCTCCACTATAATCACGCCTGCTGCATGGTCCCAGATCTTCTCCTTGTAGCTGCCACGTGCGAACTTCATGAAGATCTCAGCGTCGCCCCGCGCAATGGCGGCATACTTGGCCATGCTGTACACCCGGAGAGGCTCATTGCTGGCCGGTTTGGGGGTAGGGAGGGGGATACGGGGAGACAGGGAGACATTGGACTCATTTTGCTTCATACTAAGGTCTCATCGTCGCCCCGTGCAATGGCAGCATACTCAACCATGCTGTGCACACAGAGAGGCTCTTTGCTGGACGGGGGAGGGGGGGAGAGGAGGAGGGAAGTAAAGAATCAGTGACAGGAGGGGAAAAAGGGAGGGGGAACAGGGGAAAGAAGGAAGGGGTCAGGGGGGGAGGGGAGACAAGAAACTGGTGAATTGCACCATAGTTTCGCTTCATGAAGATTCATGTTTCGCCCTGTGCAAATGTACACTCGGAGATGTTCCGTGCAGATTGGACGGGGTTTATGGGGAGGCAGGGACAGGGAGAGGGGGGAAGATGAAGGAGGAAGGGGGATAGGATATGAGAGAAGGGAGGAGGGGGGGGGGGATGGGTCGGAAAGGGGCATAAAGAGCAGGTCCGATTGCATCTTTCTTTTTGTTTCTTTTCTACTCCCCTGTGTAAGTGAGGGCTTCCAATCACAGAGCCAAGCACACTGGCCCTTCTTTGTTTGATGCCCTTGAATGCAATCGTTCATGACCCACCAGAACCAAACCCACTACTCCCCTTCCTCTCCTTGCTCTCCTTCCCCACTTCCCCACCAGCCCCAACGTCCCCCGTTCCAAGCCTCACCTGATGCCGAGCGTGTCTGCCAGCTCAGCAGTGAACGATTGGTTCGAGTTTGCCTTCTCCACCGGCTCGCAAAACGTCGCCAGCGCTGCATCCCGCACAGGCGAAACCCTAACCGGCACTGGAACCGCTCTCAACGCCCCTCCATCCCTCCCAATCTCCACCAGCGACTCCATCCACGCACCACCCTCCCTCTGCGCCTTCAGCACAAACCCCTTATGCCACTTGGTCGGCGGGAAATATTTCGCGGTCAGCCGGTGGAACCGGTGCGGGTGCCGGAGCCACCCCGACCTGACCGGAAAATTCGGGCAGCCCAGCGCGCCGACTTTCAGCTGCCCGTCCTGCAGCAGCGCGAGCGCGACCGCGTATTGATCATCCCGCACAAACCCTAACGTCCCGTCTACGGGATCCAACACCCAGTGCCGCCCCTCCGCGCCCCCCTCCGACCCCCCGCGGCTGATCGCCTGCAGCACCTGCACCGCCGTGAGCGGCGCTTCGGGCGGGGGGATCCCGACTAGGGCGGCTTCCGCGAGGCACTCGTTGACGGTTTGCACGAGGCGCTGCAGCACGGCCACGCCCGCCTGGCCAGTGAGCTCCTTGGTGTCTTCCTCCGCCACCATGGAGATTGGCTCGTCGGGGTAGGCTTGCTTCAGCACCCAGCTCACCACCGCCTGCACTCCCCAGTCTGGCTCGAGGAGGGGAGCGACGGGAGGGAGTAGGAAAAGGGGTGGAAGAGGGGTGAGGGGTGAGGAGAGCAGGCGGCCTGGCCGGTTAGCTCCTTGGTGTCTTCCTCCGCCACCATGGAGATGGTCTCGTCGGTGTACGCCTGTTTGAGCACCCAGCTCACGACCGCTTGCACTCCCCAGTCTGGCGCGCAGGGGAGGGGGGGAAAAGGGGGGGCGGAGGGGGGAAAAGGGGACGGAGAGGGGAGTGGGACTGCAACGCCCGCGTGGCCGGTGAGCTCCTTGGTGTCTTCCTCCGCCACCATGGAGATGGGCTCATCCGAGTACGCCTGCTTGAGCACCCAGCTCACCACCGCCTGCACTCCCCAGTCTGGTAGGACGAGGAGGGGAGTACGAGAACGGAGCGGAGAGGGGAGAGGTGGGAGTGGGGGAGCGGAGAGGGGAGCGGTGGGGGTGGGGGAGCGAAGAGGGGAGCGAGAATGATAACTTGATAACGCCCGGAGTGGAGGGCAGGGAGGGGATAGGGAGTGGAGGGAGGAGATAGGGAGTGGAGCGCTTCCAGTGTCATAATGTCACTGTTGGGAATGGACTGGAGGCAGGGGATTGAAGGAAGGAAGTAAGTTGACGGACGGCGTTGACAGAGTCACTGACTATCCGTCGCAGCTGATTTTTGTGTGTGACTATAACGGAGACGGTGACAATGACTGCACCGGAGACTGACAGTGGCTGTAACGGAGATTGACAGTGATTCTAACGAAGATTTTGACACGACACCCGCCAAACGCTTTTGCGATAGTCCTGCCCTATAAGTTCGTTTCGTTGTTCTCACCAACAGACTTCGACAGAACAAATCACAATGGAGACTGACACGCTGTTTGTACACTCACGCTCACACTCACGTACTTCCCAACTCGTGCACTCCGTACTCGCGCACCCGAGCATTCGGCATAAGGGAGACTGTCACGCTTGTTTTACTTCTCAAAGTTGTCCACTCGTCAGTCGTCGCACGCACCTGCGACGGTGACGAACGACTTGTCCTTCTTCGACCGCGCGACGTCTTCCGCGCGTCGCAGCTGGTCCTGCACGCGCTGCGTCAGCCGGCAAGACAGCTGCACCGCGCGCTCCGCCACCGCCAAATCGTATTCCTCCGGAGGCACCTCCGCCAACGGTCCGAATTTGCGCTCGGAAAACGACAACCCAGACACGGGTTGCGGGAACTCCGGGGACGCGCCGTTGCCGGTTTGAGCGGCAGGCGGTGAGTCGTAGCTGAGGGGAGACGACGGGACGGCATCGGTTTCCGCATTGACGTTAACGTTACCGTTAACGGCGTCCCGTATTGAGGAGAGGGTTGCCGGGTCCTGAGAGACGGTGGCTCGGCAGGAGATCGACGACCGGTGGTGCTGCTGTTGGTGGTAATGTTGCTGTGAGAGCTTGATCAGGCGAGGGAAGTCTGGAGTTTGAAATGATTTTGGTAGAGCAGTCGGTTTGCAAGAGGAAGAGCGGTGAACATGCGAAGGAAGGCTAGATGTTGCACCGAATACGGCAGCACCTTGAACCGCGCCCGCCATTTTCGAGTCGTAACAGTAGGGATCGCAAGGCTGCGCAGCACAGCACTTCAGCGCACAGCACGTTCAACCAGTGTAGTCAGGGAAAGCTTCGTGGTGGAGTCACGCGCGCTAGACGTGCTTTTGGCCTTCCTGACAGGGACTGGCTTGCTGCCGTTCTGTGCTGTGCTGGTGCTCTGCTGTGCTGAAATCAGCAGGAAGAGGAAAGGGAAGAGGAAAGAGATGGAATGGAAGAATCGAGGAATTTGAGTTTAGGGCGAGGTCGGGTTGTACAACATTCTGGACGCTCACTGCGGTCAACTCCGTTTCGTCAAGGTGCAAAACGGTAAGCCTGGCAAACCGTTTTGTACCGTGTGGAACCGTCTTGAGTTACGATACCGTGTGGGAGAAATGTACAACCTGACATCCCTGGTGCAGGGGGAGGCGGAACAACGATTGCTGTGGATCGAGCCGAGAGGCATCGTACAGCGGCGACGAAATGACGGCGCACCAGCCGTCGTCGGATTAAAATACGTACGGTTAGGATGGAGCGATGGTGTACCTAACGACTTTCGTCAAGTTTTGTGCGATGAGAGTGAGGTTGTTGGCCCAGTGTCCCTTGGAATGATGCCCCGCGACGATCACACCCGAACAAAAGATTCGTTTTCATCCACACCTTGGCTCATGCGCCCTTGGCCTCACCCGCCTCGCCTTTTCTCGCCTAGGCTCGCGCTCGATGCCGAGCCTGAAGGAGCTGCAAACATTTGTCAGCCAATCAATGCTTAGCGGCTGCTGATTTATGCGAAGGGACGCGAACGTCGAAGGCGGCGCCCTTTGGCCAAATGAATGAGCTCCAACATGTTGATGACGTGGGATCAGATGGACGAATCCGCATGTGCCAAATAGGCGAATATCTCCCGAACCTCCTGGTGGGCTTTGCCGCAACCTCAAACGAATGCTTGCCGCACATGTGCACCAACCACCACTCTTCACCTCACAGTTTGACCTTATCCTGCCGGAATGCCAGAAACAGTGAACCTGGGCAGTACCGAATGATTTACTGTATTAGTTGCACAGCTTACAAATCCATAACAGGCAGGTAGAAAAATGTGTACCTTATTCTAGCTTGGCCGGATTCTACGTAGTTGCTAATCACCCAGCTGACGTGTCCTTGATTGTTTGCGCGCGTCTACCTTCCTGGTAGTCTTGGCATAGGCAGTAGAAAGCATGGAGGCCAAGCCAACCATAGGAGTCAGCCTCATCACAGAATGTGGCTACAAAGAAGGATGCAAACTTGGAGAGGTGCTTCTCAATGGCAAACACCTGGTAGTTGTTGGTGACCTTGCCTTTGAGGATATGGTCAAAGCTCCGAGCAAGGCGAATGTCATACCTGGTATACGGTTGGGAACAGGGTTTGGGATTTTAGTGATGGGCTAGTTTGAGAAGGCACAAAAGGATGCAACTTTTTGTTAGTAAGTCACGCATGATCCAAGAGCATATGGTTCAGATTCAATCCCATTCAGGATCAAGCACCAGAAAATACAAGTAGGCTCACCATTGCTCAAAGCCTGACGAGTTGGGTAAAAACCCTCTGACAACAGCTCAAGAACTCGCAACCCTCCAAGTAAACTCACCACTGCCTGGGGGCCGAGACGAACCTCTGGTTGAAAGTAGCGATGTAGAAAGTGCTGTTTTCAAGACATCTGCCTGTATGAAGCACCTGGACCCCTAGTAGACTCACCACTGCTTGAGGCCTGAGAAGAACCCCTGGTTGACTTCGTCTGTGGCAATATAGAGAGTGCTGTTTTCAGGTATAAGGCGCCAGATGTGCCTCCGGATAGCTGGCACACGTGTGTCACGGTCGAGGTGCCGACAGCGCAGGTAAGAGGCGTCGTCCCTCATGATGTCCGTGTTGTGCCGGCGCACGTGCAGAAAGACAAAATGGCCCAGCTTCTCAGATAGCTGGTGGTGGGGAGGGGGGGAGAGAGGGAGAGGGTAGGCTGGGTTCACACAGTCAAGGTGCCGGCAGCGCAGGTAAGAGGCGTCGTCCCGCATGATGTCCGTGTTGTGCCGGCGCACGTGCAGGAAAACGAAGTGGCCCAGCTTCTCAGATAGCTGTATTGGGAGGAGAAGCACGCAGTAACACGAGAGCGGGAAAGGAGGGGGGGGGGGGGAGAGTGGGGGTTTGGGGAGTTTAACGGAGGAAGTGAACGACTGCGTTCACATGACGTGTCTCCGGATGGCAGGGACACGTGTGTCGCGGTCGAGGTGCCGGCAGCGCAGGTACGAGGCATCGTCCCGCATGATGTCCGTGTTGTGCCGGCGCACATGCAGGAAAACGAAATGGCCCAGCTTCTCAGATAGCTGATGGCCAGGTGAAGAGGGCAGGAACATGGGGTGGGATGGGTGGAAGAAAAGAGGGGGGTTTTGCATGATGTCCGTGTTGTGTCGGCGCAGGAGCAGGAAACCAAAATGACCCAGTGTCTTTGATAACTGGTGGGGAGCAAGAAAGAAGAGGATGTTCACTTATGATGTCTTTGTTGAGACGTCTCAAAACTGTGTTGCGGTGGTGATGTGCAGGAATACAAAACCGCCCTGCTTCACACTTGCATCAACCACCCACCAGCTTGACAGGGAAGGGAAACCCCTTTCCAGACCGCAACTCAGTTCACCTGAATGATGAGGTCTCATCACCCACGCACCTGCATGGCGAGGTCGCAGATGTATTTGGCAAAGGGCGGGCCATGGTAGATTACTGCAGTGCCGTTGAACCCGGTTACTGAGGTGCTTCACCCACCTACCCACCAGAGAAGCAAGGCCTCACCACCCACCCACCTGCATGGTAGCGCCTCACCACCCACCCACAGGTCAGCCCACCTGCATGGCTAGGTCGCGGATGTATTTGGCAAAGGGCGGGCCATGGTAGATCACTGCTGTGCCGTTGAACCGCGTTTCACACGCCCTCCTCCTGCCACAGTGAGACAGTGAGCAGGTGAGTGAGTGAGTGAGTGAGTTTGTTAACGTCGGTGTGGGTGTGTGACAGTGTGTGTGCGTGCATGTTGGGGTGAGAAGGAGGAGAGAAAGTGGGGGGAGGTAGGGGGAAGAAAGTGAGAGAAAAGAGAAGTAAAAAGCTGTATGTTCCAAGTGAAACAATTTCCCCCGTCACAACAACCCTCCCTACCATCCCTCTAATGACGATTTTCTCTCCTCCTGACTTTTGAGTCGACTCAAAAGTCAGCCCCTTTAATGACGATTCTCTCTCCTCCTTTAAACATCACTGCTTCAACCATCCCCACTCCCCCATCCGCCCACCAACACAACACCTCAAGCTCTGCGTTCCTATTCACAATCCCCCAACGCTCTTAACCACACACTCACCAGGGTCGGTCATCCTTCCGATGCACAATCTTAGCCTCGGCATAATCAGGCACGTCCCGAAGCTCCCTCCAACTCACACTCCCATCCTCCACCACCAAATACTGCGCCGGCGTCTCGTCCTCCTCCTCCTCCTCCGCTCCCCCTCCCCCACCCGCTCCCCCACCCTCCCCTCCCTCCTTCCCAGCAGACATTTTCTTCCGTGCGTCCGCCAGGGTTTGCGCGTCCTGGGCGACGGCGAGAGTCTGTTTCCAGTCGTCAGAGTCAGCAAAGACGAGGCCCTTAGGCAAAGCTTTGGCGATGGCTTTAAGGTCGAAGAGATCCTCTAGAAGCATCTCCGTTTGGGATGTGTTCACTCTGATGGAGTGATGCAGGGAGAGATGGGGTGAGGGGAGTGGGAGGCGTCACATGGGCATGGTATGTCTCTGCGCCATGCTTTGGGATCAAAGAGATCCTCTAAAAGCATCTCCGTTTGAGATGTGTTCACTCTGTGGCAGGGAGGCGGGGAGTCAGGAGGCGAAAGCAAGGAATCAGGGGGCGAGAGCAATCAATTTAGGGGGTGTGCAGAGAGGCTTTGAGGAAAAAAAGTCCTCTTGAGGCGAGGGTATGCTGAACGAAGTGACAGGGGGAATGCTGCACATGAGAATCGGCTTACTGGAGGAGGAAGAGGTGGGGAGGGGAGGGGACGCAACGGGACGGGACGGAATGGGATGGGATGACAGATAGATTGGGGCGAGGGAAGGGGGGTGAGAGGTTGGGAAGGAGGGTGGAAGAGGTGGAAGGGGTTTGAGGACAGTATGGGAGCATGGGAGGTGGGAAACATGCATTACCAAGGATGTGAGAAGCATGAATCGGTGGGAGAGGCATCGATAAGGCGTGTGTGTGTGTGATGTGAATGGAGGGAGGAGTCCATGACAGGAAAACAATGGGGCGGAATGCAGTGCAGGAAGGAAGGAGGCGCTCACATCCTGGCAGCGTCGATGTTGAAAGCTGGGCGGATGCAGATGTGGCGAGTTTAGAGGCGCCTCTAAAGGGGAGTGCATTGCATGGAAGGAAGGAAGGGAGGAAGGAAGGAAGGGAGGGAGGAAGGAAGGAAGGAAGGAAGGAAGGGAGGGAGGGAGGGAGGGAGGGAGGGAGGGAGGGAGGGAGGGAGGGAGGGAGGGAGGGAGGGAGGGAGGGAGGGAGGGAGGGAGGGAGGGAGGGAGGGAGGGAGGGAGGGAGGAAGGAAGGAAGGAAGGAAGGGAGGGAGGGAGGGAGGGAGGGAGGGAGGGAGGGAGGGGAGGGAGGAAGGAAGGAAGGAAGGAAGGAAGGAAGGAAGGAAGGAAGGAAGGAAGGAAGGAAGGAAGGAAGGAAGGAAGGAAGGAAGGAAGGAAGGAAGGAAGGAAGGAAGGAAGGAAGGAAGGAAGGAAGGAAGGAAGGAAGGAAGGAAGGAAGGAAGGAAGGAAGGAAGGAAGGAAGGAAGGAAGGAAGGAAGGAAGGAAGGAAGGAAGGAAGGAAGGAAGGAAGGAAGGAAGGAAGGAAGGAAGGAAGGAAGGAAGGAAGGAAGGAAGGAAGGAAGGAAGGAAGGAAGGAAGGAAGGAAGGAAGGAAGGAAGGAAGGAAGGAAGGAAGGAAGGAAGGGAGGAAGGGAGGAAGGAAGGGAGGAAGGAAGGAGGAAGGAAGGGGGAGGAAGAAAGGAAGGAAGGAAGGAAGCAAGGAGGCGCTCACATCCTGGCAGCATCAATGTTGAATGCAGGGCGGATGCAGATGTGGCGAGGCAGCACGAACGTTCTGGTCGACACCAAGATGACACAGAGATTGACACCACCAGTGGCATCAAGATGACACCGGGATTGACACCATGGGAATGCGGGTAAGAGGCATGGAGTGAGAGGAATATAGCACCCGTCAGGATAAGGTATCTAGTGGAGAGCAATGGGGATCAGAATGATGTGAGAATGGTTGAGTAGACGACAGAATATTATGATTGCATGCCTTCAACTGCTCCCTGCGTTGCGCATGCTGCTTGTCAAGAACTGAAACAATGCATGCAAGGCAATGTGTTCATTTGTGCAATTGTAAATTGTAATATAAAATGTCCTCATAGCTTCACTCAAGCACTGAAATTATTTATTGCCCCATACTAAAAACGAAACAAGAACCTACCGCATCTACTGTAGGCTGCGACCAGCTTCATTGTACATGTTTATGAGGTACATCACGCATTACACTTTGGACATCAAATTCTTTACACTTACAGCGTAGACTCCTCTGAAAGTGCATACACCTGCAAAATGCATTGTTGTTCGCTTCTGTTTGGCCTCATTATTCCAAAAGCTTTATCTCATCCCTTAGCTTGATGCCTTCAGGTTTCCTACATTCAATTTTCTAACTGCTACTGCTGAATCTTGCGCTGTTTCGGCCTGTCGAACTCGGCTTAACTCTGTCTAAGTTTGTCTGGCTCGGCTTCACTCGGTCTAGCTTAGCAACATAGCTGTCAGTCAGCACCGTACCTGCCGGTCAGCACCCTATCTGTCGCTCAGCACGGTACCTGTTAGTCAGCTTCGTACCTGTTAGTCAGCACAGTACCTGTTAGTCAGCTCCGTACCTGTTGGTGAGAAGAGCCACTTCATTGCACACCGCAAGCTACCATGCTGACTTCTGGCCCAACTCGCAAGTCACTCCGAAGCCTCACAACCCCATAACATGGCCCCCCCTCCCCTTCCACTTTCCCCCTTCCCGCCTTCCTCTCAACCCCCCGTTTGTTATGTATAACTGCTGATCAAATCCGTACCTGTTGGTGAGAATAGCCTCCTCCATCGCACACCGCAGGCTGGAAAGCTGCACACGAGGGGACGATGGCAAGCGATAAGAGCAAGTCAATCAGTCACGGTACTCGTGGTACGAGCCGTTGGTTCTTGTGAAAACGGAAGGCGGATTGCCGGATCATGTGCAGCATGAGAACCGCGAATGCACGGAGAGTAAGTAGGCAAACGATCTAGACAATCGCGTGAGTCGTGGGTGATAAGTTGCGATTGTGATCAACACGAAAGTAAGAGGAAAGAAGCAATTTGCGACTTGCGCAGCATGCCAAGTGGGAGGAGAGACGAGGGTTGAAAAGAGCGAAGAGCGAGACGGGTAAAATGAAGACGACGCAAGAACGCAAATTTATATCGAATGCGGGGAGTGCGGGAAATAATGCAGTTCAAATGAGACGGGTCAGGAGGAATGCAGATCAAATGCGAAGATGCAAAAGATTGCTGATACAGCCGTACTACGGAAATCTCGTTGCAAGACAGATTCAATTATTTCTTTCAATTCAAGTACCTGTTCGTTGACGCTACCGCAGTCGGAAGTTGTGGAGTCGATCATATCCCCATAGTACAGGAATCGCTGTTCAAACAGATGCTTCACATGGTGGTGCGTATCCGCCGTTAAGCTCCCCACTTTCTTCCCCGGAAGGCGAAGCTTCAGCGCGATCAACGCGTGGTTTCCAATGCCGGTTCCAGTTTGCTGGAGCTTCGCGAGTGCGGAAGACATGCTGCGATGTTCCGTTAACTGGAGGACAATGACCGCGCCGGAAACGAAAGCGAAGATGATGATAACGAGGATGGAGCAGCATTGGGTGGTGGAAAGCATGGGTCTGCTTCCGAGTGAACGAGTGGCGTAGAATGACGGAGAACCGGGATCCTCTGCATCTTGATGTCGCATGCGACGTCCGCGACTGACTTTAGGCTCTCGTGCGCGACTCCCGAGAGCGACGCCGCTCGGCTTAGCCGCTCGCGTGTGAGGCTGTGACGACATTTCGAGCGGAATAAAATGTAAAGCTGAGACGGACCAGAATAAATAGGACAAGAACAAGGATTAAACGTATAGGTCTTTGGCTTGTCAAAAAAATCCCACACTACAAGGAGTGACAACTACATTATTCAAGGACTGAACAACCAGACTCGCGCTTCATCCTAACAATGACAATACCTGACAATCACAAGACCTAGGCCCTGTTCGGCAGGCATTAAAAAATGGTTCCCCCGTATGGGCTACAGTAAACCGACCACCCTGGAACCTTCTTTGATAAGCGCGCGAAAGGTTATCTAGGCTCGATATAAGCGGATCAACACCGAACCAGACAATAATGGGATGCCAGCCGAACACCCCTTTTGACGCTGGCGTTTTTCACAAGAGGAACCTTCCTCGAACCCTTTTTCTCAGGCAAACTGTCCATTTTCTCATCCGCCGCACCATGCGGCCTCGAGGTCCCGCACCATGCGGGGGATCATTGATTCGGGGCAATCACACTCCCTTAAAAAAGTTAAATTCCGGTCTTTCTCACCCCTCTTCGTGCCCGCTGGAAAATCTCACATCACATACACAAAATCTCAAACACATCGAACGCACAGTATGCCTTGCGCTTTTTTTCGACGTCCACCGCTGCTTTGCAGGGCTGCCCGGGCTGCCCTTACAGTGATTCTACGCTCCATCAGCGCAGCTCCATACGGGCTTCTCAGAAGTGTCATTTCCAATGGCGCCATTAATTTAGGCCCATTTAATGCCAATCGAACAATCGGGCATTGTTTTCCGAAGTTTCACTGCAGCTACAGTCTGTTTCTTGGGGCCATTTTTTGGGGGCCCGTTAAAATGGCCCATAATGGCGATAATGGCCATAATGCCTGCCGAACTGGGCCCTAACAACCACGGGAGTCCTGCCTTATCTCAGAGAAAAACATATGGGACAAGGCATGCATGCTGCATGCCCATACTGTGAGAGGGGGTCCAGTGTTCATTTTGTTTCCGCCGCATTCCACCATTGCGCACCCGAGAAAACGACGTAATATGACCTGTCCGTTCCGCAGTCACCAGATCAGAGAGGCTGGGAAGATAAGAGCGCCAACAACCAAGGTATGGACCAACCAGGAGCTGCCCATACCGAACAAGGCGAAGTTTCCCACCAATAAGAACCTGCCCCCCCTCACCCAACTAACTCCTTGACCGAGCCCAGGGCCCAGAACAGATAAGCACTGAACCGAGCCAAACCATCGAGCCTGTTCGGCTACCCCATCAAACCACCTCCTTTTCTGGGCGATCTTTTGGAAGGGGAGTGATGTGGGCGGTTTGGGAAAGGCGGCGGTGTACGGAAATCTTCAGATGCGAAACTCCACAGTTGTTGGGCGAAGGACCAATTTCGGGACCAGCTCATTCGCAAAAAACTGCGGATACTTGTAGCATCGCACACCACCGATCTGAAGCCCATCCGGTACCACTCTGAAAGGCTGGAACGAAACAAAAATTACGCGATATACGCAGACGTCGATTGAGGCATTGGTAGTGGAGAACACGCTACAGCTCTATGAATCGGCCCAGCTAGCAATTTAAGTAAGTCATTCCAGGTTACCCCGATTTGGGATGGCTGTGCTTATGATTATGCAGGGCCATACAGAATCACGTGATTAATATTGATCCACGCTAGGGAACTAAGCTACTAGGTGCGGAACTCTCATCCCAATAAACCAATGCATGGGAATTGGAGCCAAACACACGCACCGTAATATGGCTCTGACGAGAACGAGGGCAGTACGCTAAATCCCAGCAACCGCAGGCCGACTATCCATCTCAGCTGCCCTCGCCATATTCCTTTCTTGCGGTCTCCGCATATTCCCCTCCCATCAGCTCCAACATTTCCCGCCTGCATCATCGACACACGACACAGCACATGTAATTCTTCAACGTGTCTCACCGCCTGGCACAGAGCGCAGCAAAACAACCAATCCCAAGACGCCACATATGGTCTGGGATAGGTGGGTACGGACGGGCTTACCAGAGGGGTTTGGGGAGCTGCAAGCACTGTTTGAGCACAAGGCTTCTGGCGCATGCTGCAGTGTACCAGAGACCTGCATCCACCTCCTCCTGGAGCTTGCCTGCAGGCCACTCCAGTTGTCTGGCATCACCCCCATGGGATAGAAACAACTATGTGTACAGTCATGGGAATCGTCGTAGGAACAATGAGAAGGAGCAAGGTGGAGAATGGTTCTAGTAGCACTCATTCAAACACAGGGAACATGAGATAAAGTCCTCGGAAGAGTGAATGATACGAGGCGGGAGGTCTTCCACAAATTCATTAGACTAAGTATTCAGGAAGTTTTGGCCATACCCAACAAACAACATGAAATCAGTCGGAGGCATTCTGCCCTTTTTTTAGACGTCTCAAAAACCCGAGGTATTGCATAAACTTCACCAGATTAAGTATTTAGGAAGTTCCGGACATACCCGACGAAGAATCTGAAATCAGTCGGTGGCATGTTGCCCAGAAGCACCTGCTCCGCTGCTGCCTCTAGCCCTCCCATGTAGACGCCAGGCATGAGCTGAAGGGGGCCATGGCACGAGGAAGAGAGTGACATGAAGGGCTAAAAAATGAAGGAATGTTGACGTGGAGGGAGGGACCTTCAAAGAAGCACCTGCTTTGCTGCTGCCTCCAGCCCTCCCATGCAGACGCCAGGCATGAGCTGAAGGGATGATGGGCAAGAGGAGGGGGGTAGCAAAGGTGAAACAGATGCAGGCACACTGAAGAGGCAAAGACCATGAGGAAGAGAAGCACCTGCTCCGCTGCTGCATCCAGCCCTTCGAGGAACACCCGAGGCATGACCTGACAGTAGGGTGAGGATTTCAGCAAGACAAGCATGACATGACGAGGCATTGTATGCGAGGCATAGCACGCACGCATGTGCGCACCTCTTGGCCCAAAAGCAGGTTTAGCGTGATAAGAAATGACGCTGTCTCTTGATCAACCACTTAAGATAGGCGATCCAGTGTGGCCGAAGCTGAATGAGTACAGCTCATAGCCGTGCAAGGTTATCTCTTTTCAAGGAGCCGTAGGAGGAAAACAGGGAAAGGAATGACCACACGTGGAAGTGCTACCGTTAACCCTTCTCTTTCATCTCACCTCCAGGGTTAACGATAGCACATCCACGTGTGGTTTTTCCTCTTCCCTATTTTCCTACCGAGACTTCTTGAAAAAGATAACCTTGCACGACTATGGGCCGTACTCATCCAGCTTCGTCCACACTAGATCGTCTAACCAAAGAGGTGGATCAAAATGCAGGGCAATTTCCTATCACGGCCCCCGAATGGACCCTGGAAGGTCGTGGCCGTCCAGAGAGTAGAGAGTACGGGACAAGAGCAGGGAGGGGAAGAGATGCATGGGCAGGGAAAAAGGTGCAGAGCCCTTGAGCGCACCTCCTTGGCCCCGGGCAGGTCGTGGCCGTGCAGGAAGTAGAGAGTGCTGCCGTCAGACTTGAACCCGCCAATGTAGATGGCGTTGCGCGCAAACACCGCCAGCGATGCATCCTCCACGCGATTCACCTTCGCCAGCGCCTAAGAAGCAGGGAGATGGAGGAAGTGGAGGTGGGGATAGGAATGGAAAGTTGGGAAAACCTTTGCCAGTGATGTCTCTCCTCCAAACGATTTACCTATACTAGCGCCTAGCGGGTGAAGAAGGGTGGGACGGAGAGAGAGGAAACGGGGACATAGGAATGGGGGTGAGTGGTTGAAGGGGAGGGAGGGAAGGCATGGATGGTAAGTTGGGAATACATGGTAGGAGAGAAGGGAAAAGAGGGACGGGGAGGTGGGAGGAGGCAGACAGAAAAAAAATACCAGCACTGGAGGAGAGGAAGGGGGAAAGAGGAGGCGGGGGGAGGGAAGGGGGCCCACACAGAAAAATGTAAATCAGAAAGAATGCTAAATGCTCTTACCCTCCAAAATTCTCACTCCTTCTGAACCCTCTCACCATCTAATTCGTGTATTTTGATGGTTGGTTTGCAACAGCCCCGATGACTCCACCAGAACTACTTCTGAGCAACCTCGAAAGCCGTTTCTTCACGCTCTCACATTCAAAACCCCCTCGCATGCCGAATGCTTCGACTCACCATTTGAATCGTGTAACCCGATGGTCGGTTCAGCAGCAGCCCCCATGACTCCCTGCCTGCGCCCCCATGCTCCTCCAGAGAGTCATTTCTTAACGCTTTCACAATTCATAATCTTAACAATCTTACACGCCGAATGCGCTCACCCACCATTTGAATCGTGTAGCCCGATGGTCGGTTCAGCAACAGCCCCCACGACTCCCTGCCCGCCCCCCCGTGCTCCACCAGGAACACAGCCGCCTGCCACAACCGCCTGTCCAACCCGCCCGCTCCCCCTCCCCGCCCTCCATCTCCCCCCTCCCCTCCCCCCTGTCCGGGGAGCTGGGGGAAGGGCGCGGCGAGCAGCACGCCCCCTGCCTCCGCGCCCCCTGTGGAGTGCACCCAGGGGACCTCCTTGGCCAGGCGCGGGTTCTGTGAGGCCAGCAGCGCCCAGTTCTCCAGACTCATGCGGTCCTGATGACGTTGGTGGTGAAGGGGGAGGAGGGGGATAAGAAGGTGTAGGGAGGGGACAGGAGAGGGGACAGGAGGGAAAGGGGCACCTCCTTTGCTAGACGCGGGTTCTGCGAGGCCAGCTGTGCCCACTTCTCGAGGCTCGTGCGGTCCTGATGATGGTGTGGTGTGGTGAGGGAGAAAGTTCGACAGACGAAACGGGGGTTGAAATATGGTATCCGAGGGATATCAAAGCAGGAAAAAAGCCCGGCCTTGCACCAAACCTGCCACCGAACCTCGGATTTTTGCTTGGGGTTTCAGCCCCACCTACACCACCGCACCGACCAAAGCTCAAGCCAGTTCTTCGAAGCCTAGAACAATCAAACCCCTTCAGCACCCCACCTGCCAGATCTCGAGCCCCACCGCCTCCTGTGCGGGGGAGGGCGCGGAGACGCTCCGCGTGGCCTCGTGGCCCGCCACCAGCTTCGCGCGGAACGTCCGCCAGTCCATCCCGCCTGCGTCCGCCGCCAGCGATGTTGCGTCGTCCTCGCTCTTCCCACCGCCGCCACCGCCACTGCTGCTACTGCTGTCGTCCCCAGCGCCGCCGGAATTCTGGCTGGCGTTGGTCTGGGGAGAAAAGAATAGGAGCATAGGGCGGTTATTCGACACGAAGCGGAGCGGGAAGCAAGACCCGTCTGGTGCTCATGTTTTGCATGACGAGGCAGATCCGCAACAACATGCAGCCGAATCATCTGCATTCCCCGCCAAAGACCGGCAAATCACAACGACTCAACGACACCAATCACAACCCCACAGGCCCGCGCGTCATAATTCAGGCAGACATAGAGAATGCAACCCTGACGAACGACTTCTGAGTCGACTGGAAAGTCATCTGAACGATGGGAAAAACAAGCCCTACGAGTTCACTCATCATAATGTAAGAAGTCATAGAGACTGTAATCTGACGAACGACCTTACCTGCACGAGCCTTCGCGAGGTGAGCCTGTTTCGCGAATCTCGTCCACGTCGCCGGCTTCCGAGATCCAGGCGGCTGACCGCTGTGCCGAGATCTGATTTTCGGCGAGCGATTTTGCTGACGGCACCCGTACTTAATAAAGCTCGGGGATGAGCTGAGCGATCTGATCGCGGTGACCGCCTTGGCTGTACTGATAATCCCGGGGTTAAGGAATTATTTGGAAGGTAGCTTGACTCTGGTGGCGTCTGTGCGCGAATGGCCGTGGATGAAATCCATTTCGCCACGGCCAAGCCAGCTGCCGTCGCACTCATGACTTGCTGTGATCTCTTTCTGTTTCTATAGGTGGTACTCTTACTGTTTACGCAGTTAGACCGGATTGTGTGGTTGACGATTGTGACCAAACTCACCGACGCTAAAGAATGAACGGGAAGGCTCTGCGAGCTTCAAGGACAAGCTTTACGTATGAAAACACATCTAGTAAAGTCTAGGCCCGTGCTCCTTTTTAGCTAAATTGTGGAAAAACCCGGAAGTCCAGACTAACACTTCGGCTGACTAAGTTTTAGGAGACCTGTAAGGAAAGCCTCCTAGTTGCAGACACACTTCACCTCAACTAGCCGTTATCCCCCCAGATGGTTGCAGATTCAGTATCTCGAAAACCGTACTAAACCGAACCTTGTCATGCAGTAATTTTCCAGCATCGTCTACCATCCCTCGTTTCGTGCAGAAGCGTCATGGCGGCGAGGCGAGTCAGGGGCAGGGACCTAAGGTGGGGGCAAGCGGGGCTGACATGGAAAATACATGATTGGCGGAACCGATTTTTGTGTCCTTGGTTGTGATTGGCCTTCCTGGCGCAAGCCATTGAAATTGCCGTACCGTACCTGAACGCGTGGCAGCAGGTCACGGACACCTGTCGGTGCATGCTCCCAAATGTCTGGAAAATTGCTGGTGAGCGTGTCGGAACCAGCAAGGAGACAGGACAATCCACGTTGCGTTGATGCAAGGTGAGACAATTCTTATTTCTTAATGTCAGTGCAGTGCACATAAAGGCTGCGTTCTGCGGCCGCATTAGCCCGCATCAATGTACATTGCAAAATTTTTAGATGTTCCAGGAGCCTTCCTCGATAACCAGCTGAAAGGTTATCAAGGCTCGCGATAAGCGCTTGGCTGCCGAGGCAAACCAAGCCCGAATGCCTGCAGAACGGTCTTTTTGGCAACCAGAAATTTTCATGTCGCCGCTTTCCGATAAATTTATCGTCCTAGCAATCTGACGCATCTTTGATGCGCGCATGATGCAACGCAGGGAACGCGCATGATACGCGCATTAAATCGAATTGGACTATTGAAATTCGAAATTAGGTGTGTGGGGAAGGTGTCAGGTGCGTGCTTCCCTGCTTCAGAGAACCTTCAGAACCCTGGAATACCTCGGAAATTTGAGATCGAAAATTGACATGCCCGAAATTCGAAATCTCCATTTTCCGATTTCCCGAACCTCAATCTCCATTTTCTGAACCTCTAATTTTCAGTCAATTTCAAATTCCTCATTCCCGAACCTCAATTTGTCAATGTGTGGATCACGCCGAGCCTAGAGCGCGTCAGAGCTGATGCGCCCGCAGAACGCAGCCAATGAAAACCAGGTGCATACATTATGAAATGCAAGGGTGTTATACAAATTCGAATACTTATCCATCCAGGCAACCATACTAGTGGAACTGGAGTACATACATTTCCGTCCTTTACTTGGAAAGAGATTGCATGAACCGGTTGAAGGATGAAAGAACTCCAAAAGCCTGCTCGATGAAAGAAGGCTCTTCTGCTCCCGGCTCACCCCCTCCCGATGCTGCCATGTACATATCCTGCTTAGCCCACATGAAACAAATGATGTGCATGAGTATATGATGGTAGGTGTGTGTGAGAGACACTACCTACTGCTCAGCCCACATGAAACAAATGATGTGCGTGAGTATATGATGGTAGGTGTGTATGAGAAACACTACCTACGAACCTTGTCATAACGTGACAAAACTCACCTCAATATCGTCGATGTTGGGTTTTGACCCTTGTTGCCGAAACAGAAGATATCGGCCGGGCTCATTAGGGTCGTCAAGATACAACTGCCAGGGGCTGCAAGGAGAGCGAGCAGAGGAGCAATAAATTACATTGATCTCCGCAGCACAATCAAGGATCAAAACAAAAACGGGGACGAACGGACACACGGTTGCTGGCATTGCATACCACATTCCCTAGACGCCACTAACCACAAGCAAAAAAACAGAGAGGGAGAAAAAAGGGTGGGTCACACAGGAACTATCCACGAGCTATCCACAAGCAGTCCAACACAGTCAACTGTCAACTCACTTGGGGTACCGCCGGTAGATCGCTCCCACCGGCAGCGGCCGCAGGCCGCCTATGGACTCTAATTCTACCGCGCTGCACGAAGAAAGATAATAGCAATGAGCACTCAACACAGTCCTCTCTCTACTCACTTGGGGTACCGCCGGTAGATGGCTCCCACTGGCAGCGGCCTCAGGCAGAACGCCGTGGTAAACGTCGACAGGAACCGCTCCCTCAGCCGCCGCACGTTCAGCCCGATGCCCACATCCCCACTGACCAGCCTCGGGTTGTACATGATGAGCGGGCGGGTCAAGCCGTCCTCTGTGGCGAGCATGCCCCCGATGGACTCGACCACGCTGAGCTGCTGGTACTCGGGGGTGATGAGCACGACCACATCGTCCTGCTCCTGCACTGGCTTGCGGTCCATCAGGCTTGAAAAGGCAAAGGGAGCGTCCGGCCACTGGTTCTTGAGGAGCGCTGCTGACCCGGCGTCTGGAAATATGGCCCTCACATTCTGGTGGGAGAAGGAGTGGGGGAAGGGGTGGAGACAGGAGTGGAGAGTAGAAAGGGAGCGTAGAGATGGGAGAGAGTTAGGAAGGAGGGGAGAGGATAAGCAAGTTCCACTTCCATCACAGCTGACCTGACTTAACCGCACCGAACCATGATCCTAATCTGCTGGCCTTCACTGCTGCTAACCTGGCTGCCCCACACTGTGCCGTGTGGGGCATCACTGCACCATGTCTCAACTCAAAAATTGAGGTGGCCCTTGAGGGAATCAGGGACGGTGCAGCTGGTGTCCCACAGCAGCTGCTGCAGTCACCTGTAATTTCCTGGAATCACTGCACCGAACCACACTGCACTGCAGTGCACCACGTCTCACCTCAAAGTCCAGGTGGTCTTTGAGAGAGTGGAGGGAAGTGCGGCTGGTGTCCACAGCAGCTGCTGCACCCCACCTGGATACACCTGGCTTCACTGCACTGCACCACACTGGACCACGCCTTACCTCAAAGTCAAGGTGTCCCTTGAGGGAGTCGAGGAAGGTGCGGCTGGTGTCCCACAGCAGCTGCTGCGCTCCTTCGTCTGACTTGATCTCCAAATCTGGCACCAACAGTTCCACCTGGCCGCAGGGATTAATGGGAGGAATGCGCGGAATGCAAGGAGTGGGAACAGATCACTGCACTGCACTGCACTGCACGGCACTGACTCGTATCTCCAAATCCGGCAACAGCAGTTCCACCTGGCCGCAGAGCACAGGTGTGTGGGTAGATGAAAAGAACAGGGGCCATGTGACATGGGAGGGGTGGGTGGGACGGATGAGAAGGACAGAAGGAGGGACACAGGAGCTGCTGTGCGTGCGCCTTCCTCTGACCTGATCTACAAATCTGGCACCAGCAGTTCCACCTGGCACGAACGGGAGGCATGTGAAAAACATGGGCCATGGGACAATGGAGGGTTCAGGCACCTCACCTCACCAATTTGCTCTCTTGCTCAATAAGCTCCACACCACGTGAGAGCGGCACAGAACGAGATGCAAGAGGTGTTTATAAAAGCAGTGATTTCCATCTGTGTGCCAGCTTGCTTGTGCAAGGGCGCATGTGGGGGAGGCTTCAACCTGTGCAGCATGTCTAGCGCTAACCCAGGGCTGGTTATACCTCCCCCCGCCTCCCTCCTCCCCACCTTACTGCCCCTCCGAGGAGAGACAGGAAGGCGAGGAGGAAAGAGGGCCTCTCTATCCGCGGGATGGAGAGGAAGCTTCCTTCCTCCCCAATTCTTGCGCTCTCCCCAATTAGACTTAATGAGGGTCGCTCGGCCATTCCCGCGGCTCTGATGAGTCTTGAGACGACATGAGAAGGGCTGACACTGACTGTCTCTCACTTTCTGAATTCAATTCGTTTGCAGAAACTCAGCTCTTTTGTTATAGCTACAGCTGGACTTTTTAAATTATGTAAGTACTTTTGGCGCTAGTGATGCAGTGCATTGAGAGAATGACGCTAGTGCTGCTGCAGAACAGCTTAATGCAGAAACGCACTCACAATGGCGCGGGTGCCGCCTCCGTTGCAGAAGTAAGCCGCCGACTGCGCTGCTTGGCGGACAGCGCCATCCAGGTCCGTCGGGAGCACACTGCGAGACACAAGGAGGGGAAGGTGAGGCGAACATCCAGAAGACAATAAGAAGATAACAACCGGGGACCAATTGAAGCCAATGTATAAACACAGAAATGTATAAACACATAAATGTACAAACACAGAAATGTATAAACACATAAATGTACAAACACAGAAACGTACAAACACAGAAATGTATGGGTGCTTGAATGAATGAAGGAATGCATGAATGTATGTAAGGAATGCATGAATGCATTAATAAATGAAACTCCAACGAACGCAGCGAGCTTCGCGCCAGTCACTCACTCGTCGTCGCGTCCTCCCGCGTCCCTCTCCTCCGCGGCTCCCTCCGCAACGGCTGCGACGGCTGCGCCGTTCTCTTCCGCGCTCGCCGGAGCAGCGGCTGCGCTGTCCGCCTCCTGCGCCTCCCCGGCCGACTGGCGGAAGCCCTGGAACTTGGCGCGCGCAACGTGACGGGACCCGCGGGCCGTGGCGGAGAGACTCCGCGGAGTAGCGAATGAAGCATCCTGGAACCTCGAGAAAGGAGGAAAAGCACGGATGATTTAAAATGGCTGACGAATTCTGTTGGACTTCCATAATTGTCGTAGTCTAGGCAAGGGTTAAGAAATCGTAACAACTCTTGTGAAATCCTAAAACACATACAGCTAAGCGACAATGTTGTAAGCAAACACAAACTTTCAGGTGAGCAATTCTCTAATGAAAAATGAAAAAAATAACTCAATTTCCGGAAGACCCACGACATACTTTTGCGCTCAGCAACGTAGTTCCTCGCAGTCAGACAAAATCTCGATGAAGATTGAAAATAAATTGTTCGAGCGCGGCAAAATTGCAAAAAAAATCAATGGCGTGTGAAAAGAGGATCCACTGACATGCGTGCAGCAACGCGAGCTCTCAGTGCTCGACCCGGTGGTGACTCCCGAGGTCAGCGCGCTGGAGACGGCGAGTCGCCATGCAGCGGAAGGTGCGGCAGCCAGAGCCATGGCGAACGCTCCTATGGCCAGCAAGTTCGATCACCGATTGCCTTGTGTTCCGTCGCAAACGGCAACCTAGCAGAAACAAGAATGAAGGGCGCGTGTGATCAAAGTTCGAACTTCCCAAAGTTCGAACTTTTAGAAAGGTTCTACACGGTAGGATACAATTGAGCGATGTCTCTCCACGATGCAAAGCGGTTTGAGTTCGAACTTTGACAAAAATCCTTGGATCACACGTGCCCTTAACTCTCTGACTTGTGTTCTGTCTATGGTGCTGCCGATCAGTGTTGGGAGGGGATGTGGATGAGCCTTGGGAATGCCGCCAGCCAGTCATACTCACGCAGCAGGTCCATGGTGCGCGTTCAATGCCTCGTAAAAATGAGTTTCGATACAGTAGTTGCAAACGCGTGAAACACTGTTCGCATCTACGGTGCTATGGTTTGATACACAAATGCTGGAACAACAGGACATGTGACAACGCTAAAACGCAGTGCCTGCTTGGTTGCAGTCAGAAGAGACGCAAGAGACTCAAAGCGCTGGATGCTTCGTTTATTATTGAGGCACCTAGATACGCCTAATTTTAATATCAAAACTACTATCTATCTCTCAAACAATAGGTACTACTGTGCACCTCGATCGACTCGTATGCTCCAATATTTATTGAGACGGGATTTCACCTCTCCATTTATTCGACGTCACCCACGCAGTCGTGGACCCCATCCATTCAGAAGGCAGCAGGTGTGCCCTTTCCAGCGTCACTCTGAACCTTACGCCCCTTCAACGATAGAAAGCTGTCGGGAATGACCAACACCAGGTATGCCACTCCAAAGACGCCCACACACACGCCACAGACCCAGTAGCACCACTGCAGGAGGGAAGGCAGGGAAGAGAAGGGGAAGAATGGTTAGAGTCTACAAACAGCATAAGGGAACACCCAGCTGGGCACCTTCCCTCTCAACCTCTTGCCCCACCCCCCACCCTTTGGTTCCCTTCCTCCCTCAACAACTCTTTATTTACTAAAAAATACAAAACAGTGTGGAATTAAGTTAACAAGAGACTCACCGTGACGTTTTGCATGAACTTGGTGCGGTAGAGGTCGATGCCCAGAAACATGGCGGCCCACGCAAGCCCAATGGTTGTACCACCAACCAAGCAGTGCACCACCAGCCACTTGAAGCGGTTCGGAGCGGTCTTATCCGGTCGCACAAACCCCACCACAGCCTGCACCAGTGCAAGAACCACCGCAGCCAATCCAATCTTCCCATGCGTCCACGTCAGCCCCTTAGAGCCTGATACAACAAAGATCACAACCGTCCCCGACACTGCGACCACGAGTGCAAACAGCTGAATGCCCCTATGAAGCTGGAACCCTAGAGGCCGATGGCTGCGGTTGAGGTTGAGGGGGGCACCGTCGGGGCGGTCAGCAAGGAGGAGGCGGGCGAGGAGGATGGCGAGGGGCATGAGGAGAGCGAAGGCGATGGAGAGGAGTGCCCCGTGCGCGATGTAGGCTGCTGTGCTGCTGCCCTCGCCTGCTGTGGTCGTCCCCTTGATGAAATCGATTGAGGCTGACCCGCTGGCAGAGGTGGGAGGGATAGATTGGGGGAAGAGGGGGGAAAGGGGGAAGAGCGGGGACGTCATGCCATGCCATGCCGTGCCATGCCATGCCGTGCCATGCCGTGCCATGCCATGCCATGCCATGCCATGCCATGCCTTGCCATGCCATGCCATGCCATACAGTGCCATGCCAAGCCATGTCGTGCCGTCCCATGCCATGCCATGCTGTACCATGCCATGCTGTACCATGCCGTGCTGTACCATGACATCCATGCCACGCCATGACATCCATGCCACGCCATGACATCCATGCCACGCCATGACATCCATGCCACGCCATGACATCCATGCCAAGCCATGACATCCATGCCACGCCATGACATCCATGCCACGCCATGACATCCATGCCACGCCATGCCATCCATGCCACGCCATGACATCCATGCCACGCCATGACATCCATGCCAAGCCATGACATCCATGCCACGCCATGCCACCGAGACGCTTACTAGTTGCTGGCGTGGAAAGCGAGGGTGGTGGAGCCGTCAGGCGAGTAGGCCCAGATGATGGTGGTGGGGCCATTTGGGTTGATGGGCACATTCCCCGTGCCCATGCTGCGCGTGAACCTGTGGGGAGGGAGGAGGGAACGAAAAGGGTCGTAGGGAGAAGGAAGGTACAGGGGAGTTGGAATGAGGGCACGAACACAATGATGGTGGTGGGGCCATTTGGGTTGATGGGCACATTTCCCGTGCCCATGCTGCGCGTGAACCTGTGGGGAAGGAGGGGGAGATATAGAGATGCGGCCACGTTGGTAAGACTCCAAGTGTCACATAATCCAGAAATACGGCTCCATAGTTCAGAATGCTTACCTGAGTAACCGTTTTGGCTGGTAACAAACATGTCGGTAACACTCCACGTCCCAGTTTCCTGCACTGACTGTCAAGCATGCCGGATCAAATACTACCTTGCTTACTCACTGTATTACAGTTTATCCATTTGCACTGGTAATCGACGTCTTGGTAACACTCCACGTGTCAGTCAGCTGCACTGACGCCACGAGTGTTCAACATGGTATTTTGAAGGTTTCACCATGCAATTCGCCCCCACATCTCCTCGTCCTTACCGTATAATGGTGTAACCGTTTTGGTTGGTGGTAACCGACGTGTTGGTAACCTTCCACGTGTCAGTTAGCTGCACCGATGCCACATCACGCCCACTCATGTAATACGCCCCCACCGCCGCCCCGTTGGCCAGCGTGCCAGCTGGCACGTTCCCAATGGCTGCATCAGAGTTGATCATCTGGCCGTCTTTGGAAAAACCAATGCCGATGTAGCCCGTGGTGGCGACCTGTGCTGCCATGCTCACTGTGCTGTCCTTGTTGACCGCCCAGTGCAGGATGTAGCTGGAGGGAGGGGAGGCAGAGGGGGAAGAGGATGGGGACAACATTAGGATTCAATGCTCACTGTTCTGTCCTTGATGACCGCCCAGTGCAGGATGTAGCTGGATCCGACGAGGAGGGGGAGGGAGATCGAGGGAGGGAGGCAGAGATGGGAGAGGATGGTGACAAGGAGAGAACTCAGGACTCGCCGTGCTATCCTGGTTGACCGCCCTGGGCGCAGACCCCACCGAAGCGTTACTTCTTTTGTTCCTCGTTACCATGCACAGGAGGAACAAAAGAAGTAACGCAGACCGCACCAACGCGTTCTTGCGAACCAAAAGGAGCATGTGTATCCTGGAAACAAACAGCTCATATTTACAAAAACAACTCACATACTCCACACTCACGCGTTCTGCCTGAGCTGAGTGGAGCAGGTGTAGCCCGCGAGGGAGGAGGGATGGCAGGCCGGCCCCTGTGACTGGGAGGAGGACAACCCACTGCTGTTGCTGCCATTGCTGCCGGTGCTGCTGCTGCTCCCTGTGCTGCCGGTACTGCCAGTGCTGCCAGTGTTCCCTGTGTTGCCGGTGTTGCCAGTGCTGCCAGTGTTGCCAGTGCTGCCGGTGCTCCCGGTGCTCCCCGTGTTGCCGGTGCCGCCAGTGCTTCCCGTGCCGCCGCCGCCGCTGCTGGTGGAAGAGGGGCAGCTGTAGTCTATCGGCTGGAATCCCCTGTGGGGAGGAAACACCACGAAGAAAAGGGTGTACATGTTATAGAAAGATGGTTGCCAATGTTGCTGCCGCTGCTGCTGGTGGAAGAGGGGCAGCTGTAGTCTATCGGTTGGAATCCCCTGTGGGGAGGAAACACCACGAAGAAAAGGGTGTACATGTTATAGAAAGATGGTTGCCAATGTTGCCGCCGCTGCTGCTGGTGGAAGAGGGGCAGCTGTAGTCTATCGGCTGGAATCCCCTGTGGGGAGGAAACAAACAACACGAAGAGAAGGGTATAGATGGGTGTAGGCAGCTGTACAAAGGTATAGAAGGGTATGGAAAAGTATGCGAGGGCATAGAAGCGAACACGAAGGTATATATAGATGAGTACACAACCATATGGTGCGTACATGTTACTCATAGGGTGCTGGGAGAGGGTCTGAGAGCTGCCCGAGTAGGCCCAGATCATGTAGTTGACTCCCTTGAGCAGCACCTTCACATTGCCGTCTTTCACTGAGCGCGAGAACCTGCAACCGGGAAATGCAATATGGGGTATAACAATATGTGCATAAATTGGCGAAATTCCATTCAATGGAACGAACTCATTGTGTGTGTGATGAATAAATCTAGTTGAAACGCTAGCGTCCGGTTACTTAGGCTACTGGAGTGGAAAAAGGTGCACACCTTTAAGGAAGGTACACTTTCAGCAAGGGACACTTTCAGGAAGGGACAGGAAGGGACATTACACTTATTTCAACTGAGTTTCTCTGCTAACACTGACAGGCAACAGCATGAACCAAAAGGAAAGAAAAGGAAATAGAAGAAAAGAAAAGAAAAGAAGCAAACAAACAGATCGGATGTGTTGGGAAGCTCACTCACTTCATGATGAGCGAGTTATCGGCGGTCGTACTCAACACGGCTGCGCTCCCAATGCTGAATTTCGTGGTTGGAAGCACCTGATCCGGGACCGGGCTTGCCAGATAATACGCGTCCATTGTCCCGCCTGGCAGATTGCCAATCACCGCATCTCCCGGCACCATCATGCCGGACGATCCGGACCATCCGACGGCGAACCAGCCAGCTGCAACCGGCCCAGCTAGCGCTTGCGCGGCGAAGTTGACGGTCGTGGAGTTGACGGTCTTCCAGTGAAGGATGAGACTGATGCGCGGCGAGACGAGGAGGGGATAGAAAAGAGGAAAGGAGGAGGAAAGGTTGCAAAACAACTGGGGAAAAATTGTGTGACATCCAAAGTAACTGAGTTTTGAGGAAACTAGTAGAAAAAGTAGCAGCCTGGACTGGCTGGAAGTTTGAGATTTGGAAGACGTCATGTGTGGATTCTGGGGATTCAGGAAGAGACGACAATCCACGAAATTATTACCTTCCGTCATTCAATTTGACGGAGTGTTGGTAGTCCGGTAGAGACGACGAGTCGCACGTCACACTGCTGTCGCCCTGCGCGTTGGCGAAAGCCACGAAAGGCGGCAGCGCCACAAGACACGCGGCCAGGAGGACGGCTAGCAGTTTGTTGATCCGTGTTGACGTCATTCGATGAGTCGACATACCGAGAAAACGAAACGAATTGGTTAAATGCGTAGCCCTTCAACTTTGGTAAATAATGATTAATTCAAAGTCGAAAGATGGGAAAGCTAGTCGCGTAAGCAAAATCCCCTGAACATCGAGCTGTTCGCGCTCGCTTGTGAAATACTCTTCGAAAGAATGGGCGGCGTGCGGCTGATTTGCAATGCGAAAGAGAAGGATAAGAGTCGTCACGACAATTATAGGACGTCATGACTAGTCCAGGCCAATGATACGTCGAATGCTGTGAGCTTTAATAATCGTGTGTGTGTGTGTGTGTTTGCGTGTGTGCGCGGAAATACCTGAGTGGAGGAGAGGTCAGCCGAGACACAGGAATTCAAGAGAGATGCATGGGGCATGTAAAACGAGCCCAAACTATTGCGGTGAAGTGCGATTCTGTGATTTTACGAGCGGCTTGTTTTCACTTTATAACGTTGAGTAGGGTCCAGGTCATGCATGGCGCCTTGAGAGTTGCGCGTCACGGAGGCTGATCTGATCAATTCGGCTCAGACATCGGAATGACGACTGTATGAACGGAAACTGAAACGGGTATCGCGCCATGCAGTAACAAGGATAATTGGTTTGGCGGGGTGAGGTTTGAAAATACGGAGATGGATAACTGAAGACAGGCCATAAAATAACCTATGACTACTTACATACTCACCTTTAGTAATTCCACTAGTTGACAAGCTAGAGGCAGCAAGCAAGGTGCTAACACACTCATGCAAGGAATACAGTAGGTTAAGTCCAACAAACGCTCCCACCCCACCAGCCTTGAAGCGCCAATAACGCTATCTAAGCTGGTAGCCTACCCACAGGGGACTCCCCTAGTGTGGGTTTTATGATTTCGTCCATCAACAGGATAACGCTCATCAAGGTACACATGTAACATGTTTCCGTAAGCTTGTAAGTGCACGATGAGGTTTGAAGAATCTCATTTTACTCTATACATCCCCATTCGAAAGGATGTACTTACACATCACACAAGCAACACTGCAATTATCAAAGAGATGAGGAGGATTCACCTCTATTTTATTAGGCACAATGGGCATCAAACGACTCGTGCACACAACGCAGCACATTAATGGTGGACTCCCCGTCCCTCTAAAAAGCAGCAGGTGTGCCCTTGCCATCGTCACCGTGATCCTTACGCCCCTTCAACGATAGAATGCTGTCGGGAATGACCAACACCAAGTAAGCCACGCCAAAGACGCCCACACACATGCCACAGACCCAGTAGCACCACTGCATGAGGGAAGGGGGGAAGGATGCAATAAGATTGGAGTTGGAGGTATTAGCACAGTTTGCAGATGCTTGAAGAGTTCCCCTGAGCCAGCATCTCGCATGATCTCCTTTTGCATCCCTCAATTGACGCCTCTTCCCTCTCACCAGTTCTCTGGCTGAAGAACAATCCACAACAGGACATAATAACAATCATGATATCGACAGAAACACCAACCATAACAACACTGGCAATGAATAATGCAGATTATGATAACGACGACAACAATGATAATTACAACAGAATGATATTGAACAGCAGAGGGAATACATGCATGCATGGAGCACTCACCGTAACGTTTTCCATGAACTTGATGTGATATAGGTCAATGCCCAGGAACATGGCCGCCCACGCGAGCGCAATGGTTGTGGCGCCAACGAGACAATGCGCCACCAGCCACATGAAGCGGTTCGGAGCGGTTTTATCCGGTCGCACGAACCCCACAATCCCCTGCACCAGCGCGAGAATCACCGCGGCCAACCCAACCTGCCCATGCGTCCAGTTCAGCCCTTTTGACCCGGACTGCACAGCAATCACAATCATCCCCGCCACCATCACCACCAGCGCAAACACCTGAATGCCCCGATGCAACTGAAACCCCATCGGCCGGAGGTTCTTTGCAGGCTGTTGCTGGGGTGACGGTGCGATCCCATTGGCGTCAGCATGGATGTATGAGGCACGGTTGAGGTTGAGGGGGGCACCGTCGGGGCGGTCGGCGAGGAGGAGACGGGCGAGGAGGATGGCGAGGGGCATGAGGAGAGCGAAGGCAATGGAGAGGAGTGCCCCGTGCGCGATGTAGGCTGCCGTGCTGCTGCCGTGCCCGCCTGATACCGTGCCCTTTACGAAATCAATTGAGGCTGAGCCACTGGAGGGTATAGCAGGGGACATATGGGATGCCAGGGGATGGGGAGTAAGGATGCAGAGCGAACGAGATGGAGAGGAGTGCCCCCGTGGGCGATGTAGGCCGCCGTGCTGCTGCCGTGCCCACCTGATACTGTGCCCTTGACAAAGTCTATTGAGGCTGAGCCGCTGGGGGGATTGGCATGGGGCACATGGGGGAGGGAGGGGGTTACAAATCATGTACGCCGCTGTGCTGCTGCTGTGCCCGCCGGATACGGTGCCATTGACAAAGTCTATTGAGGCTGATCCACTGGGTGGGGGTTGGGAGGGATACATGGGGGAAGGGGGGTGTGAGGGGGGAGTGGGCCGCTGTGCTGCTGCCGCTCCCGCCAGATAAGGTGCCCTTGACAAAATCAAATGAGGCTGAGCCGCTGGGATGGGGGGGGGGGGGGAGGGGAGGCACAAATGGGGGACGGAGGGGAAGAGGAGGAGGGTTGAGCGTCACATGTAGGGTGCTGTGCTGCTGCCGTGCCCACTTGACACTGTGCCCTTGACAAAATCGATTGAGGCTGAGCCATTGGGGTGGAGAGAGGAGGGGACGAGCATAGAGGGGAGGGTGAGCCGTGGGAGGGACTTATCACATGCCATACCGTGGCAATGTGCCATGCAACGTCATGACATGCCACATATGCCATGACATGCCACCATATGTCATGACATGCCACCATATGTCATGACATGCCACCATATGTCATGACATGCCACCATATGTCATGACATACCACCATATGTCATGACATGCCACCATATGTCATGACATGCCACCATATGTCATTGACATGCCACCCAATGCCATGCAATGCCACCAGCCGTGCACGGGCTTGAAACTCACTTGTTGCTCATGTGGCCCACAAGTGAGGTGGAGCCATTGGGCAAGTAGACCATGCCATGCCATGCCATGCCATGCCATGCCATGCCATGATATACCATGTTACCCATAATGCACTGCAGTGGCTCGTGACTCACTAGTTGCTGCGGTGGTCAGCGAGGGTGGTGGAGCCATCAGGCATGCCACATGATGCAACAGCATGCCACACGATGCAACAGCATGCCACAGCATGCCACATCATGCCACACCATCGGGAAAGTAAGCCGTGCCATGCGAGCAAAATGCAGTGCATGGGCATGCGACTCACTAGTTGCTGCGGTGGTCAGCGAGGGTGGTGGAGCCATCAGGCGAGTAGGCCCAGATGATGGTGGTGGGGCCAAACGCATTGATGGGCACATGCCCCGTTCCCATGCTGCGCGTGAACCTGGAGGAAGGGACGAGAAGAGGGAGAGAGAGGCATTGAACCCGAGAACGTATGGAAACAGACTCAAAAGGTAATGAGGGGCAGGATGGCTCACGCGGGAAGGCTCTGACACGTGAGGAAAGGCTCTTGGTTATTGAATTTTACAACTACCTCAGATCAAAGTGCTCATCAGCAGTTGCGACATGGGAGTTGGTGAACTGCCTTGAGGAGATTTGAATACTCTCTCGAGGCGATGGAGACGAGTGCCCCGCAACTGCTTATTAACAGGCAGTTTTTGACACATGTACATCTCTTCTGATCATCCTCCTTACCAGATTATTGTGTAACCATTTTGACTGGTAACGGACATGTTGGTAACGCTCCACATGGACATTGGCTGCACGGACTGCAGATCATGACTGCTCACGTATACTGAATCTGTAATGCTTACTCACTTGATGATAGTGTATCCATTTGCAGTGGTAACTGACGTGTTTGTAACGCTCCACATGGCTGTAGGCTGCACGGACTGCAGATCATGCCCGCTCATGTAGTACGGTCCAACTGCCGCCCCATTGGCCAGCGTGCCAGGTGGCACGTTCCCAATGGCTGCATCAGAGTTGGACATCTTGCCATCTTTAGAAAAGCCGACCCCAATGTAGCCTGTTGTGGCAACTTGTGCCGCTATGCTCACTGTGGTGTCTTTATTGACTGCCCAGTGCAGGATATACCTGGGAGGAGGATGGGATGAAGGAGGCAGAAGGGGGGGGGATGGGAAAAGAGAGGGTCAAGAGCGTGTTTACGTTGCACTGTGCTGTCCTTGTTGACCGACTAGTGCAGGATTTAGCTGGGGGGGAGGGAAGCAGAGAGGAGGTGGAGAGAATGAAGAAGAGAGGGGAGAGGGTGGGAACAAGAAAGTCAAGGCCAATCCAAAGATGCAGTGTGCCATAAAAGTTAATCATTTTCAGAAACACTTAAGTCCGCACTCATGCATTACTGCTGAGCTGATCAGTGCAGGGGTATCCCCCAAGCAAGGCAGACTACATTACTCGAAAGGAACAGCTAAGAGCTGAGCTGAGCATAGAAGTTACAGATACTCACTGTACCGCACTGTACCACACTGCACCCCACTCACGCGTTGGCGCTGAGCTTAGTGGAGCACTTGTATCCGGCGAGGGAGGAGGGCTGGCAGGCCGACCCCTGGGAGGAGGAGGACCCGCTGCTGCTGCTGCCAGACGTGGAGCAGCTGTAGTCTATCTGCACGGATCCCCTGAGAGGGGGGAAACGACAGAGAAGAGGAAGGGAAGAGGGTATAAGAGGAGGGCTGGCAGGCCGACCCCTGGGAGGAGGAGGAGCCGCTGCTGCTGCTGCTGCCAGACGAGGTGCAGCTGTAGTCGATCTGCACGGATCCCCTGGGGGAGGAGGGAGAAACGAGAGGGGTGCGGAAGGGAAGAGGAAGGGAAGAGGGCATGAGAGGAGGGCTGGCAGGCCGACCCCTGGGAGGAAGACGACCCGCTGCTGCTGCTGCTGCCAGACGAGGTGCAGCTGTAGTCGATCTGCACGGATCCCCTGGGGGAGGGGGGGTGGGGGGTGACAGCAAAGAGGAAGGGAAGTGGGTGTGTTGTGAAGGGGAGGATGACTGGGAGGAGGAGGACCCGCTGCTGCTGCTGCTGCTCCCAGACGCAGGGCAGCTGTGGTCTATCTGCACGGATCCCCTGGGGTGAGGAAACAGGAGGAAAGAGGATGAGAAGAGGGGGTTCTGGTGCGCTCTAGGCGGTTCTGGGAGGTTCTGGGGGGGGGGGATGCGTACATGTTGGAGCCGGGGTGTTGGGAGAGGGTGTGAGAGCCGTCCGAGTAGGCCTCGATCATCTAGTTGACTCCTTTAAGCAGCACCTTCACAGTGCCATCGTTCACTGACCAAGCAGGGACGTTCTGGGGGGTTCTGTGTGGTTCTGGCTTGTTCTAGGGATTTCCAAGTGCTTATGGGGAGGTTCCGAACGGTTCTGTAGGGTGCTTACATGTTGGAGCGGGGGTGCTGGGCAAGGGTCTGGGAGCCGTCCGAGTAGGCCCAGATCATGTAGTTGACTCCCTTGAGCAGCACCTTCACTTTGCCGTCATTTACTGAGCGGGAGAACCTGCACTTGGCCAAAGAAACGAGGAGGACAATAACGGGTACAAGGACACAGATTGGATCCGGCACTTTGGAAAAGGGACGGCCAGTTTTCAGAATAGGCTGAGAGATTGAGAAGAAAAAACACGTACTTCATGATGATAGAATTGTCGGCGTTCTTGGTCAGCAGAGCCTCGTTCCCGGGGCTCCCGATGCTGAAGTCATTGGTGGGAACCACCATATCCATGGAGTAATATCCCAGATAATAAGGATTCATTGTTCCGCCAGGCAGATTGCCGATCACAGCGTCTCCCGGAATCATTCTGCCGGACGAGCCCGACCATCCGACGGCGAACCAGCCGGCTGCAACCGGGCCGGCTAGCGCTTGCGCGGCGAAGTTGATGGTCGTGGAGTTGACGGTCTTCCAGTGCAGAATGAGACTGGCGCGTGGCGAGACGGGGGGGGAGAGGAATAAAGGAGGGAAGCGGAAAGGGAATGTTAAGAATAGTTTAACATGAGAAATAGAAGAAGCGGAAAAACACCCTAACGAAAAGGTAAGGGGAAAAACACTTTAATTACCCGCGATCGTTCAATTTGACGGAATAATCATAATCCGTCAAGGACGACGGGTCGCACTTCACGCCGCCATATCCTCCTCCTCCGCCGCCGCCGCTATAGTCATCACCGCCGCCTTCTGAGCCCTCGTACTGCGCAGCCACTAGAGCCCTGAATGGCAGCGTCGACAGACACGACGCGAGGACGACTAGTAGCGTGAATATCTGTCTTAGAGTCATCGCGTGCGTATTCCGGCGTAGGCGAACAATGTTAGGAGTGGGAATTATTGTGCTTGGACGACGCAAAGCGTGGATGGGATGACGTCGAACTTCCAGACTCAAAAACACGTTCTTCGTCCTTATGTGATCAATGATTTCAAGGATGAAGGATAATACTTCGCAAGGAACACGAGAATAACGAATCGTCAGGGAAAACCAAGGGTTATCAAGCGGCGGTAGAAAAACGATACGACTTGTCTCTCTTGCTGCGACTGGGGCCTGAACACAGCTCCAATAATGGCGCCTGCCTGCTTGCGACTGTCACGCAGGCAGCAGCAACAAGAGCCGAGCGGGATGTACGGTGATCACAGAAATGCAGCAGGGAAGGAGGAGAGTGGAGATATCGAGGATGAAACAAAAAGGTATAGAAAGTTATGGAAAGGTATGGATAGGTGAGATGGGATCAGGGATTCTGAGACAGTTACAGTCCCTACCGTTCAAAAGTACGACACGGCTCGGTGTGTTCGGTCCTGTGTTCGGCACGGCATGCCCTACACCGACCACGATTGGTCAGACAGACACCCCCTCGGCATTTCCAGGGTTGAGGTCCGACTGGGGGCACCAAGGTTCGGGCATACAGCAAACCGATACTGAGCCACTGAACAAAACGGTCTAGTTCAGTCGTCGTATTGAATCCGTACGCAATTCATACATTTATAATCTTGCCATCTACGCTGCAACTTTTATTGGGACTAATTGGTCATTCTAGGTGACTCACGAAGCTCGTGCCAACAACTTCTCTTCTTGCTGCGAGTCAGGATATGGGGGAGATTCAGTGCAGTTCATATACTGTATGTGTTATGTTAATCTTATTCTGATTAACTTACATAGCTGAACGAAATTGATAGACCTTCGAACAGGCACTTGATTTACAGCAGTCCAGGAACATCACATAGTATTCGCTTTCATACCAGGAGTAAGCACACCTAGTCTCTTCTCACTACACGCAGCACATCACCCACCAGATGCAGAGACCCTGTCACTAACACCTGCAGATGGATGTTAGGGTGCATCCTGGCCGTCCATCTAAGCAGATCAATGGCCGCTGGCAGCGACGGCAGCACAGCACTGCGAGGCCCCAAACTCGCCATTCCCTGGGAGATCCACGGCCAAGATGGATTCCCCAACTCTTTCCTTTCTGCACCTTGTGTTGCTCCTTGTGCTCCTGGGTGTGCAGCTGCTGATGCTGGCGAAGCTACTGATTGAGACGAATCCCGAGGCACAAGGAACGAGGCAGGAATGGAGTTAACTGACTGGACACCTGAACCACCACCAGTAGCAGCAGAAGCACCAGCACCAATGTCGGCGGCAGCAGCAGCAGAAGTAACAGCATGCAGTGGTTGCTGCTGTAGATGTTCCCACGTTTGCTGCATGGCTAGCTGCCAATCCAGACTGTTCTGGCCGAAGCTGCTGCTCTGCTTCGTGCCACTCGCAACGGTGCCAGAGCTGATGCTTTGACTCGTCACAGTAGAAGCAGGGCCAGTAGAGTTGGATGAGGGGAGGGAAGTGGAGGAGGGGGAGGAGGAGGAGGGAGAAGGAAGGAGGGCAGTGTAGGAGGAGAGGGAGGGGACAAAGAGGGCTCGATGGAGAGTCAGGCCTGGGGAGAAGGGGGTGGGAAAGGGAACAGTATGATGACATAAAGCAATGGAACAATCAAGCTGCACCATTCTCAACCATACGTGAATGTTTCTTTAACGTACCTCTTCGTTCAAGCGTCCTGAGAAGCTGTGCCATGAATGTTTCCAGATGCACCTGACTGTTCTCAACCGAACTTGACCCATTTCACCCGTACCGCAGTGTTTTCAAACGCACCTCTGCGCTCAAGCGTCCTGAGAAGCTGTGCCATGAGTGTGTGTGGGTCCCTCTCGGGCATGCAGTTGAACAGCAACACCTGCGATGAGCGGAGAGAGAGAGAGAGAGAGGGAGCACAGAGCAAAACGCATCGGAGTGTGTGTGGGTCACTCAGGCATGCAGTTGAACATTAGCACCTGTGATGAGATAAGAGCATGGCAGCGAAAGGCAGGGTAGTGAGAGACGCGTGTGCGGCAGTCTCTCACGTCTCTGCGATTGTGCGACTGCGAAGTGATCGCCATTGCGTGTCATTCCTCCAGTGCATGTCCAAAAACAACAGGCTTAGTGTCCCTCAGAAGCCCATGTAAAGTCAGCATGTTCGCACAACATAGCTAGTTCCACATAACCTTACCCGCACAGGAATCTTGCCTTCCACTTGGCTTGACCCTTGCACCGCTGTCGGTCCTGTTGCTGCTCCATCTGCTGCTGTTGCTGCGGCACTTTCCCCTGCATTTGTTCGCTCAACCCCCTCTCCAACCTCCTCTAAAGCCCCCTTTCCACCCCCCACTGCATTTCTCCCACCATCCTGAGTGGCATCGCAGAACCACTCCCCGCACACTTCCATGCTCTCCACTGTATGGGCACCATCCAAAAAGAATGTCAGCTGCCCGCCTGCACTTCCAGCCTGGCCAAGCTCGGCCCGGCAGTCCTGCAAAATTTCACACCTGCCCGGCCAGGAGGCACACCCTAGCCCTTTGATGTAGGCAGGTGGCAGCGTCTTATTGGCCAAGGCCTGAACCAGGAGAATAAAGGAGCGAAAAGGGAGTTCAACCGGACACAAAAAAAGCAAGAAGGGCGGTCAAGGCAAGTAAATCAACCATCAAGGCTTATAGGAGCAATTATAATGAAGCGAGTTGCGTGAGCACGTCCAGCTTGCCGGTGCCTGAACCTCATCGGCACGTGAAGGAGTGCACAGCATGAGATTCAGCCTCACCTCATCAACAACACGCGCCTCAGTTTCCCTGCCGCTGCGGATGGCCCACTGGCGACACAGAGAGACGGTCAGAGACGCGTTTTATTCCACATCACAGAACCTCACAGCACCGCACTGAATCTCACCTGATCAACTGCGTGGGCCTCCTCTTCCCTGCCGCTGCGGAGGGCCCACTGGCGGCACAGCGAGACGGCCAGAGACGCATTGACCTGCTGGTGCCTGCCATGCTGCCACACCACCTCACATCACCGCACTAAATCTCACCTTATTGATTGCATCTGCCTCCTCTTCTCTCCCGCTGCGGATGGCCCACTGGCGGCACAGAGAGACGGCCAGAGACGCATTGACTTGCTGGTGCCGGCCAGCCAATCCCACGCGGACACCTGGCGCCACCTCGTGCCACGGCCTGGCCACCTCGAGAGGAATCTAGCAGGGGAAGATCAGCGGGATGGAAGTCACATGCGGACGAGATGGTGTGCGGGTGTGGTTGTGTGTGTGAGAGAGTGTGAGTGTGTGGTAAAAGAGATAGAGATGCCCAAACTTGCAGCCCTTCATAAAATTTCTCCTGACTCGCAACTGCACATACTTGCCCTCAACCCCTTACCACACCTGCAGCTCTGCTGCTCACTGCCGGAGCACCTCCATCGCCTCCTCCTCCTGTTGTGCTGCCACTGCTGGCACACCCCATCTCCCCCTCACATCCTCCCCACCCACAACCCCCTCACCCTAACAGCCTCCCCACCCTCACACCTGCAGCTCTGCTGCTCGCTGCTGGAGCACCTCCATCGCCTCCTCCTCCTGTGGCGCTGTCACTGCTGGCACTCCTGCCTGGGGGGTGTGAGAGGGGGGGGGGTGGTGAAGTATGAGTGGGGAAGACAAGAAGTCAGGGATAGATGCAATTAGAGAAAGAAAGGAAAAGACCGTTCCTGCCTAGGCAGGAACGTTCCCTCTAGGCCTTCATAACCTCCCAACTCCCTACTCCCTCCCTCCCACTTCTCCATATCTCCCACCCTACACTCTCCCACCCTGTCACCCCCCTTTCCCGTTCCTTTCACCTTATCTATCCTAACATTCTACCCCCTCCCATCACATCACTTACCCCTGCCCTACACTCACTCCCCTCCTGCACATTCTCCCCATCCCTTCTCCCCTTCCCCTCTCCTTTCCCCTCCTCCACCCCTCCCTCTCCCTCACCTTAAATATCCCAGCCTTCTCGCCTGCTATCAGAGCCAGGGTGTTTCCTGGAAGTTTTGCACAGTCAGCAGAAGCAGCAACACGCACGAGAGTATGAGTGGGCAGGGGTAGTGAAGGGTGGAAGGGGGTGAGTGTGAGTGGACAGGGATAGTGAGGGGTGGAAGGGGTAAGCAATAGTGGATAGCGATTTTGGAATGGCGAAGAGGGAGTGCTGAAGATGAAAACCCCCCACACAGCCCCACCAGCACAGCACACCAAGCTCCATACAGCCTCACCCAGAAGCTCCATGTGGTCAAAGCCCAGCGATGACACGCCACACACTGCTGGGTGCCTGAGGTCAATTGCACCACCTGGCCTACCCCCACCCATCCGCCCACACATAGCCCACCCAGCACACCTCCCCTCCCACTCACCCAGCAGCTCCATGTGGTCAAAGCCCAGCGATGACACGCCACACACTGCTGGGTGCTTCACCTAATGGGGGTAGAGGAGGCAGGGAACGAGAAGAAGGGTGGGAGATGGGGGCAAAGAAGGGCAGGAGACGATGGCAAAGAAGTGCGGGATATGGCAGTAAAGAAGGGTGAGAGATGGGGGCAAAGAGGGACGAGTGGGAGGAGATAATGCCAAGCAGAAGAGTGGTGTGATGTCAAGAGTGATGTGATGTCAGATATTGCACAGGAAGGGTGCTGGCAAGCGGGGTGGGAAAGGAAAGAGAGGGTGCATGTTTCAGAAAGCAAAGGGACCACACCGACCACTCACAATGTTAGTGGCGTCGAATCGTCCTCCAATCCCAACCTCCAGAATCGCCACGTCAACCTGCCACGTAGGACAAGGAGCACAAGATGTGCTGACTGGAAGAGACAAACTTATGACCGATTGGGCAAAGTGTGGGAGACAATGTGCAGGGCGAGAAGCATAAGTGAGAAAGGAGCTATTGCAGCAAGTCTGAGGGTGAGGTGAGAGGGAAAAAGGCTCACCTGTGTGTGCGACTTTTGAGGCGCCTCAAAAGTGTGGGAGACGATGCACAGGGTGAGCAGCGTGAGCGAGGAAGGAGCTATTGCAGCATGTCTAAGGTTGAATTACCTAAGAGAGAAACAGGCTTGCCTGAGTGTGTGTGAAGATACGTAGGGCGAGGAGAGTGAGGAAGCGGAAGTGACTTTTGAGTCGACTCAAAAGTCAGGCTTGCCTGAGTGTGTGTGAAGATACGTAGGGCGAGGAGAGTGAGGAAGCGGAAGTAGGCTGGCATGGGGATGGGGGATGAGGGAGAGGACGCTGCTTCCTGGAGGGTTGGGGGAATGGAATAGGGGGAATGTGAGGGGCAGGGGGAATGAGGGACGAATGGGGCACTCATGAGTATGAGGCAAAGGGGGTTGGGGATGCGAATATGGGCTAGCATCGAGACGGGAGACGATGAAAAGTGTGGCGATGGGAATGAGAGAGTGTAACTGCCTTGCAGCTTGCACCTGTTTCGCACCTTGCAGCGGTCGTAGCACCACCAGAAGTGCTGCAGAAACGTATCAACCGGCACCATCTCCCTGTAGGATGAACAATGATGAGAGGATTGGCGAGGGCCGGGCAGGGAAAGCAGAGAAGCGTGAGCTGCGTAAGCGTGACACACCAATTTGAGCTTGAGGTTACTAGCTGGCGGGAAGCTCCTGCATCCTTCACCTCTCCCATTTTCAGCACTCACCCATTAAGACGGAACACCACTCACCCGCTGAGGCGGAACCCACCCCCCCCTTCAGCAGTCCCTGCACCACTGACCCGTTGAGGCGGAACCGCTCCCTGACGTCCACGAGGTGGGGCGAGGTGAAGAGCCCCGTGGTGTGCCCGCTGGCCCTCAGCATGCTCTCCGCCATGGCGCACGTGGAGCCCTGTGGGGGAGAGAGATAAATGAATGAGAGGAGACAGGAGAAAGTGATGAAGAAAAGGAACAGAATCTCAGTCCCATGGTGGTGTGCCCGCTGGCCCTCAGCATGCTCTCCTCCATGGCGCATGTGGACCCCTGGTGGGAGGAGGAGGGGTAATTGAGATGAGGGAACGGGTGAAAGGGAGAAAGATGGAAGGAGCACAATTGGCGACCCATGAAGAGGCGTCTGGCCTTCAGCTTCAGCATGCTCTCCGCCATGGCGCATGTGGACCCCTGTTGCGTAGGGGGAGGCGTGGGAGAGAGGAGGAAACGAGAGAGGCCACTAACCCTCAGCATGCTCTCCGCCATGGCGCATGTGGAGTTCTGTCAAACAAGTGGAGATGTGCGAGAGATGAGGGAACGAGAGAGGAGAGGGAAGGGAGAGAGGAGCGCGCATTGGAGTCATGCTGTGCCATGTCATTTGAATCGTGCTGTGCCATGTCATTTGAATCAAGCTGTGCCATGTCATTTGAATCATGCTGTGCCATGTCATACAAATCATGCTGTGCCATGTCATGTGAATCATGCTGCGCCATGTCATGTGAATCATGCTGTGCCATGTCATGTGAATCATGCTGTGCCATGTCATTTGAATCATGCTGCGATGCTGTGCCATGTCACAATGGTGGTTTCTTGCCTTGCCTTTCGTGCCTGCCACGTGGATGATGCTGAGCTGGTCAATTGGTCCTTCCAAATCCAGGACCTGACAACAAGAAACAACAGTGGTTACAGTCACATATAACAGGAGGGTCAACATTCCGACAATACAAGCAAGGATCACAACTGATGGCAGGAATGTTACTACACAAACTAACAGATTACTGGAATGGAAACAGGCTGTCACATCATGTCGAAATAGCCTTGCAAAAACCATTTTTAACTCAGGAATGACCCACCACCAATCTGGTGTCGTTAGTAGCTGGTGCGTTCTAAGCTGAGAGTAACTGGACATGAGAAAGTCACTTGTAGAGTAGTTATTTCCCCCGACTTTGCAGAGCAACCTTAGCTAAGAGCACCACTAGACTATACCTTAACGTATGAGCGCATGAGAGCGAAGGCATCTCCCCAGTTCGACCCATCCGCGCGCTTCCGCTGATTAATTAAACCAGAGAGCGCTGCTAGAGCAGCCTCGTAGCCACGTGGATCAACCTTATTGGCTCGCGGGTCGACATCCATTTGCCTGTTACTGGATTGACTGTCAGGTACTGATGAGTGGAATGCTCTAACAAGCGGTGGATTGAGGAGCACTGAAGTCCAGCTCGTGCGGAATTGTAGCTGACTTAAGGATGCTTGGCGGGAAATTGCGGAAAACGAGGATGAAGATGTTACTCGCGGCACGAGCGATGCTGGTGCGACGGATGGATGGCGATTGCGAAAGTTACCGGCGACAACATGCGACGGATCGGCGAGGAGAGAAGCGGTGGCGAATCTGGAGACGGAAAAGCGAGCCTGGAAGAGGAGGAAAGGAAGGGAACGCCCCGAAGGGCGAAGGGTGATCATCGGCCGCTGCGGTGGATGCTATGCCAGGAACCGCATTGTTCCTGCTGTGAGGCTGCTGCCTGCAGCAGAGCTGCTGATGTGCTGCTCAGCGCTATTGATGCCTGACAGTTGGACAATTTGGTGATGCTTCAGACCTCGAGATTGCCGAAATGACCATTGGAATGGTCGAAATACAAGTTCGTCGAAACTTTTGAATCTATACTGAAATGGTAACGAACCCACATTTATTGAGGTTAATTTTGCTGACCAGACTGGATTGATGACGTGGCGGAACACCTGGAGAAGCCACAACAGCAAAATGGCTATCCTAGTCACTCACCTGCCACGACGAGCTAGAAATCCGCATGAATGGGCACCCCAAATCTTGGGAAAAGATCAAACTGGGGCCGAACATTCGCAGGAGATTGACCGAATTAGGGCCGGGTTAATCCCAACCGTTAGATATGACCCCGGGGCTGCCCAGGTGGCTGGGCCGAGGTTCCGAACCAAGCTTTAGAGGAAATTACTAAATTGCGACTTTATTTGTTCAATGTTGTGGTTTGGATTATGATCGCCGCCTATTACGAAGCTCACGTCGTACCCTCTGGGGGTGGTTTCGTCTTGTTTATATTATTTAGAACAGAAGTACATGATTGTTTTCCACAACAAAACCATCATTTTAGCTGACAAAAAAAATATAACCCAATCGGAAATGGATGCGACTCGGGGAGGCATCAACCCTAAATTCCAGGCGGGTTCCCGTGTTTAGGGTTGATCCTCCCGAAAATGCGTCCAGGTTCGCTAGGGGTTGTAGTTTTTCTGCTCTGCCCTAACAGTTCCCGGTAGCGTCGTCTAGTTTTGGTACGCAAATGAGTGGAAAATACTGAGTTATATCGACATAAAATGTGAAGTTTACTCTCCATCAGTTTCGACGCGCGGGATAGTCAGAACCTATGACAAGTGAAATCACTTACGCGAGCATGGAAGTGTCGGTTATTAGCTCCAAAAGTTCCAGGTTCGGCTATCCGGCCCTAATTTGGACACCTCCCTGCTAATGTTCGGCCCCAATATGATCTTCGCCCCCAAATCTTCGCACAATCTGGCAGACTTTCTTTGACATGTGAATTCGACCCATCCAATCAGGGGTTCGCGCGCCAGGAGGAACGTCAGAGCGCTACAATTAGCTCATCGAACGGCCAGCAATGCAATCAGTTGAGCTTTCTTGTTGACTGTCAGGGATGATCCAACGTCAGTCACACCCGTTCAGTCCAACAAGGCAACTCCGAGGGAGCGGAGATGCGTGTCACCAGCAATTTGTTCAGGGAAGAATGCCAGAAGATGATCAGTCATCACTCGTCTCAGAAAGCAGCCCATTCACTTCCAGCTTTCTGAAACCATTTTAGACTGATCCAGGCATTTGAGATTTCCCAGTTCACTAAAACAAATCCGCAGTAGCATTTTGCATCAGTGTTTAGAAGCCTGTATTCCCAGTCAACATCATTATCGTTCGTGGTTCATCGCGAAAGGCGAGGCATTAGTTCGAAATCAGGAATCTGAATCCAATGGCGACCACTGCAACTGCTCACAAGCTGCAAGTGAAGGACCCTGTGCCGGCTGACATTGTCATTGCTCAGTCAGTAGAGCCGCTGCCGATAGTTGAGATTGCCAAGGCGGTCGGTCTGCAGCCGTCTGAATACGAGCTCTACGGGAATCTCAAGGCCAAGGCAAGCGAACCACTTCTACTAAAGACCTACATTCCGTAATTCTGCCGTAATCGCACTGCATCGCCGGCTGTTCTCTGTCACTGACTATTCACTTTGTTGATGTCCATCTTATGTCGGCATTTTTCAGGTTTGCTTGTCCGTGAAGGACCGGTTGAAGGACTCTAAGTCTGGATATTATGTGCTGGTTGCGGGAATTTCTCCAACTCCTCTTGGAGAAGGCAAATCCACCACCACCATTGGGCTCGCGCAGGCCCTGGGAGCTCACCTAGACAAGCCGGTGAGTGACGAAATAGCTCGTTTGGTGAGGGATACACTCACAGATGCTGGATTAACTTCGTGAAATTTGACACTGAAGCACTAAATAGATTTCTGTCTTGTAAAGAAACGTCCACCTTGAGGGAGGTCGAAACTGAATAACATGAAAATGTTTCTGGTCTATCCGTTCGGCCTGATTGCTTCATGTGTGCAGTGTATTGCGTGCATCCGCCAGCCGAGCATGGGACCCACCTTCGGCATCAAGGGAGGAGCAGCTGGAGGGGGGTACAGCCAGGTGAGAAAACCTCCTGGGTTGAACCTTGGATTCAACACAGGATTGAGATGCACAAGTTGTTGCTGACAATGATCAACAAGCATTTGCACGTTCGACGGAAGCGATTAAATTAACCAAGTTCTTAGAAGCTGCCACGATGAACCTCATCCCCTTCTCAAGCTGTGAGTCTCAACCTATCCTGCTGCATGCCAGGTGATTCCAATGGAGGACTTTAATCTCCATCTCACTGGCGACATCCACGCCATCACCGCAGCCAACAACCTCCTCGCCGCCGCCATCGACACCCGAATCTTCCACGAAGCCGCGCAGTCCGACAAGGGGCTGCTGAACCGGCTGTGCCCGGCGGACAAGGAGGGCAAGCGGCGGTTCTCGCCCGTCATGTTCCGGCGGCTGAAGAAGCTGGGGATCGACAAGAGCGACCCCGCGGAGCTGACTGAAGATGAGGTGCGGAAGTTTGTGCGGCTGGATATCGACCCGGAGAAGATCACGTGGCGCCGCGTGATGGACATCAATGACAGGTGCGACGGGTGATGGGTGTCAAGGGTGGGTATGGAGGGTGATGGATGTCAATGCTAGGTGCATGATGACTTCTGTGTGCATGACGGAGATGGGTTAGGTGCTTGCATGAGTGACGGGCACTTGTAGGGTGGCAGTGATGCGTGTCTGCGGGAGGCCCGGGGATAGTCTGAGTGAGTCGCTGCACCTTCCGACATGTTGATAGGAGGCGAGGATGACGGGCTGCGAGGATGCTGACTGGGAAGCACGAGCAGCAAAATCCCCACCGGTGTGCTGATCCCATGCAACGTGCAGCCAACAAGGAACCCACTTCCGCCTCCCGTCCGGCGCAGGTTTCTGGTTCCCACTAGCGTGGCGAGTTGTGAGAGGCATGACAAAACAGCTATTCTATTCCTGCATCCCTCCCGACACAGGTTTCTGAGGGGGATCACCATTGGCCAGGGCCATGAGGAGCGGGGACTGACGCGGCAGACGGGGTTCGACATCAGCGTGGCGAGCGAGATCATGGCCGTCCTCGCGCTCACCACGTCGCTCGACGACCTCCGCGAGAGGCTCGGCCGCATGGTCATCGGCACCAGCCGCGCGGGCGACGCTATCACTGCTGACGACCTGGGAATTGGTGGCGCGCTGACGGTTATCATGAAGGTGGGCGAGCAAGGGGTGCCCTGGTAGAGTCCCGTAAAGAGGCCCCTCTATTTGTGTTTAGCCCCGGGGTAAGGCATTCCATGTATATGCATCCCTCCCTCCATCCACCCCCTCCCCCCCCTTCTTTTTCGGTCTCTCTTCATTCTCCACGTCCCTCCCTCCCCTCGAATCCCCTCCCCTTCAAAACGCCATTCGTCCCACCCTAATGCAGACGCTGGAGGGCACTCCCGTGCTGGTGCACGTGGGAACTTCTGTCTTACTCTTTCCTTCCCCTTTCCATCCCGTCACATTCCATCACTCCCCTCCCCTCGTTCAGGACGCCATTCGTCCGACGCTGATGCAGACGCTGGAGGGCACGCCCGTGCTGGTGCACGCGGGGCCGTTTGCCAACATAGCGCACGGCAACTCGTCCATCGTCGCCGACCAGATCGCCCTCAAGCTCGTGGGGGAGGGCGGCGTCGTGTGCACCGAGGCAGGGTTTGGAGCCGACATTGGAGCAGAGAAGTTCTTCAACATCAAGTGCAGGTGAGTTTACAAGGGCCATGTGAGAAGAGGAGAATAAGACGAGGGGCACGGTGGTTGAGGGGCGGGCAGTAGGAGAGCTTAGTGACACGTGTCAAGCAGGCAAGGTGCCTCGAAGCCAAAACTAGTGCAATGATTTTGGCACACAAAGCGATCTCTCTCTCTTTCCCCTTAAAACCCCTATTCATGTGTCACACCTTCACGAGATCACCCCTTTCCCCATTTCACGCCCTCCCTTTCTTCCAAATCACCCCCTAATCGCATTTTTTTCCCGAGCAGGTACAGCGGGCTGCGCCCCCACTGCGCGGTGATTGTCGCCACAGTGCGCGCACTCAAGATGCACGGAGGAGGGCCAGCAGTGGTGGCAGGGAAGCCCCTGGACCACGCGTACACGTCAGAGAACGTGGAGCTGGTAGCGCAGGGCTGCTCCAACCTGGTCCGGCACATTGAGAACACGCGGCGGTACGGCGTGGCCGTGGTGGTGGCTATCAACCGCTTTGCTGCGGATACCGCGGCTGAGATTGCGGAGGTTCAGAAGGCTGCGATGGCAGCAGGCGCGGTGGATGCTGTGGTGTGCTCGCACTTTGCTGAGGGAGGGGCAGGCGCGGTAAGAATCCCTGCTTTTTGTTCCTGTGCTATTGATCGACTCCCTCTTCCTGCCCATTCTTTGCTCTTTCTTGCCCTGCCATGTCTGAACTCTTCCGACTAGCTCAGTGGCGCCGCCATCTCCTGCTGCCATCACGATCCTTTGTTTCCTGCCATCCCCTGCTGCCGTCTGCAGGCAGCACTGGGTGCATCAGTGGTGAAGGCGTGCAGTGACGTGGCGGAGAGGGAGGCGGGAGGGGAGAGCGGGTTCAAGTTCCTATATGACCTGGATCGCAGCATCAAGGAGAAGATTGAGACCATCGCCACTGTCTCGTACGGCGCTGCAGGAGTGGAATACTCGCCTGAGGTATGTGGCGTTGAGCCCAAGTTTCACACACGTGCGGGGAGATTGAATGAGGAGAGCGGGTGGGGAGTGCAGGTGGGGAGAGTGTCCTATATGACCTGGATCGCAGCATCAAGGAGAAGATTGAGACCATCGCCACTGTGTCTTACGGCGCTGCGGGAGTGGAATACTCTCCTGAGGTAAGAGACGCTAGCTTGTGTGTGCAAGTATGCATGTGCTGCCTGTGGTGTGAAATCTGCACACATGCGGAGTAGGCAGGTGGGGAGAGCGGGTTCCTGTACGACCTGGACCGCAGCATCAAGGAGAAGATCGAGTCCAACGCCACTGTCTCTTAGCGCGCTGCGGGAGTGGAGTACTCTCCTGAGGTACGAGGAGTTTGTGTACTAGCTGTTGTGTACTAGCTTGTGTTGCAAGCTCGTCTGTGTAAGGATGTACCTGTTGCCTATGGAGGGAACTTTCAGAAAAGTGAGTGTTTGTGTGCGTGTATGCCTCCCATTTTCTACCTAACAAGGGTTTGCCTCTGGTGTTCTAAGGCACAGCGAGAAGCCATTCGAGTGCGCAAGGCAGGACGCCACATTCCCCTTATTTTTCCATCTACCCCTTCTCTTCCCAGGCCGAGGCAAAGATAGAGCAGTACACAAGGCAAGGGTTTGCTCATCTGCCCATATGCATGGCCAAGACACAGTACTCCTTCTCCCACGATGCTTCTCTCAAGGGAGCTCCCTCCGGCTTCATCCTCCCCATTCGGGATGTGAGGGCAAGTGTCGGTGCGGGCTTCATCTTCCCTCTTGTCGGCACCATGAGCACCATGCCTGGCTTGCCGACCAGGCCGTGCTTCTACGACATTGATATTGACACAGCTACCGGCAGCATCATTGGTCTGTCGTGATCCATTAGGGGATATTAGCGTGGGCTGGCAAGAATGAGTGGTAGTACTATGTATTGGAAGTTCTATTCGCTTTTTGACTTGTGTTTTTATCTCGCCACTTTAATCTAGAGCCTTCTTATTATACATCTGGAGCCACTAGGGGAGTTTGGTGTCGCACTACCGCGACTATGTTACACATTCGCGAAAGCTGATGAATGATTTTTCTGATGGGTCGAAGAACAAGACCCGTAACGACCACGAAGAATGCGATGGCGTGTTGCGAGGTGTTTCTCCACCCCACGACAACGTCTACTCCCAGGCGCGACTCGTTAGATCGCGACTCCCACCTTGCGGTCAACAGAGTCTCATCACAGTAAATTCGGATTTTGGGCGCGCCGCGCCACGAAATCACAAAATCCTTCCCAACACGCAATACGTAAAATTCCATCCCCCCTTCCTAGGCCAATTTGGGTCTCCCTGCAACCCCAGCTCTCACGCAAACCAATCTCCAGAGTATACAAATTCCCGACACATAGCACAAGAAACATCCAGGTTTCATTTGCTTCCACGTGCTCTGGTACAAGCTAATACTTTCTCCAGCTTTTTATTCGGTTTGGATACTGTGCGATACGAACATCATGGGAGGACTGAATCGCGGCAGGTGTGTTGTGTACGATGATGACGATGATGACGGGTTCACCTCAACTCAGTGGATTCCTGTCTCGCAGAGGAAGGCCAATGTAGGTCTGAAGCAACGCACACAGACTCGAGAATTGAAACACGGACGTCAAGAGGGCTCTCGCCAGGGCATGCAAGGAGCTATGTCTTATTACGAGTCAGCTGTGACAGATGGGGATCGATTTCAGAATGCATCCATCCAAGACCTAGAATCCGAGGCTTTGGAGAAAAGCGATGCACTGACGACAGCGGCAGAAGGGCTGCTGAGAATCACAGAGACGACTAAAGGCGTGGCGGGTGCGTCCCTGGAGGCCTTGGCGAATCAGGGCGACCAGATTCAACGCATCCATGAAAAAACTCTTGTGATCGACCAAGAAATGGAAAAGGTGGGCCTAGAGGAGACATCTCTTCAAGTATTAGACGGCGGCTTTAAAAAATCAGCGGACCACATGAGCAACGGAAGGATTGTTCTTAATACTTTTCTAAACACAAATAATTGTCCTTCCCCTTGTATTTTTTTTTTTTTTTTTGTTGTGCAGTCCGAAACTCTAATTGCCAAGCTTGGTGGGATAAAGAAGCTCTGTTGGAGGTTTACGCATGGGAAAAGGATTTCGGGGCCTAGCACCTCTCAAGAGAGAGTTGTTGGCAGCATTTCTCCCTCTGACTACGCCGACCGTGTTGACCAAAAAGCATGTGGTTCTGAAACGGTCAACCGCTCCGCTCTAGGGTTGGGCAAGAGGCCAGGGAAGGGGCAATCCCTAAGCGGCCCGACGACGCAAGGTGGAAATGGTTCCATTCTATCTGCATCAAGGCCCACGAGAGATGGGCTCTCCCCACTTGATGTTGTGAAGGTTAGTGCGTTTTTTTCTCTTCTTTCTTTTGTTTATTGCCCCTGCCTGGTGCCAACATCTCCGCCCATTTCATTCATGTGTGGTGAAACCTAAGATTTTTTTTTCCTGGAGTGCAGGCAGAACAGCTCTACCAGGACAAAGTTTTTGACCAAGTCAGTGCTTCTCTCACTACAATCAAGTCAATGGCCGTCAACATGGGGATGGAGATTGACAGGTATGCCCCAAGACTCAGTTTTTTCGCATATGAATTGCTCACAACGTTAGCCATCTCTTTAAGAAAATGCAGACTGCGTGCAAAGAACTTTCCCTTCCGATTTTCCATTCAACAATGTGCAATCATGCCCACAGTGTCATGTATATCTTACCACCATGCTCACCTTCCTTTCACCCCTTCTCCGCCCCGTCTTTGTCAGGCAAGTAGAAGCGTTGGATAATTCCACCACAGATGCAGAAAAGGTGGTGGTTTCTGTGAAAGAGGCAAACAGGCGCCTAGGTATCCTCAATGGGAAGGTGTAGTAGTAAATAATTTGCCTTTTGTTTAGACCTAATATAAAGATTTATTGCATTGATTAAGCATGTTTTTAGAAGATTATGATGATTTTTGTGGATAGGTATTGCACCTCACCTGATGTACACCACTCCATTCTCCCAAAACGTACCTTGAAATGAGCCTACGTATTATCACTCTCGTAACCAGTAAAAGCTACGACTGTGTGTCGTGCATGTATTTGTATGTGTGCATACATGTAAATACATAACATGCATGACATACTTTGTGTCATGCATGTGTTTGTCTACACATATTCGTGTATGCATATACATACAAAATGGAGGTGTAGAAGGCTGATTTATCATTTGCAGAAGCTGAATGTGTCGAATCGCATTTGCTCATCGCACTTTTCTTGGGTTCTGTGTCTGGCTGGAACTTCCGAACCGCATGTGCAATTCTTGTTCGAATTCCATTCCAACCCCACCACAATTAAATCGCCCCTTAGCAGCGCCTCGACGCCACCAGGCAGCGCGATCTCGCCTCAGCAGCGCCAGACGCCTTAGGCAGCGCGAAATCGCCCCTTAGCAGCGCCTCGACGCCACCAGGCAGCGCGATCTCGCCTCAGCAGCGCCAGACGCCTTAGGCAGCGCGAAATCGCCCCCTAGTAGCGCCAGACGCCACCAGGCAGCGCGATCTCGCCTCAGCAGCGCCAGACGCCTTAGGCAGCGCGAAATCGCCCCCTAGCAGCGCCAGACGCCACCAGGCAGCGCGATCTCGCCTCAGCAGCGCCAGACGCCTTAGGCAGCGCGAAATCGCCCCTTAGCAGCGCCTCGACGCCACCAGGCAGCGCGATCTCGCCTCAGCAGCGCCAGACGCCTTAGGCAGCGCGAAATCGCCCCTTAGCAGCGCCTCGACGCCACCAGGCAGCGCGATCTCGCCTCAGCAGCGCCAGACGCCTTAGGCAGCGCGAAATCGCCCCCTAGTAGCGCCAGACGCCACCAGGCAGCGCGATCTCGCCTCAGCAGCGCCAGACGCCTTAGGCAGCGCGAAATCGCCCCCTAGCAGCGCCAGACGCCACCAGGCAGCGCGATCTCGCCTCAGCAGCGCCAGACGCCTTAGGCAGCGCGAAATCGCCCCTTAGCAGCGCCTCGACGCCACCAGGCAGCGCGATCTCGCCTCAGCAGCGCCAGACGCCTTAGGCAGCGCGAAATCGCCCCTTAGCAGCGCCTCGACGCCACCAGGCAGCGCGATCTCGCCTCAGCAGGGCGGAATCGCCGCAGAAACCACTAGGTACCACCTGAAACGCTATCATGGAAGACGACCCAGGCCCCGGGGACCCCGGGGTCTGGGCGGGAGACGGCGCAAACAACGGCACGACGGAGGCCATCGGGGGCAAAGGGGGGACAAGCACGGCGGCAGTCACGGGGTCGCTCTGCCTAGGGGCTGGCCACAAAAGACGGGGGGGGCCTGAGGGTGCGCTCCAGAGCCCACGCATCTGTCGCCTCCGCCACGAAGACATTCTGTGCCTCTTCGGCAAACCACCCAAGAGGCGGTGTTTTGAAGCGAACCGCCCGATTTCAGCAATTACAGGTGGACAATCCCCCAAGAACCCCCCCAGCAACCGGGCTGGCCAGAGCGGCGTCTCAGAGCCTTCGGCCGTCAACGAAGAGGGGGGAGAAGCAATGGGCGACAAGAGTCTGGCCGCCGATGTGGCATTGGAGGCTGCGAGGGCAGCTTGGGAAGAGCATCGTAGGCGCTTGCAACAACAGCACAACACTCGCAGGAGTGGCCTACCTGAGAGCGTAACGCGGCACAGTGCCTGCTCGACCGACGTCGACTCTCCCCTAGTCGTGCCACGTCTCGCACGGCGGCAGGAATGGCGGCGTCGGAGGGCGGCAGGAAGAGACAGGCAACGGGAGCCGCCGGTGGGGGGCCGGTGGGACCTGCAGGCGGGCGGACAGCAGGGGAGCCGGGAAAGAGGCCGACAGCCGCCGGAGGGGACGAGGCAGCAGCGGCTGCAGAGCGGAGGGCAGCATGAGCTGCAGGGCGGAGGGCAGCAGCAGCTGCAGAGCGGAGGGCAGCAGCAGCTGCAGAGTGGGGGGCAGCAGCAACTGCAGAGCGGAGGGCAGCAGCAGATGCAGAGTGGGGGGCAGCAGCAGCTGCAGAGCGGAGGGCAGCAGCAACTGCTGCAGAGCGGAGGGCAGCATGAGCTGCAGGGCGGAGGGCAGCAGCAGCTGCAGAGCGGAGGGCAGCAGCAACTGCAGAGCGGAGGGCAGCAGCAGCTGCAGAGCGGAGGGCAGCAGCAGCTGCAGAGCGGAGGGCAGCAGCAGCTGCAGAGTGGGGGGCAGCAGCAACTGCTGCAGAGCGGAGGGCAGCATGAGCTGCAGGGCGGAGGGCAGCAGCAGCTGCAGAGCGGAGGGCAGCAGGAGCTGCAGAGTAGAGGGCAGCGGCAGCTGCAGAGCGGAGGGCAGCAGCAACTGCTGCAGAGCGGAGGGCAGCATGAGCTGCAGGGCGGAGGGCAGCAGCAGCTGCAGTGCGGAGGGCAGCAGCAGCTGCAGAGCGGAGGGCAGCAGCAGCTGCAGAGCGGAGGGCAGCAGCAACTGCTGCAGAGCGGAGGGCAGCATGAGCTGCAGGGCGGAGGGCAGCAGCAGCTGCAGAGCAGAGGGCAGCAGCAGCTGCAGAGCGGAGGGCAGCAGCAGCTGCAGGGCGGAGGGCAGCAGCAGCTGCGGAGTGGAGGGCAGCGTCAGCTGCAAAGCAGAGCACAGCAGGAGCTGCAGAGGGGAGGGCAGCATGAGCTGCGGAGTGGAGAGCAGCAGGAGCTGCAGAGTGGAGAGCAGCAGGAGCTGCAGAGTGGAGAGCAGCAGGAGCTGCAGAGTGGAGGGCAGCAGGAGCTGCAGAGTGGAGGGCATCAGGAGGAGCAGAGTGGAGGGCAGCAAGAGACATTGTGGGTGAGCGATGTGGAGATGGTGGACGAGGCAGGCACCGACGAGCTGGAATCAAGCCCCATGGAGGGGGAGAATGCCAACCCCGACTCCTCGGACCAAGCGGAAAGGCCCCGAGTGCGGGGGCGGGTCCGGAGGCGACGGGCAACCAAACTGCTACAGCTGCAGAGGGGAGGGCAGCAGCAGCTGCAGAGCGGAGGGCAGCAGCAACTGCTGCAGAGGGGAGGGCAGCAGCAGCTGCAGAGCGGAAGGCAGCAGGAGCTGCAGAGCGGAGGGCAGCGGCAGCTGCAAAGAGGAGATCAGCAGCTGCTGCAGAGTGGAGGGCAGCAGGAGCTGCAGAGCCGAGAGCAGCAAGAGCTGCGGAGTGGAGAGCAGCAGCAGCTGCAGAGTGGAGGGCAGCAGGAGCTGCAGAGTGGAGGGCAGGAGGAGCTGCAGAGCGGAGGGCAGCAAGACCCACTGGGGGAGTTGGATGTGGAGATAGAGGCCGAGGCATACACCGACGAGCTGGAATCAAGCCCCATGGAGGGTGAGAATGCCAACCCCGACTCCTCGGACCAAGCGGAAAGGCCCCGAGTGCGGGGGCGGGGCCGGAGGCGACGGGCAACCAAACTACTACAGCTGCAGAGGGGAGGGCAGCAGCAGCTGCAGAGCGGAGGGCAGCAGGAGCTGCAGGGCGGAGGGCAGCAGCCCAATCAGAGCGGAGGGCAGCAGCAGCTGCAGTGCGGAGGGCAGCAGGAGCTGCAGGGCGGAGGGCAGCAGCCCAATCAGAGCGGAGGGCAGCAGCAACTGCAGAGCGGAGGGCAGCAGCAACTGCAGAGCGGAGGGCAGCAGCAGCTGCAGAGCGGATGGCAGCAGCAGCTGCAGAGCGGATGGCAGCAGCAGCTGCAGAGCGGAGGGCAGCAGCCCAATCAGAGCGGAGGGCAGCAGCAACTGCAGAGCGGATGGCAGCGGCAGCTGCAGAGCGGAGGGCAGCATGAGCTGCAGGGCGGAGGGCAGCAGCCCAATCAGAGCGGAGGGCAGCAGCAGCTGCAGAGGGGAGGGCAGCATCAGTTGCAGAGTGGAGGGCAGCAGCCCAATCAGAGTGGTGGGCAGCAGCAGCTGCAGAGCGGAGGGCAGCAGGAGCTGCAGAGCGGAGGGCAGCAGCCCAATCAGAGCGGAGGGCAGCAGCAGCTGCAGAGCGGAGGGCAGCAGCCCAATCAGAGCGGAGGGCAGCGGCAGCTGCAGAGCGGAGGGCAGCATGAGCTGCAGGGCGGAGGGCAGCAGCAGCTGCAGAGTGGGGGGCAGCAGCAACTGCTGCAGAGCGGAGGGCAGCATGAGCTGCAGGGCGGAGGGCAGCAGCAGCTGCAGAGTGGGGGGCAGCAGCAACTGCTGCAGAGCGGAGGGCAGCAGGAGCTGCAGAGCGGAGGGCAGCAGCAGCTGCAGAGCGGAGGGCAGCAGCAACTGCTGCAGAGCGGAGGGCAGCATGAGCTGCAGAGCGGAGGGCAGCATGAGCTGCAGGGCGGAGGGCAGCAGCAGCTGCAGAGCGGAGGGCAGCAGCAACTGCAGAGCGGAGGGCAGCAGCAGCTGCAGAGCGGAGGGCAGCAGCAGCTGCAGAGCGGAGGGCAGCAGCAGCTGCAGAGCGGAGGGCAGCAGGAGCTGCAGAGCGGAGGGCAGCAGCAGCTGCAGAGCGGAGGGCAGCAGCCCAATCAGAGCGGAGGGCAGCAGCAGCTGCAGAGCGGAGGGCAGCAGCCCAATCAGAGCGGAGGGCAGCAGCAACTGCAGAGCGGAGGGCAGCAGCAGCTGCAGAGCGGAGGGCAGCATGAGCTGCAGGGCGGAGGGCAGCAGCCCAATCAGAGCGGAGGGCAGCAGCAGCTGCAGAGCGGAGGGCAGCAGCAGCTGCAGAGTGGAGGGCAGCAGCCCAATCAGAGCGGAGGGCAGCAGCAGCTGCAGAGCGGAGGGCAGCAGCGGCTGCAGAGTGGGGGGCAGCTGCAGCTGCAGTGCGGAGGGCAGCAGCAGCTGCAGAGCGGAGGGCAGCAACAGCTGCAGAGCGGAGGGCAGCAGCAGCTGCAGAGCGGAGGGCAGCAACAGCTGCAGAGCGGAGGGCAGCAGGAGCTGCCCGATGGGGTGCAGCTTGCGAGGCTGCCAGAGGGGGAGATGGAGATGGAGTCGAGCAGACAGGTCTTGCCGGCGTGTTCGAGTGGAGAGGAGCACCCAGACCCTATGCTGACACCCCCGCCCCGCATCCCGTGCGAAACCTGTTATCGCACTTTCACGGAGAGAGGAAAGGCCACGCGTCATATGTCGGCCTGCAGGGCAGCGGACGCCAAGCGCCGTGCACAGGCGCTTGGGTTGACCCGCGACGTCACAGACGACTCGGACAGCGAACCTCCGCCACCACGGGATATCAGTGAAGAGGTGTGGGCCGCAGTTCCCACATGGGACTGGGAGTCGTTTTTCGGGATCGAATTGGTGCCAGGGAGAATCATGCGTCGCATCCCACAGCGCGCAAGACTGGGGGTGCTTGATGCACTAGCTTGTATCCTGAAGCGGCTCAAGTCAAAGGCAGCAGACGAGGCGGCATCCTTGGTGTTTTTGGCCTTCCCTCGTCTTTTCTTGGGGATTCCAACCGGGCAAGGCCAGGGGCAGAGGGCGGCAATTAGGGAGCGGTTGGAGAAGTTTTGGGCTGGGGAGTGGCAGCAGCTGTTTGAGTTGGCGGTGGCGGCGATGCAACCTGCGGCTCGCCCCTTGTCCTTCACCCCACCCGAGCATGATCCTGATGCCGTGCGCCTATCCCGCTGCCGTACAAGGTGCAAAGTGGGAGAATGGAGTCGGGGTTTGGCGTGCCTTACGGCTGGTAGCATCGCTCAGCCCTCTCAGCACATGGTGGACGCGCTACGAGCGAAACACCCATCGTGCGAGTCCGCCATTCCTGGGTGGGTGCAGGAGGAGACAGTCGAGCCTTCCCTTATCCCACAGCTTTCAGTGGAGGTACTCGGCCAGGCGATCCACTCAGCGGCTAGGGCGTCCGCACCAGGACCGTCGGGGTGGGTGACGGAGCACCTGCGCGACACTTTTCTCTCTGAGCCCGCGTATCTGTCCCACCTGCTAGAGGTCTTCACCCAGTGGACCAAGGGAGAGGTAGCGGAGCGCGTGCGACCCTGGCTCACTGCGTCCAACTTGGTGGGCCTGTCGAAGCCGAATGGTGACGTTCGCCCGGTGGCTATAGGCGAGGTGCTCCCCCGCATACTATCTCGGGCCATATGCATCGTGCTTCGCCCGAAGATGATGTCGCACTTTGCTCCGTGTAACCAGTTTGGAGTCGGGTCCAGGTCGGGAGTGGAAGTCCTCGCACATGCCTTTCGCTCCGCCATCTCTACTCACCCGTCGTGGTGTGCGCTGCAAATTGACGTGGCGAACGCTTTCAACTCCTTCCATCGGCGGGAAATGTTTGAGGGTCTTCGACAGTCGCCTTTCAAGGGATTGATTCCATTTCTGCGTGTCTTCTACGGCACTCCTAGCGACCTCTATCTCCGAGCGGGCCCTTTTGTCGAAGCTTTGGCTTCCGAGCGGGGCTCGAGGCAAGGGGATCCATTGGGTCCGTTTCTGTTCGCGTTCACACAGCAGCTGGTTATGGAACCAACCAAAACGGAGTACGCCGACTTACTCTTCCTCAGCTATGCTGACGATACGTATATCCTGGGGCCTAGGGAACGGGTTCTAGCAGCCTATGAGGCCTTGCGGGAACGACTGGACGGGCTGGGTTTGGAGGTGCAGCCGCATAAGTGTAAGCTATGGGAGCGAGGGAGGGACCAGGATGGGGAGGAGAGAAATGAGACTGTCCCGCCCGGCATGCAGCAGACATGGACGGGGCTCACTGTGGTAGGGGTGCCCATTGGGGAGGAGGACTGGGAGGTGGCTAGCCTGCGTCGCCGGCTGACGGAGCTGCATGCACCTGTCCCCTGGCTTCCTCTGCTTGACCACCCACAGATTGCGTCCCATTTGTTGGCGATCGCAGTGTCGGCGCGCCCGATCTACCTCACACGGACGATGCCTCCACGACCTGAGGTTGTGGAGGCTTTTCGGGACTGGGACACGAAGCTGGAAGATTGTTTCGAGGAGCTGTTTCCAGATAGTACCTGGGATCACGATTCGGGGAAGTCCCAGATGGCTCGTTTACAGCTGCACCTTCCTGCCAGACTCGGGGGGTTCGGCATTCGATCTGCGGCTGACCTTAGTCCTCTGTCGTATGCATGTGGCTGGTGCCAAGCAGTGAGCGATGTGGCTCGGTTGGGGGTGGCAGGTGAGGAGCGGATGTTTGAGGAGTTTTTCCGCACGCCCGAGGCTACGACCTTGTTGGACCCCTGGTTTGCGAGAGCAGTGGATCTGCTTCCACAGTCGGTTCGGCAGGAGATGCCACCCCTTGCCTTGTGCACCGCTGATCCGCCTATGCTGCTCTTCCCCACACAACACCGTCGCCTGGCGGTTGAGAGCCTCCAATCTCTTCGAGGCATGGCCCACAACGATGCCACCCTGGCCCGTTTGACATCCCTTCAGGGCCCGGGGGCTGGGGCGTGGGTTTCTGCCGTTCCTTCGCACGAGGAGGCTACCTTCACCGCAGCCGAGTGGAGCATCTGCGCGTCCATGCGCCTAGGCCTCCCTATTCAGCAGCTGATAGTGGCCGGCAAGTGCGCGTGTGGGTTTGAGTTTGCTGATCCCTCTGACCCGCATCATGCCCTTCGCTGCAAGTATCAGTATGCACCTTCTCGGGTTCACGATGCGGTTAAATTTGTGGTGGCGAAGATAGCTAAGGGTGCGGGTGGGATTGTGACCATGGAAGACGACACGTTGCTCCCAGGGAAGAGGGTTGATGTGGCGGTTCGGAAACTGAGGGAGGGGGAGGAGCACGCGCTGGAGGTTAGTGTGGTAGATCCTATCTCGCTATCCGCGCAGCACCATGGACAGATTGGTCGCAAGGTGGGTTTTGCCGCGAGAGAGAGAGAAAAGCGGAAGACGGCGGACTACAAATCGCTTCTACAGCGGCATGGGGGAGTGCAGTTCACACCACTCATTGCTGAGACATGGGGATGCTTGGGGGGGAGTTTTGGACGGTGGCTTAAGAAGCAGGGTGACGCGCAGATCGAGATAGCAAAGACGAAAGGGGCGGCGCGAGCTACGGGAAAGGGTTTCTCGGCTTATTTGCTCGGATCGCTCAAAGCGGCTGTGGGTGTGGCTTTGCAACGGGCTCAGGCGCGTGTGATCTTGTTACGCGCTGCGTCGATGATGAGAGGCCCAGAGGCTGTTTGGGTGGAGCGGGAGGATGTTGAGGAGGAGATGGGATGGGATGCTCCGTGGGCGGATGCACCATACTTGGTAGACATGCGGGTTTAGGGAGTGGGTTTAGGGGGGGAGGTTTGGTTCGATGGGAGTGCAGTTGGGGTGCTTTGATGGGAGGGCTTGATGGTGTTTTAAATGTGTGTGCTATTGGGGTTTTCTTGGGGTTGTGTGTGCTACTTTTTCTTCCTTCTTCCCTGTTTTTCTTCCTCCTATCATTTTTCCCCTATTCCCCTCCTTCTTTCTTCCTCTCTCCTTTTTTCTACTCACGTTATTCCTCCTTTTCTCCTCTCTTCCCGTTTCCACTCCTTTTCCTTGCGTAATTATGCTACATTGTAACAGATAGTACCTCGATTGCTATTCAAGAATTCGTAACAATTATATACGGTCGTGACTCATGAGGGGTGCAACTCAAACCTGCTTCGCATAAATTATTCCCCGACGTCCCATTCTACGACGTCTCCTAGTGGCGTCGTCACTGGGCGGTGACGTCTTGGGATGAAGGTAGTACCATGGCGGGGACGAGTCATGTTGACCCTCGCAGCGCCAGAGAGCACAAAAACAGCTGCTAAAAGGCCACTATGGTCAACTTGAGGTATCCTGCTGGGATAGAAGCTCGGAGGTGATCTATAGCTATACATGTGACACACGGGACCCAGTTTTCGAAGTAAGCAACTTGCGTACTGATTCCAACTTAGAAGTAGGATGCATTGAGAATTAAGAAAGTCAGTTCACTTTCCAGTTCGTGCAGCGCACATCTCCTTTGAGCACACACACATCAGGACGGGTTTACTGCGAGTTTCATCTGAATACTACTCAAGCCGCGAAGTTGATTTGAAACGAGGGATAGACTTGACCTAGCGACCTTTGAAAGCGACAGTCGCCACGATGTACTGGTCATGGCTGGGAAACTTCCATCCATAGCGCTGGCACTCCCGGCGGTCCTACAAACCGTGGTTTTAATCGGCGCGCAGATAGCAGCAGCGGGGATCGAAGCCCCACCAAGCGGAGCGCCGCCGAGCGAAGCGCCGCCGAGCGGAGCGCCGCCGAGCGAGCACCACCAATCGGAGCGCCGCCGAGCGAAGCACCACCAGTCGGAGCGCCGCCGAGCGAAGCACCACCAATCGGAGCGCCGCCGAGCGAAGCACCACCGATCGGAGCGCCGCCGAGCGAAGCACCACCAATCGGAGCGCCGCCGAGCGAAGCACCACCAATCGGAGCGCCGCCGAGCGAAGCACCACCGATCGGAGCGCCGCCGAGCGAAGCACCACCAATCGGAGCGCCGCCGAGCGAAGCACCACCAATCGGAGCGCCGCCGAGCGAAGCACCACCAATCGGAGCGCCGCCGAGCGAAGCACCACCAATCGGAGCGCCGCCGAGCGAAGCACCACCGAGCGGAGCGCCGCCGAGCGAGCACCACCAATCGGAGCGCCGCCGAGCGAAGCACCACCAGTCGGAGCGCCGCCGAGCGAAGCACCACCAATCGGAGCGCCGCCGAGCGAAGCACCACCGATCGGAGCGCCGCCGAGCGAAGCACCACCAATCGGAGCGCCGCCGAGCGAAGCACCACCAATCGGAGCGCCGCCGAGCGAAGCACCACCGATCGGAGCGCCGCCGAGCGAAGCACCACCAATCGGAGCGCCGCCGAGCGAAGCACCACCAATCGGAGCGCCGCCGAGCGAAGCACCACCAATCGGAGCGCCGCCGAGCGAAGCACCACCAATCGGAGCGCCGCCGAGCGAAGCACCACCGATCGGAGCGCCGCCGAGCGAAGCACCACCAATCGGAGCGCCGCCGAGCGAAGCACCACCAATCGGAGCGCCGCCGAGCGAAGCACCACCGATCGGAGCGCCGCCGAGCGAAGCACCACCGATCGGAGCGCCGCCGAGCGAAGCACCACCGATCGGAGCGCCGCCGAGCGAAGCACCACCAATCGGAGCGCCGCCGAGCGAAGCACCACCAATCGGAGCGCCGCCGAGCGAAGCACCACCAATCGGAGCGCCGCCGAGCGAAGCACCACCGATCGGAGCGCCGCCGAGCGAAGCACCACCGATCGGAGCGCCGCCGAGCGAAGCACCACCAATCGGAGCGCCGCCGAGCGAAGCACCACCAATCGGAGCGCCGCCGAGCGAAGCACCACCAATCGGAGCGCCGCCGAGCGAAGCACCACCGATCGGAGCGCCGCCGAGCGAAGCACCACCGATCGGAGCGCCGCCGAGCGAAGCACCACCGATCGGAGCGCCGCCGAGCGAAGCACCACCAATCGGAGCGCCGCCGAGCGAAGCACCACCAATCGGAGCGCCGCCGAGCGAAGCACCATCAATCGGAGCGCCGCCGAGCGAAGCACCACCAATCGGGGCGCCGCCAAGCGAAGCACCACCAATCGGAGCGCCGCCGAGCAAATCAGCGCCGCCTATCAAAGCACCTCCGAGCGAAGAAGCGCCGCCGATCGAAGCACCTCCGAGCGGACCCGCGCCGCCGATCGAAGCGCCACCGAGCGGACCCGCGCCGATTGAAGCACCTCCGAGCGGACCCGCGCCGATTGAAGCACCTCCGAGCGGACCCGCGCCGATTGAAGCACCACCGAGCGGACCTGCGCCGCCGATCGAAGCACCTCCGAGCGGACCCGAGCAGAGAGGAGCAGCGACAGCTCGTGATCTGCTTTGCCTGCAGGGACTTCGTGGTTGTTAGCTTCGTGATTCTCCAGCAGCGCACAAACCAGCTCGTCATCCCAACCACCCCTGAGGCACACCCATATCACTCTTCCATAGAGACTGTTCGTCCCCGTCAACCCTGAGGCACACGCATATCATACTTCCATCCATAGCTTCTACGCGTCGCCAAGCTTTTCAGGAAAACCAACCCGTTGTTCGCGCACTCTCTGCTCTGCTCTGCTCTAAGACACCGCAGTCGCCAAGGACAAATTTCTAGGCGTCTAAAAAGTCAGCCCAATCAGCCTTTCTACACCACGCCAAGAGCAGGTGGTTGGCTGTGTCGGCCAGGGCCGCGGCAGCCCTCTTTATTGGCTGGTTCACTTTCGTGCGAATAAGTTGAGTGCCGGAGCACATGCCGCCTTAAAAGTTGAATGCGTAAATTGCTGTTTGAACACCGTAGTCTTGTCTTAGCCCTGTAATTGTCTTGCTCTCTCCCCCTATATGAGGCAATTGTCTTGCTCTCTCCCCCTGGTGTTCCCCAGTGGCTAATCTCGCCAGAGAAGAAGTGAAGGTTTTGCAATACCCCCAGGTATCGCAAAACCTTCACCCAACGGTGAGAAGCGGTTGGGTAAGGTTAGGCGAGGAGCCTTACAATATAGTTTCTTTGTTAGGTGCAACTACACGTGCAAAATCGATTCTTCACCACAATGAAATTCCGCTTGCTGTATCTTAACCCCGCCAAATAGCGACCCTGCGCAGGATCGATTGAAGGATCGGTGCCTAACGTATCGTGTCCTCAGACTTTTCTCACTACACGCAGCACATCACCCACCAGGTGCAGCGACCCTGTCACTAACACCTGCAGATGGACGCCTGGGTGCATCCTAGCCGTCCATCTAAGCAGATCAATGGCCGCTGGCAGAGATGGCAGCACCACACTGCTAGGCCCCAAACTTGCCATTCCTTGGGAAACCAACGGCCAGGATGGATCCTCCATCTCATTCTTTCCAGGTGCTTGTGCTGCTGCTCGTGCTGCTGCTTGTGCTGCTGCCTGTGATGCTGCTTGTGCAGGTGATGCTACTGATTGAGTCAGCTCACAAGGCACAAGGAACGAGGCAGGAATCGAGTCAACAGAACGAAGTTGAGAATCAGGAGCATCTGCACCAACAGACACAACAACAGCCCCGGCAACTGCAACAGCAGCAGCAGGAGTGGCAAGTCGCATTGCCTGCTGCTGTTGCAGTTGTTCCCATGTTCGCTGCATTGATAGCTGCCATTCCAAGCTGCTCTGGCCGAGGCTGCTTCTGTGCCTCGGCACACTAGCATCGGTGCCAGAGCTGATGCTTTGGCTTGGCACACTAGCATCCGTGCCAGTGCTGCTACGTTGTCTCGGCACCCCAGTAGCGGGAGAGTGGGATGTGGGAAGCAGAGACGGGGAGGAGGTGGAGGGGCAGGGAAGAAGCGTGTTGTAGGAGGAGAGGGAGGGGACGAATAGGGCTGCGTGCATGGTCAGGCCTGGAGGGAAGGGGATGGAAAATGAAGGGAATGGGACAGGAGGGAAACGGGCAAGGAGGGGCATGGGAAAGAGGGGGAAAGGAAGGGATTGGGAACGGAGGAGGAGATCTGAGTCTTTTCAAGCACACCTGAGTGCTTCAAACACACCTGAGTCTGTCAAACATACCTCTGTGCTCAAGTGTCCTGAGCACCTGTGACATGAGTGTGTGGATTGATATTGATGCCGAAACAACCGTAACTGAGTGCTTTCCAAACGCACCTCTGCGGTCAAGTGTGGTGAGAAGCTGTGCCATGAGTGCGTGAGGGTCCCTTTTAGTCATGCAGTTGCGCTATGGGTGGGGGTAAAGTAGGCAGCATGAAGCACGAGTTTGAGAGGGGGTCAGCAGTTACCTCTGCGCTCAAGCGTCCTGAGAAGCTGTGCCATGAGTGTGCGTGGGTCCCTTTTAGTCATGCAGTTGAACAGCAGTACCTGTGATGAGAGACAAGAGCAGGGCAGAGGGAAAGGGGGTCAGCAGTTGAATGAAGGAGGAAAAAAGCCTCTGCTGCTGCTGCTGCTGCTGCTGCTGCTGCTGCTGTTACCTTTTTTAGTTGAGCAGCAGCAGCTGTGGTTGTGGGCGAGGGAGAGGACTTGGCTTGACTCTTGCACACCTGCTGCTACTCCTGAGTCGACTCAGAAGAAATGACTTTTGAGTCGACTCAAAAGTCGACTCAAAAGTCACCTAGTCGACTCAAAAGTCACCTCTTGCAAGTCAACTCAAAACTTACCCGCACAGGTGTCTTGCCCCCCACTTGGCTTGACTCTTGCACACGTGCTGCTACTCCTTGTACTCCTGTTGCTGCTGCAGTGTCTGCAACTAACCCCACTACTGCTCCTCCTTGTGCCCCTTCCGTCTCCCTCTCCTTGCCTCCTCGTGCACCATTTGTTCGTCCATCTGCCCCTCCATTCGCCCCTTCATCTGCCCCTCCACCTGCCCCTCCACCTGCCCGTCCATCTGCCCGTCCAGCTGCCCCTTCATCTGCCCCTACATTTTGAGTGGCATCGCAGAACCACTCTCCGCACACCTCCATGCTCTCCACTGTATGGGCACCGTCCAAAAAGAATGTCAGCTGCCCGCCTGCACCTCCAGCCTGCCCACGCTCGGCCAGGCAGTCGTGCAAAATTTCGCACCTGCCCGGCCAGGAAACACTCTCTAGCCCTCTGATGTAGGCAGGTGGCAGTGTCTTATTGGTCAGGGCCTGAGCCAGGTGGAGGGGGGAAAAAGACAAGAAAAACCGATTAGACAACGGGAATGAGCGGGGAAGTCAGATAGAGGCCGCATGAGGTGACATGGCAACGTCCTACTGGCCGGAAGCGAATCAGGTGCGAGATTCAAGGGGAGGGAAAGGAAAGGAAATGGGAGTCGCGGTTGAGGCCACTATTGCAGTCCTATTAAAGTCTACCCCAATAGGACATTGGGATATTCCCAGTGGGAATGTGCCAGTGGGAGTGTGGGAATGTGCCAGTGGAAATGTGCCAGTGGGAGTGTGGGAATGTGCCAGTGGGATTAAGTATACTTCAACAGGACATTGATGTGCTGCTGCCCAGTCATGCTCCCACAGCACCTCACAGCACCGCACTGGACCTCACCTGCAAGCGCCTCAGATTTCCGGCCGCTGCGAATGGCCCACTGGTGGCAAAGAGAGACAGCCAGCGACGCGTTGATCTGGTGGTGCCTTGCTGCCACAACACCTCGAAGCACCTCACAGAACCTAACAGCACCGTACTGGACCTCACCTGATCAATGGCCTGGGCCTCCTCTTCCCTGCCGCTGCGCAGGGCCCACTGGCGGCAGAGAGAGACAGCCAGCGACGCATTGATCTCTTGGTGCTTTCCAGCCAATCCCACGCGGACACCTGGCGCCATCTCGTGCCACGGCTTTGCCACCTCTAGAGGAATCTACGAGTCAAAGAGGAGGAAACAGGCAGCAGAAGAGAAAGATGAATGGAGAAAGGGTGAAGCTACAAGTTTAAAAGGTAAGAAAATTACTCCAACACGGGTATGGGAATGGATGGAATTACGAGATCGATTAGATGTTTCTTGCTCCTATGGCAATGCCCTGTCAGGCCCTCTCCCCTCTCGCAGATGTGATGTCACTGGTGCCGTACGAGTTGGTGGTAACATACACACACATGCACACACCCAGCACACACACCTCTAACACACCTGCAGCGCCGCTGCTCGCTGTCTGAGCACCTCCATTGCCTCCTCCTCCTGTGGGACTGTCACTGCTGGCACTCCTGCCTGGGAGGCAAGGGAGAACCGTGGGGAAAGTTGGCGGAGGGGGGGCATGGAGGCATAGTGTATGGGGGCCTGCCACATAAAGTCGTTGCATCTGAGTGCTGCTCTCTGCTGGAGCACCTCCATCGCCTCCTCCTCCTGTGGGGCCATCACTGCCGGCACTCTTGTTTGGGGGGCATGGGAGTGCGGGGTGTGGGGCGTGGGGCGTGGGGGCGTGGGGGAGTGGGATGGGGACAGGGGGTGTGAGGGGCTGCTCGCAAATGAGTGCCATGGCAAATGAGTGCTGCTTGCTGTCGGAGCACCTCCATCTTCCTCCTCCTGTGGGGCTGTCACAGCTGGCACTCCTGCCTGGGGGATGAAGGGGGAGAAGGGGGAGAAGAGGGAGGAGCGGGGGCATCTGAATGCTGCTCGCTGCCGGAGCACCTCCATCGCCTCCTCCTCCTGTGGCGCTGTCACTGCCGGCACTGCTGCCTGGGCGACATGGGGGGGGGGGAGGATGGCATCTAATTATGCCCAGTCGAACCCCTATCGCCTCCTCCTCCTGTGGGGCATGTCACTGCTGGCACTCCCGTCTGGGGGGTGACACAGCTAAAGGGTGAGAGTGAGGCTCGGGGAGGAGGGGAAACAAAGAAACCCACTGCTGTCCATTCGGCTCTGCACATGCCATCCACATGCCCTCCACCACATGCCCTCCACACGCCCTACACACGCCCTCCACACGCCCTCCACACACCTTCCACACGCCCTCCTCCACAATCTCCCAAGCCTCTACTCCCTCCCCCTTCTCAACTTTCTCCTGCCCTACAATGTACCCCTCTTCTCCTCGCCTCTTCCAGCCCTCCTCGTGACTGGTCCTTCGTACCAGTCATCACAGACCCTCCAAGCCTCCTCTCGCTCTCACCTTGAATATCCCAGCCTTCTCGCCAGCTATCAGAGCAAGAGTGTTTCCTGGAGGTTTTGCAGAGGTAGAGAATGAGGTGGCGGAAGAGAACTCACAGAAGGCAAGGACAGAGAGAGAGAATGAGAATGAAAATGGGAATGGGAATTGGATGGGGATGAAAATGAAAGCAGAAGAGAGAACACATCGAAGTTATGAGAGAGAAGTTATGCAGAGGCAGAGGATAGGGTGGTGGAAGCGAGAGAACACATAGAAGGGAATGAGAGAGAGAGGGAATGATGATCAATACAAAGGACTATTCGAGGGAATGAGACTGAGACAGAGCATAACTCCAACCCACCCAGCACAGTTCCAACCACCCCAGCACACCTCTGAACCGCCCCGCACACCCCCAACTCACCCAGCACCTCCATGTGGTCGAATCCCAATGATGACACGCCACACACTGCCGGGCGCTTGACCTGATGGGGTAGAGGGCGACGGGGGACGCACACGGCAGGCAGGCAGGCAGGCAGGCAGGCAGGCAGGCAGGCAGGCAGGCAGGCAGGCAGGCAGGCAGGCAGGCAGGCAGGCAGGCAGGCAGGCAGGCAGGCAGACAGGCAGAGACAGGCAGAGACAGGCAGAGACAGGCAGAGACAGGCAGAGACAGGCAGAGACAGGCAGAGACAGGCAGAGACAGGCAGACCAGCGGATGGACAGGCCGACGGATAGACGAACAGAGGGGGCATGATAGAACAACTAGCATACCAGGCACTCACAATGTTGGTGACTTTTGAGTGGATTCAAAAGTCATCTCGGATGGACAGATTCTTGGATAGACCGACAAACAGAGAGGGGATGATAGAACAACTAGCATACCGGGCACTCACAACGTTGGTACCGTCATATCGCCCTCCCACCCCCACCTCCAGAATTGCCACGTCAACCTGCCATAGTCACCCAAACATAAGGTCAAATTGCGCGCTTACACTCAGTACAAAACATAAGGTCAAATCATGCGCTTACACTTAGCGCAAAACATAAGGTCAAATGACGCACTTACACGTAGCATAGTACCAAAGATAACGTGAAGGAGAAGGTGTCTGAACGAGCAGTGAGGGAGAAGGTCTTGCCTGGGCGTGGTAGAGGGAGCAGTGAATGAGAGAGAGGCTTGTGAGGGGCTTGCCTGAGAGTGTGAAAAGATTCGCAGGGCGAGCAGAGTGAGGAAGCGGAAGTAGGCCGGCATGGGGATAGGGGAGGAGGAAGACGAGGCTGCTGCCTGGAGGGGTGGGGAAGGGTGGATGCGGAAGTAGATGGCATGGGGATGGGGGAGGAGGGAGGGGACGCTGCTGCCTGGAGGGATGTAGGGGCGGAATGGGGGAATGGGATGGGCTATCATGCTACTCAGCATCCTGTGCACTTTCTTTTCCGTACATATCTGTGTATTTGAAAGGTACATTTCAGCTTCGCACCTTGCACCTGCCCCCTAGCACCTGCCCCCTAGCACATATCTCCCACCTTGCAGCGGTCGTAGCACCACCAGAAGTGCTGCAGAAACGTATCAACTGGCACCATCTCCCTGAAGATAAGATCCAATTTAGGATTTACAGCGGAGGTGGACAAAGAGGGTGCTATTATGAAGACAAAGCACGGCACAGAGCATATCCCATCACCACTCCCCTTTCATCACTCCCCCGTCATCACTCCCCCTTCATCACTCCCCCTTCATCACTCCCCCTTCACCACTCTCCTTTCACCAAGGCGCATCATTTGTAGGTAGCTGGAAAATCCTGCAATCTTTACCACCACTCAACCTTCACAATTCAACCCTTCACCCACACACCCGTTGAGGCGGAACCGCTCTCTGACATCCACGAGGTGGGGCGAGGTGAAGAGCCCCGTGGTGTGCCCGCTGGCCCTCAGCATGCTCTCCGCCATGGCGCACGTGGAGCCCTGAGGGGGAGGAGGGGGAGGTATATGAATGAGAGGACTTTTGGTTTGGCTCAAGAGGTGAAGAGCCCCGCATGCTCTCCGCCATGGCGCACGCGGATCGCTGTTGGGGCCGGAAGCTTGGAGATTAGAGGAGGAGAGAAAGAAGAGCAAGAGGAGTACAGCGTTTGCCTTATGCAATATGCACACATGACTGAGGGAGGAGTGCACACGGCGGGAATGAAGTGCAATGGTTCGTGACCAGACAGGGGTGATCAGTGCAACGACAGGGGCGATCTGTGCCATGACAGCGTGTTGCTTACTTGCCTTGCCTTTGGTGCCTGCCACGTGGATGATGCTGAGCTGGTCAACTGGCCCCTCCAGGTCAAGAACCTAACACAGATGTCAGCGCGCAGAAGATAGATAACAGGGATGGAAACGAAAACTTCTGGGGATTTGTCATGCCAAATTCACTCAATGAATCAGAAATACACCAGAGACCTGACACTAAAATGGTGCCTGTCGTGGCCTGTCGACTTAGAACGAGTCCCCAGAGCAACTCTAGCTTAACGGAGTCACTTAAATCCTTAGATTTGAGGAGTCACCAGATCTCAGCTTGGAAGATTCAGCAGACCAACCTTAACGTAAGAGCGCATGAGGGCGAAATCATCCGCCCAGTTTCGGCCATCGGCGCGCTTCTGTGGATTAATCAAGCCGGAAAGTGCCGTTAGAGCAGCCTCGTAGCCACGTGCATCGATCTCATTGGCTCGCGATTCGGACTCCACTAGCCTGTCGCCATGTTGATTGACTTCCAGGGATCATCGAGCGAATTCGGCGACTAAGTGGTGGATAAAGAAATGCTGGTTGCGAACTCGTATTGAAACTTAAGTAATTTAATTATCTCTGGCGGCAGATTGTGGTAAGCGCAGCTGTTTGTGCCACTCGCGACACGAGCAGAGCTGGTGAGATGGATAGGTGGAGATAGCGAGAGAGTGGAGGGAAGGAACGCGAGGAGACTTGCGAAGATGGGTCAGAGAGGACAGAGGCGAAACTGCAGATTGATACGCGTGGTTGAACGACGAGTGGAAGGAAGGAACGCCCTGAAAAGCGAATGATGATCATCAGCCGCTGGGTGGGACGGAATAAGGTGGAAGCTATGGAAAAATCTGTGCCAGAGGCATTTTTGCCAGGTCTGGCATATGGCGGTGCTGGCATTGGGAATTGCCCATAAGTGTGTTTATTGGTGAAAGGTGCTTGGGGTAACCGTGCATCTGTTGGGATGGTGAAACGGTCGAGGTACAGCGATGTGTGTTTCCTTCTCGCAGCAATTCGTGCCTGTGCAGTCTTCAGCTTTTTGCTTTCGCTTGGACGAAACGTTGGCGAGGCTCTCTGCTTGCGCTCAGGCAGGCCGACGAGCATTTTACTTCGCAAAACATCAACTACCCCCTTCAAAGGTTTTCGCCTAAACCGCTTTCGCATCCCGTCTCCTGTGGCGCTTGTGAGACGATCAATTTCCCCAACGGAATTACCAGTTGGTAGGTAAGGGCAGCCTTCACGGGACTACGAGTCCTAGGAACCACTAGTCTTTGGTCGAGGCGCGTTTCTCGCGAAGCCTGAACGATGCTCCACCATATACATTATAGTCGCTGAAATGGGTAATTCGGGGTACGTCACTAGCGCGTACCCAGTGCGTGCGTGGTTCTTGCCGTTTTTGCTTGTCGCAGCCCTCCTCGTGGTCTCAGTTTTAGGGTTACCTGACCGAGTAACAGACGTATGGGTTAATTTTATTGGTCACGAAAATGACAATAACGAGGACAGACCTAGCGTACCTTCACGAAGTTTACCCCGTCGTTTACCTACCAATCAGCTGAATGTTGACCATGCACCGTCCCTAACCCATAGTACTGTTGTGCGCTCAAAATCCATTGCCTCCGCGAAACCGAGCGACAACGGGTTACCCGAGGGTAGGGATCGTCGTCTTGGCGTGACGACCGCTGTCGCGAGTACAGACACGGACGGATGGCGAGGAGGAGACTTTAGTGACCGTGACGGTCACTACCATCGCCGTAGTACCATGGCTGTGCCTGCGACTGCTGCTGCAAATGCTGCTGCGAATGTTGCTGCGATTGCTGCTGCGGCTGATGTTGAGCTATTGGAGAGCCGTCGGTGGTTGCGCGGTGAAGCAGAGAGAGGGTCTGATGGTACAAAGGAGGTGAGCGATGCTGTTACAGGCACTGCTGATGTGAGCAATGCTGCTGCTGCTGCTGGAGCTGCTGCGGAGAGCCGCCGGTGGTTGCGCAGAGAACCAGATTCGGGCTTTGCTGATGCGCACAGTGCTAAGAGACGTCGGTGGTTGCAGGGAGAAGCAGATACAGGCACTGCTGCTGCTGCCATCAGGGGCGGGGACGGGGACGGGGATGGGGATGGGGATGGGGATGGGGATGGGGATGGGGATGAGAATGGGGATGGGGATAGGAACGCGGATAGGGACGGGGATGGGAATGGGGATGGGGATGGGGATGGGAACGCGGATGGGGATGGGGATGGGGATGGGGACGGGGATGGGGATGGGGTTGGGGATGGGAATGGGAAGGGGGATAAGAAGGCGGATGGTAATGGGGATGAGGAGAGCGAGAATGGAGGCGACAACGTGGAGGATGGTGGGAGTGGCGATGGGGAAGACTCAAGTGACGAATCTGAAGGAGATGGGCAGGGGAATGGGGAGGGAGATGGGGAAGTAGGTGGGACGGGGGATGGGATGGGGGGTGGGATGGGAGATGAGAAGGAGGAGGGGAATGGAGAAGACTCTACAGGCAGTGGGGATGATGCTTCAGGGAGTAGTAATATGGAAGGTAATGAGGAGGGTATGGAAGGGAGTGGTAATGGGGAAGGCAATGAGGAGGATAAGGCTGGGAATGGTGATGGGGAATACAGTGAGGGGGGAGGAGGGAGTGGCATTGATGGGCAATACCTTGAGGATACAGGAGGAAGTGATAATGGGGAAGACAGTGTGGATGATAAGGGAGGGAATGATAATGGGGATGACAATGAGGAGGATAAGGGAGGGAACAGTGATTCGCAAGCCAGTGGGGAGGAAGGATCAAGCAGCGTAGATGGACGAGGCAATGAGGATTCCGAAGGGAGTGATAATGGGGAAGGCAATAAGGAGGATAAGGCAGCGGGAAAAGCAAGGAGGAAGGAGGAGAAGAAGAAACGGGCAGAAGAGAAGGCAAGGAGGAAAAGGGAGAAGGAGGAACGAAAAGCAGAGAAGGCGAAGCGAAAGGAGGAGAAGAAGAGAAGGAAAGCTGAGAAGGAAGCAGAGCAGAAGGAGGGAGGGGAGCAGCAGTGGGATGGGGAAACGGAGCAGGAGGACAAGAATAAGTCTGCCCCTGTTGCTGAGGTTGATAGCAGTGAGGGTGACAATGGCGAAAGGGAGGAAGGAGGTGAAGAGCAAGATGATCATCAGGAGTCTGCTCCTGTTGCTGCAGGTGGTGGCAGTGACCAAAGCAGTGGCGGTGACCAAAGCAGTGACGAAGGGGCTGTGGGGGAAAATTCTGAAGCGCAAGATGCTTGGCAGAATTCTGCCCCTGTTGCTGCAGGTAGTGGCAGTGACCAAAGCAGTGGTGGTGACCATAGCAGTGGCAGTGACCAAAGCAGTGGTGGTGACCAAAGCAGTGGCAAAGGGTCTGTTGGGGGAAATTCGGGCGGTGGTGTGAGTAATGCTGGCGGTGGCAGCAGTGAGATTAAGGATAACGGAGGAAAGGGCGATGAGGAGGAAGGAGGTGGTGTGAGCAATTCTGGCGAAGGCAGCAGCGGGGGTGAGAATAATCAGGGAAAGGGGGATGAGGACGAGGGGGGTGGATCAGGTGGAGAGGGAGAGGGAAGAAAGAACGAGGAAGATCAAGGGCAAGGAAATTCCGACGTGGTAGGAGAGGAGAGCTGGATGGTGGGGTGGGGAGGGAATAAGGATGCGGGTTGGTTGGAGGAGTCTGGAGAGACCGATGTGACGGATATTCGTGTCGCTCCACAGTTCAGAAGCAGCCTCAAAACTTCTGATGCTAACACACTGACCGGCGTTTCGAAACTGCTGAAGGATGAGAAGCAGGTGCCATAAGGGTGGAACATACCAGTAAACCAATACTATGGGTTGGTTGTTTTTTATTTTTATTTGTAGACACTGTGTTGTGCGAAAGCGTGTAGCTGTAGGTTCGTTGGGCGAATGGCTGTTTTTGCAACAGCCAATCACTTGCAAGCACCCGGTTTGGAGCCACACCGACCAGTTGAATTTTGTGGCCAAGAACGAGAGAGCGGAATGACTTGGTCAGCCAGAAGAACACCAAGCGATCAGAAGAACACCAAGCCCGATTCAAAGTAGCAAACCTGATCAAGTCATTCCTCTCACCCACACAAGCACCGCCGTGAGCGTTGTAACACGCACTCGGCACGCAGCGCAATGGCTGGCAGAACTCCGTCGGTGGCGCCAGCCTTCGTCGCGATCCTGCTCGTGGCTTCCTTCGGAGCGCATCTCGCGCCGAGAGCAGCGGCGCAGACATGCGTCGCGTCGTCGATCGCAGGATACAACGTCGCGGTGCCACTCGGCGACACGTGAGTTCAGCTGACGACACCCATTCCACCCATGTCGCCCATTTCGTTCCCGCTTCTTATGCGTCGCTCTTCGGGGCGCCGCGAAGAGCATAACGGGGTGCGTCGAATCAAATCAATGCTTCGCGCCGCTTCCATTATAGATTACTTGGTACTCGTGATAGAGACGGGCGCTTGCGGGCTCTTTGCAAGAAGCGCGTACTAGGTTAGCGTTTAAAGAAGCACTTACAAGGTTACAAGGTTGCGGACCCTGCATAGGATACATAAAAAACCGCCAGATTGCAAGTCTGTTGACGCAGCTTGACGTGTATTACTATCCACGTGGAACCACCCATCCACGTGGACACTGCCAGGAATCGCGATTGGCTCGTGCGTTCACTGATGTTGAAACTAGCCCCAGTCTCCTCCTTTTGGGAATTCTCAAAAGTGTCACCTTCCCCTCTGTCCATTTTCCCGGGATTGTTCAGTGTCTTAGGGTTCCACGCTCATTCCCACTTTTGCAACAATGAACATTCTCCAAATCTCTCTCTCTCTCTCTCTCTCTCTCTCTCTCTCTCTCTCTCTCTCTCCCTCTCTCTCCCTCTCCCCCTCTCCCTCCCCCCCCCCTCCCCCTTCCCCAAACCACACCGCTCCCAGCCTCATTCTCCACTGGATGACACCCAACTCAACCACACTCAACCTCCTTCTAGAGTCCACCGCGCCTGGCTGGGCGGCAGTGGGTTGGTCAACGGACGGCAGAATGTCTGGCAGTGACGCCGTGGTGGGCAACGTGGGTGATCCAGCCACTGTGCAAGCATACACGCTCTCTTCCAAGATACTCGGCGGTCAGAACCCAACCACTTCTTTCAAGCTTGGCGACACGTCTGTGACTGCGAATGGCGACTCGACTTACATCAAGTGAGTGAGGGTTGTAACGGGGAATAACTGACACAACACAGTGCATGCGAGAATGGTAGTGATGCTAGCGATGGTGGTGGGACATCAGGACGGAATGCCAAAGCTATAACAACAGAGTTGTAACACCTAAGCTGTAACATTAAACATGTAGCACCACGTTGCAACATCGAGCAGGTGTACAATTTGCGCACACTTTTCTGATGTGGCTGTTACCAATCTCATGTTTCACTGGTGGTGCTCGGCTGCAGATTCTCGCGCACCGAGGGCACAGGGAACGTGCCTGTGCAGCTGTCTGGCCCCTCTGCAATCATCTATGCTTCCTCACCAGACGGCTCCACCTCCTTTTTCTACCACGGCCCCTTCAGGTAACCAATCCGAACCAGAGTGTCGAATTCCATGTTTAGCTTCTCCTGCTGGATCTCTTGTTTTGCTCTGCCACATCAAAACACCGTACAATGTGCATTTCAGTGAAACGCCGTCGCCCGAACTAGAGTGTGTGTTTTTTGCTGGTTTCAGGGGATCGGCGGTTGTCGATTTCTCCTGCAAGGTGGAAGGAGCAGCACCAGCACCAGCACCAGCACCAGCAACACCTGCCACACCACCTGTAGCGCCACCCTCGGGCTCTTCACCTCCCACAGGCAGCACCAGTTCCCCACCACCCCCTTCGTCGACACCAGGACAGCCAACACCCACCCCTTCCCCACCTCCACCACCGCCCAAGGCAGGGGGTCTGGCTGTTGATCGTGCACATTGGCTGCTACCTCTGGCTCTGATTGCTGGTCTCCTTATCTAGTGGGCACGGTTTGAGGTGATCGGTGGACCCATCATTGACGTGTGACTGGGCCAAGTTGTGCAGAATTAACGGCTACAGAATTATTCTTCTAATGGCTTGTATTGGATGCTGGAAGTTGGGCCATAAACCACAACATTTCTGTATAGTATTTTTTTTTCCATGAATACACCCGACTGGGTTTACAGTCTGTGACCAGATGCCTAATGTGGCGAGTAACTCTGCTTGATGTTGCAAATTCTTCGCGAGTATAATCAGCTCCTTGACGAAATGATTCGCGAGGAATCTTTCTGCGCCTTGAGGTTGACGCTTCCTCGCTGAACCGTGTTCCCGCCAAATCCATCCCCTGGGAGGCTGGCAACAGTCGTCCATCCTCGAGTCGAGATTCCTTCCGAGCACAGAAGGGGCGAAAGGGGCAACTGTAATCTAGGTTTCTTTTTCATAGCTCCGCTCCTCCCACCTGACCCCTAAGGTGGTGGTCTCTCTCTCCCACCATCTGCCACTTCCTGTTGGTCACCAGGGATCAAGCATGCTCCAGTCTCGTGAACATCCTGTGGTGATTGGGAATGTTCTTTCTGGTTAGTATTGGAGAGTGCCTTTTATCGAGCAAGATCAGCAGCGTGCAAGCCGTTGAGAGCCCTCGTCGAGCGTGCGAGCCGTTGCGAATCATACGCAGTTTTCTATTTGAACTGGCCACCCCTGTCACCCGTTTTCGTTCAGGCCCAGTCCGAGCTCCACTCTTGCCTCAGATTTCGCTCCTGCCGTCGCTCTCGCTAGTAATGTTCTAGATCTCTCTCGTTTAATGACTACAGTCGTAAATTAGGACTGCTGCTACATACAAGGACTGCAAGCTCTTCTGCTCTCTTGCTCTCCGGGTTTCGCGGTCGGCGACCAGCAGCATCCATGGCGTCGCGAGATTCCGCCTCGGTGTCCGCTTACCTTCGCGAGTTCTGTCAGTACCTTGGGAGCCGCAACCTCTGGCCGCGAACCCGCGCGGAGCTAGGCGCGGCCCACCAGCAGTTCTGTCAGTCTCCTGGCAGAGCTGTTGTCTTACCGAATCAGCTGGTGTTTTTCCTTTTATCGAAGCACTCTATGGCGATCTTCCAGCAAGGCGTGGTGACGTGGCGGGAGAGATCAGGCGCTCCGGTTAGAGCCCGAGGTGCTGTGCCTCTACCTGCGAAAGCACCTGAATTCCAGGATCGGCGCTGCGGGATCTGTGATGTCACCTGTCCAAACCCCTGGCAGTTGCAGAGGCACCTGACGGGAAGACGACACTACGCCACACTGCAGAGAAGCAAGGCGGGAGGGAAATTTCACTGCCCGACGTGCGAGATTTTATTCGATTTCTTCCATCAGCTGGAGGCGCACTGCTCGTCGGATACGACTCACAAGGCGCGAGTTGCTGCCAGGAAGCTTCGTGATCAGCGTGACTATGTCCAGCGGGGGAAATATGGCATCGATATAAGCTACCCGTTTGCGTCACTGCAGCAACCTTCAGCAGCAGCAGGAGCAGCAGCAGCAGGAGGAAGTGCCGAGACCCAGCTTGTAAAATTGGATCTAGGATCCACTTTAGAAGGCTTCATTACTATCACAAATCGACACACTGAAGCCCAGCTGCTGTCCTCCTGCAAGCTCGCAGGTGAAAATCCAGACATCAAATTCGGCTTCTCAGGCTACTCCATCGGGTCAGGCGAAGCAGTCCCGAGAAATGGTATCGTCGTTCGGCCAAATGAAGTGTACAGGCTGACTCTAAGAATCAAACCCTCGTCCGTTGGGGTTCTTAAAGCCATCCTGGTGTTTAACTTCAAGAACTTCCTGATCGGACGGTATCTGAACATTTTGGTCGAGGACCAGGTGACCAAATCAATGGCTCCCACGGCGCCGTTTGAGCCGCAGCAGCGGAAATCGCGGCAGGAGGAGGAGTCGCCCGCTGAAATCCTGCCAGGTGTCGAGCCCGAGGGCTGGAAACGTGCCGGCGAGCAATTGGCTAAAATTTCGTGGTTCGGAATCCCCGAGTGGGTTCGGGAGACGTACGAAGGGATGCATCACGGGGAGATGCAGTTACCAGGGTTTGAGGGCCCCGTGACGCTAGACACGTACAAGAAGCGGTTTGAGCTGCTGTTACACGTGGAGGAGCTGTAAATGGAGGCGGACATTCGTTACTATGACATGAAGGGAGTCCCTGTGCTGCCCTGCGGGAGTCTCCAGGGGGGAGAGTTTTACCAGCTGACGGTGCCAGGGCTGGCTGAGAAACGCCCGTCTGTGCTGTTTGGCGATCGGGTGTATCTGACCTTTGCGAACGAGGAGGGAGCAAGGAGGCGGATTGAGTATCAGGTGTGTTGAAGGCGCAATGGGTAATAGTATGAGGTGTGTTGTGGGTTGCTTTGCTGCAAGGTGGGGGGGGGGGGGGAGGGAAAGCTTGCTATAACCAGCTGACGGTGCCGGGGTTGGCTGAGAAACGCCCGTTTGTGCTGTTTGGCGATCGGGTGTATCTGACCTTTGCGAACGAGGAGGGAGCACGGAGGCGGATTGAGTATCAGGTATGCTGGTGGCGCATTGGGTCATAGTATGAGGTGTGTTGTGGGTTGCTGCAAGGTGAGGGGGGCGAGGGGAAGCTTGCAATTTCCAGCTGACGGTGCCTGGGCTGGCTGAGAAACGCCCGTCTGTGCTGTTTGGCGATCGGGTGTATCTCACCTTTGCGAACGAGGAGGGAGCACGGAGGCGGATTGAGTATCAGGTATGCTGGTGGCGCATTGGGTCATAGTATGAGGTGTGTTGTGGGTTGCTGCAAGGTGAGGGGGGCGAGGGGAAGCTTGCAATTTCCAGCTGACGGTGCCTGGGCTGGCTGAGAAACGCCCGTCTGAGCTGTTTGGCGATCGGGTGTATCTCACCTTTGCGAACGAGGAGGGAGCACGGAGGCGGATTGAGTATCAGGTATGCTGGTGGCGCATTGGGTCATAGTATGAGGTGTGTTGTGGGTTGCTGCAAGGTGAGGGGGGCGAGGGGAAGCTTGCAATTTCCAGCTGACGGTGCCTGGGCTGGCTGAGAAACGCCCGTCTGTGCTGTTTGGCGATCGGGTGTATCTCACCTTTGCGAACGAGGAGGGAGCACGGAGGCGGATTGAGTATCAGGTATGCTGGTGGCGCATTGGGTCATAGTATGAGGTGTGTTGTGGGTTGCTGCAAGGTGAGGGGGGCGAGGGGAAGCTTGCAATTTCCAGCTGACGGTGCCTGGGCTGGCTGAGAAACGCCCGTCTGTGCTGTTTGGCGATCGGGTGTATCTCACCTTTGCGAACGAGGAGGGAGCACGGAGGCGGATTGAGTATCAGGTATGCTGGTGGCGCATTGGGTCATAGTATGAGGTGTGTTGTGGGTTGCTGCAAGGTGAGGGGGGCGAGGGGAAGCTTGCAATTTCCAGCTGACGGTGCCTGGGCTGGCTGAGAAACGCCCGTCTGTGCTGTTTGGCGATCGGGTGTATCTCAACTTTGCGAACGAGGAGGGAGCACGGAGGCGGATTGAGTATCAGGTATGCTGGTGGCGCATTGGGTCATAGTATGAGGTGTGTTGTGGGTTGCTGCAAGGTGAGGGGGGCGAGGGGAAGCTTGCAATTTCCAGCTGACGGTGCCTGGGCTGGCTGAGAAACGCCCGTCTGTGCTGTTTGGCGATCGGGTGTATCTCACCTTTGCGAACGAGGAGGGAGCACGGAGGCGGATTGAGTATCAGGTATGCTGGTGGCGCATTGGGTCATAGTATGAGGTGTGTTGCGGGTTTCTGCAAGGTGAGAGGGGTGGGAGAAGAAAGTTTGTTATCTCCAGCTGACGGTGCCTGGGCTGACTGAGAAACGCCCGCCTGTTCTGTTTGGCGATCGGGTGTATCTGACCTTTGCGAACGAGGAGGGAGCAAGGAGGCGGATTGAGTATCAGGTATGTTGGAGGCGCGTTGAGTAATGGTATGAGGTTTGTTGTGGGTTGCTGCAAGGTGAAAGGAGGGGGCAGGGGAAAGAAGCTTGCTTTTACCAGCTGACGGTGCCTGGGCTGGCTGACTTTTGCGAACGAGGAGGGAGCACGGAGGCGGATTGAGTATCAGGTATGTTGGTGGCGCATTGGGTAATACCTGGACTTCAATCCATCTCTATTTTCTCCCTCATGGAATCCAATCCTACATTATGCTCCCTCTGCTTAGGGCTTCGTGCACAGGGTGGAGAGGGAGAGCGCCATGCTGTGCTTCCACCCCGACTTCCATTGATGACCACTTGCCATGAATCGATCCCCCCTTTTCCTCTCCTCTGCACTCCCAGGGCTTCGTGCACAGGGTGGAGAGGGAGAGCGCCATGCTGCGCTTCCACCCCGATTTCCACACAGACTGACTTCCATCCATCACCGTTTTCCCCTATCCAATCCAATCCCCCTCACCTCTTCTCGTTGCTCAGGGCTTCGTGCACAGGGTGGAGAGGGAGAGCGCCATGCTGCGCTTTCACCCCGACTTCCAGCGCCGCTTCATCCGCGGGCAGCTCTTCAACGTGCGCTTTGAGGTGCCCCCATGAGGGGGGCGTTCAACGAGGTGCCGCAATGAGGTGTCCCGTCTCCCATCTCCCATCCACTCCCTCTCCCTAATCCAGGGCTTCGTGCACAGGGTGGAGAGGGAGAGCGCCATGCTGCGCTTTCACCCCGACTTCCAGCGCCGCTTCATCCGCGGCCAGCTCTTCAACGTGCGCTTTGAAGTGCCACGTGGACCAGTCAGAGCGTGCCACCTGGCGCTGGGGCTCGCGAACCGGCACCTGGGGCAGCACGTGCTGATGCCTTCACAGATTCCTCAGAGGCTCTTCAGCATTGGTAGGTGGCTGGGTGGGTTCCCAGCATGGGTGCGCGGGTAAATGGGTGGGTGGGCCATAGACAAAACATGGGGCTTGTGGGCATTGGTAGGTGTTTGATGCAGCCTGGGGGGGCAGCACGTGCTGATGCCATAGGAGGTCACGTGCTCGTGCTGTCTGAAATTCTTGGTAGGTGGACACTGGTAGGTGTTTGATGCAGGCTGGGGGGGAGCACGTGCTGATGCCGTTAGAGATCCCCCAGAGGCTCTTCAGCATCGGTGGGTGGGCTGTATTCACACATGGCCGAGTTATGGCCATTGGTGGGGCAGCACGTACTCATCCTGTCAGAAATCCCCCAGAGGCTCTTCAGCATCGGTGGGTGGGTGGATTGTTGGGGTTGGTGGGGGTTTGGGTGGGGCGGGTGGACGGGCGGGTTGGTTGGTGGTCCAGACAAGGGGCGGGGCAGCATGTACTTTTGAGAATTCTCAGAAGTGATTCCCAAGGGCAGCATGTACTGATGCCGTTAGAGATCCCTCAGGCGCACCCTTCAGCATCGATGGGTTGGTGGGTGGGTGGGCCTTAGGCAGACACGGGTGGGCTGACAGCAAGTGCTGATTCCGTCAGAGATCCCTCAGAGGCCCTTCAGCATTGGTGCGTGGTGCATGGGTGGGTGGGTGGGTGGGTGGGTGGGTGGGGCAGCTGAACGTGGAGTGGAGCAGCGAGAGGCGGTGGCACAGCTGCTCGTGGTGCTCAATCCAACAATCCTGTCCTCGTCCGTTCTCCCATACCCTCTCCCACCAGAGATCCCCGACATCCGACCCTTCGACCGCCAGTTGAACGTGGAGCAGCGGGAGGCGGTGGCGCAGCTGCTGGTGCGCTCACCCCACTTACACTCCGCAATCGCCCTTCTCCCCTCCCCTCTCGCCCCGCCAGAAATTCCCGCCATTCGTCCCTTCGACCGCCAGCTGAACGTGGAGCAGAGGGAGGCAGTGGCGCAGCTGCTGGTGCGCTCACGTCTCCAGCTCAGCGCCCGACCCGAGCCGTATCTCCCCCCCTACATTGTGTTTGGGCCCCCTGGCACCGGCAAGACGAAGACTGTAGTTGAAGCTATCTTGCAGGCAAGTGTTTCAGCTGCTGGCTCTAGGCTTGATTGTGTCCATCACAGCTGCTGGAGTGCTCTCGCCTGCAGCTCAGCGCTAGACCAGAGCCGTACCTCCCCCCCTACATCGTGTTTGGGCCGCCCGGCACTGGCAGGACTAAGACAGTCGTTGAAGCTATCTTGCAGGTGGGTGGGCTATAGGCTTGGAAGGACTTTCACTGTTCACAGCTGCTGGTGCGCTCTCGCCTGCAGCTCAGCGCTCGGCCCGAGCCCTACCTCCCCCCCTACATCGTGTTTGGGCCGCCTGGCACGGGCAAGACCAAGACGGTCGTAGAGGCCATTCCACAGGTGGGGGGCTGCTGGTTTGAATTGAAAGTACTTCACACAGCTGAGTTTGCTTTAGGGTGTCGCGCGATTTACCTTGCATTGTGTTTGGACTCCCCGGCACCAGCAAGACCAAGAGTGCTGTGGAAGCCATTTTACAGCTCAGCACCCGGCCCGGTCCGTACCCCCCGCCCTGCTTCGTGTTTGGGCCGCGTGGCACCGGCATCCAACAGGTGGTGCAGAGCATGCCCTCTGCACGTGTGCCTGTGTGTGTGCACATGTCCTCACGCGTCTGTGCTTACCTGACTAAATAGTGTGCTCTTGTGTTCTTCTGTGGGCTCTTGTGTTCTCATGTGTACCGCAGGTGGTGAAGGGGATGCCCTCAGTGCGTGTGCTCGTGTGTGCGCCGTCCAACAGCGCCACTGACAACATCGCACTGCGCCTCAAAGGCAACCTGCAGGTGAGGTGCTGTGAGGTCGTATGAGGTGCCGTGAGGTGGTGTGAGCTGTCATGAGGCACGATGTGTGCGCCGTCCAACAGCGCCACTGACAACATCGCACTGCGCCTCAGAGGCAACTTGCAGGTCCGTGTGTCTTCCTTTGTGCTGTAGGTTGCTGGCAGGTGCTGTGAGGTGCTGTGAGGTGCTGTGGGGTGCTGTGTGTGCTCGTGTGCTCGTGTGTGCTCGTGTGTGCGCCGTCCAACAGGTGAGGTGCCATGAGATGTGAGGTGGTGTGAGGTCCTGTGAGGGGCTATGAGGTCCTGTGAGGGGCTATGAGGTCCTGTGATGTGCTATGAGGCCTTAAACCCGAAACCCTGTTTCATCCACCCTCCCCCCCTTTTCCCTCCAGGTGCGTGAGATGCTGCGCCTGTACTCTGTGAGCCGGAGTCGGGACGAGGTGGACACGCACCTGCTGCCATTCACTCTCTACCACCATTGTCCAACCCCATGTTGCATCCACTTAGCACCCCCCTCCCCTCCCGCCCACCATCCAGGTGCGGGAGATGCTGCGCCTGTACTCTGTGAGCTGCGGCGCTGTCGGGACGAGGGGGACACGCACCTGCTGCCGTGCACTCACGACAACCACTTTGCAACCCAACCTTTTTTATCGTTTCTTTGTAGCTTGCCTCCGCCCCCACTCCGGGTGCGCGAGTTGCTGCAAAAGTACCCTGTGAGCTGTGGCCGGGACGAGGTGGAGACACACCCGCTGCCATTCACTCGCTACCATGACAGTGACACCCAACCCAACCACCTTGTCGTTGCATCCCCTCTCTATTCTCATACCTCCCTCTCTCCAGGTGCGTGAGATGCTGCGCCTCTACTCTGTGAGCCGGGGTCGGGACGAGGTGGACACCGACCTGCTGCCATTCACTCGCTACGGCCCCTTTCTGACCCAACCCCTCGTACTCCCTCCTTTTTCCCACTCACCCGCCCTCCAGGTGCGTGAGATGCTGCGCCTGTACTCTGTGAGCCGGGGTCGCGACGAGGTGGACACGCACCTGCTGCCATTCACTCGCTATGACGACGCCACGGGAACCTTCCGCCTGCCCTCCCTCTCAGAGATCCACACCGCTCGGGTTGTTGCCGTCACCTGCTGCTCCGCTGCCCTACTGTACCGCATGGGTAAGCCTCTTCTCAGTCTAGCTTGAGTTGTAGTTGTTACTTGTTTTACGCACATGTTGCCACGGGAACCTTCCGCTTGCCCTCCCTCTCTGAGGTCCACACCGCTCGGGTCGTTGCCGTCACCTGCTGCTCCGCTGCTCTGCTCTACCGCATGGGTATGCCACTTATTGGGCATGGTCTTCCTTAGATTCGTGCACTGCGTTGCCTAGACTTGCTGTACTGGCATGATGCCGCTGGCATTGCATTGCACATCCCCGCTGGCATCCGTCGAGGCACTTTCACGCACATTTTCGTAGACGAGGCAGGCAGGCAGGCCAGCCCATCGAGGCAGAGGGCATTCTACGGGCAGGCCAGCCAATCAGGTGTGATGCTGTGGCTGGAGCATCATCTCCACCACTCTCTCTTCCTCCTTCCCTGCACCCTACAGGCGTTCCCCGAGGCACTTTCACACACATCTTTATCGACGAGGCAGGCCATGCCATCGAGCCAGAGGGCATCATCCCCATCGCATGCCACGCCGCGCCACATGCCGTCATCCTATTGGCCGGCGACCACAAGCAGCTAGGCCCAGTCGTTCGCTCACTCGCTGCCCGGAAATACAAGCTCCCCTGCTCGTACCTCGAGCGGCTGGCGAGCCTCGGCATTTACTCGGCGGAGGATCAGGAGGACGGGAGTTACATTGGTTACAACACAAGCGCGATAACCAAGCTAGTCAAGAACTACCGGTCACACCCGAAAATTTTGGAGCTGCCCAACGAAATGTTTTACGAGGGGGAGCTGGAGGCGTGTGCGGACGAGATGGCCCGATCTTCGCTCTGTCGGTGGGATGAGCTGCCCAACAAAAATGAATTCCCAATTATTTTCCACGGGGTGATGGGGAAGGATGAGAGGGAGGGTAACAGCCCGTCATTTTTCAACCCGACCGAAGCGAGCGTGGTTCTGAAATACATTACCTCTTTAATGGGCTATAGGAGCCAGCGGGTTCCTTTGTCTGACATTGGGGTGGTTACCCCGTATCGGAAGCAAATGCAGAAGCTGCAGGTGCTGCTGAGAGGGAAGGGGATGGGAGAGGTGAAGGTGGGGAGTGTGGAGGAATTTCAGGGGCAGGAGAGGCGCGTGGTGATTGTATCGACGGTGCGGTCGAGTCAGCAGTTTGTGGAGTTCGATTATAAGCACAACCTGGGGTTTCTGGCGAACCCCAAGAGGTTCAATGTGGCTGTAACGAGGGCGAAGCAGCTGCTGATTATTGTGGGAAACCCCAACCTTCTGGCTCAGGTGGGTGGGTCTGATGTTTCAGGTACACTGTAAATCTTTCTTAATACGGCAGGAGAGGCAGGTTGTGATTGTATCGACTGTGCGATCGAGTCAGCAGTTTGTGGAGTTCGATTATAAGCACAACCTGGGGTTTCTGGCGAACCCTAAAAGGTTCAATGTGGCTGTAACGAGGGCCAAGCAGGTGCTCATCACTGTGGGCAACCCCAACCTTCTGGCGCAGGTGGGTGAATCTGATGTTTCAGGTGAATCTTCAGCTTCAGGTGAATTGGCTTCTTCATGTAAATCTCTTGTATCAGGTGAGTCTGCTGCTTCAGCTAATCTTCCCAATCAGGCCACATTTTCCCATCCTTACTCTCCCAACCGCCCCACATTTTCCCGCCCTTTCTTTCCACAGGATCGCTGCTGGGGCGCGCTGCTGCAGTACTGCCGCAGAAACAAGGCCTACACAGGCTGCCCTCTCCCCGCCTCCATCCCTCCCCCCGACCTCCCATCTGAGTCTCAACCTGGGGGATCCGTTACAGGCTCCTCCTCTACTACCATTAGCACCACCTTTGGTGGCCCCACTACATCTTCTGGCAGTGGCAGTACCACCAGCATCACCAGCAGCAGCACTGCCGGAGGCAACAGCAGCAGTAGCGGTGGCGGCACGAGAGGAAACGTCAGCAGCACTGGTGCGACCCAGGAGCTGCTGGATTCGCTCGCCAGGCTGTCGCTGCATGAGGATGACGAGGCTGACAGTGCGCGTGCTGGCGCTGAGTCAGCGCGGGCGCTGGGCGGGTTTTCAGCTGCAACTGCTCACGAAGACCTCGAGTGGCGGGTTGAGGCGCGAGGGCATGCGTAAGCATAAGGTTGTGGGTGTGAGGGTGTGAGGGCAATTGGGCAGGTATGAGGGGGCGATGGCTTGAAGGCCTGAGATGTTATGGCCTGCAAGCAGTTATGAATAAAGGTGGGCTTATCCACCCACATACAGTATTATGGTAGCTGCTCACGAGGACCTGTAGTGGCCAAGCTTTTCCCATGCTTTTCACCGTGCTGTTCCACAAACAGTCTGATCCCCTGTCAATTCAATCATATTAGCGAATGAAGCGCATTCCACAATACAGGCCTGAATTGCCTGCTGTTAGCTGTTGGCGTGATCAAAGCAAGTCATCACAAAATAGCAGAGAGGGGAGTTTACAAAGCAAGGCAGAGTATGGCCACAACTGCCAGCGCTGCCCCTAACCAAGAGCTCCTTTGGGCTAGAGAGCCTGCTGGCTTGCCCGTGCACGAGAAGTCCACCAGTGCTGATCCCCTGCACGTGGAGCAAATAGAAAGAAAATCAGACAACCACTGAACCAGATTCCTGTACAATTGCGTTTGCTGCCTTGCCGGTGCATGAAAAGTACACCAGCACAGTTCTCCTTTATGTGCAGCGAGAGAAATGTGCGATGTGGGAAATGGAACATGGAAAGTGAGTCGTATGGAAAGAGTCTACCTGCAAAGTCCACAGCACAACACCTTACACCACCACACATCACCACAACATCACGCACAGCACAGCACCGCACAGCACAGCACAGCACAGCACAGCACATACTTGTTTCCCCCGTGGAAGCCGAGCTCTGTCGATCCAGGATCGGCGGAGTAGGTCCAGATGAGCGTGTTGGCACCACACAGTCACCACAGCACAGCACGACACATCACAGCACATAACCGCACCCTACCGCACAGCACAGCACCGCACAGCACAGCACAGCACATACTTGTTTCCCCCGTGGAAGCCGAGCTCTGTTGATCCAGGATCGGCGGAGTATGCCCAGATGAGCGTGTTGGCGCCTGTGGGGTCAAACCGAACTGTCCCATCGTCCACCCGCCGGGAGAACCTGGAGCAGTGCAGGGGGAAGGGGTGGAGGGGGGTTGGGGAAAAGGGGAATGGACAAGGGGGGAAAGGGACGAGAGGGGTGATGGGCGTGTTGGCGCCTGTGGAGTCAAAACGCAGCGTGCCATCGTCGACACGCCAGGAGAACTTTCAGTAGTGCAGGGGAGGAAAGGGAAGTGCGGGTGGGAGGGCGGGGGAGGGGGGAGAGGGGAGGGGAAGGGGGGAGAGGCAAGGTGGCGCAGCAAACTTGGGTGAGAGTGTTAGTAGAGCGTTCTGACGCTGTGGAGTCAAAACGCAGCGTGCCATCGTCTACACGCCCGGAGAATTTGCAGTAGTGAGGGGACAGCAAGGAGCAAGGAGCTTTTGCGACAAAACCCACGTTTGCACGTTTGTAACTGTTGTCCCGCCATCGTCCTGCTCGGGACATCGACTCGACCCACGTCGCTGGGGTACCCCCGCCACGTTCCCCACCACCGCATTCCCCTTGCCCCCCATCCCCCCCCCCCCCCCCCTCCTCCCGCTCTTCTCCCCCCCCCCCCCCCCCCCCCCCCCCCCCTCCCATTACCCTACCGGACCACCACTTGACACTCACTTGATGACAAACGAGCCAGTAGAGCCCTGCTCCAGAACCGTCCTGCCCAGGTCGTATCCAGCAGGCTTCACATCCGCGAAGTTTCGCCCCGCCAGGTACAGCGCAACGATGTTGCTGGGGTATCCCGCCACATTCCCCACCACCGCGTCGCTGCGCGACATGCGGCCGTCGCCCGACCACCCCACGGAGATCCACCCCTTCTGCGCGCCTGATAAGGCCACCGCCTGTAAGGCCATGTCTGTCACGCGGCCGACCTGGGGCTTCCAGTGGAGAATGAGACTGCGGGTGGGGGGGGGGGGAAGGGGGGGGGAGGGGAGAAAGAGGGGTGGGATGCGGTGGGAGGTGAGAGACATCGGCCCGTCGCCCGACCACCCCACGGAGATCCACCCCTTCTGCGCGCCCGAGAGCGCCACGGCCTGTAGCGCCATGTCTGTCACACGGCCGACCTGCGGCTTCCAGTGCAGGATGAGACTGAGGGAGGAAGGGAAGGAAGGGAAAGAGGGGTGGGATGCGGTGGGAGGTGAGAGACATGCGGCCGTCGCCCGACCACCCCACGGAGATCCACCCCTTCTGCGCGCCCGAAAGCGCGACCGCCTGTAGCGCCATGTCCGTCACCCTGCCGACCTGGGGTTTCCAGTGCAGAATGAGACTGGGGGAGGAAGGGGGGAAGGGGGGAAGGGGGGGAGGAGGGGATGAAGGACAAAAAGGAAGGGCAGAGGGAGAGATGATGGAGGGATGAAGGGACTGACATGTGATGGGCAGCAGAACGGCGGGAAACGGTGGTGCGATTCAACTACGCGGCGCGCGTACCCGTCGCCGAGTTGCACGGCGTAAGCGTAGCCGAAGAGCGACGAGTTCGTGCACGGCAGCGACGACGCGAGCTTTCGTCGCGCGATCGCCGGCGACGCGGATCGATCATCTTCCTCGTGCGTGCGAGTGCGGAACGGAGACGCTACCCTGAGAGAGAACGCAGTGGCTCGTGGCTGGTGCTGCGACGCGAAGCTATACATCACGAGCAGCATAAGGGCTGGTACTAACGAGTAACGTCCCGCGCCAGCTCGATAAGACCAAGGCGACGCCATGAAGAGACTTTTCAGATGTCTCAACTAGAAATGTCTGCGAAGATTCTTTGTATAAATCGCACTGATGGACTTTCGAGCAGTCGTCACGTCATGTGCGAGCTTGTTCCGCCTCGTTTGGATGCGAGCCGAAACAGAATAATACCGTACGACACACTAGAGTGACACTAGTGGCACTAATTTTCAGGCATAGATGTGATCTCCACTTGAGCCTAGACTACGCCAGAAGCTGGTTTGCCAACCAGCTTGTCTGGCAAGGAAGGAAGGAGTCCGCGGTTCGTCGATGTGATGTGACAATACCGATGTCGGCGAAAACACCGACGCCCCCGATCTCATCGTCTAGCTCGTCAATCTCGTGGTTCGCTCCCATTGGCTTTCGATTCTGAAGCGCATGCGGTTCGACCGCAGCCCCAGTCTGGTTCGGGTGAAACGTGTTCAGTCTGTGGCTCTGTTCCGAAGCTGAAATGGTCAGGGGCCGAATCGGTCTTAACCAATAGCGAGGCGTTTTGTGTGTGACGAAGTCGGTCCGCGTAGGCTCAGCACGAGCTTCGCGGGGTTTTTTGTGCGGACTAGGTGGTGACCCGTAATGGAGAACGTGGCGGAGCCTCGTTTGTTATTGGGTGTGTTGGGCGGAGAAATTCGCATAATGGAGAAAGGTACACCGTAACCAGCATAGTGTTAGACGATTGTGAATGCATAGGGCGGAGGAGCGGAACTCAGGGGTTTCGCTTAGGGAAACTCACTCAAATGATATTACCACGCTTCAAATACAAGTAACACGCAACATTACCTACACCTTAGTAAACTGGGATGGTCAGCACCTTTTGACCAGTCTCGTTCGCTGCGCTTCGCGGATGGTATGTGGCGGTCCATTGTGCCAGGCCAGTTCTTCGCAAGCCAATGAAAGCCAGTGAATTGCTTCGTTAGGGAAGGTTACCACTTCATCCACAAACCTCTATATGCGCTGACTCGTCCAAGGTCATTGTCCGTTTGTTCACGTTATCCCGAAGTCCCCAAGCCTTTTCGCGCTGCCAGACCGAATTCCACCGCAGCTTGATCGAACGGATACACGCGAGTCACGCTAGCCTGGAATGACGAGCACCAACGAAAATTGTTCCCCAAGCCCAGTCAAAGCCTCCGTACAACGAGCCGCGCACATATAAAATGGACAAACCAATCCAACGATTCCATTCCATCCCATCCATCCAATTTGTTCACCAAATCCACCCCCCACCCCCCACATTGTTCACCGCCACATACACTCCGTGTACTTGTCTAGCGACCATCTCCGTGTACTTGTCTAGCGACCATCTCCGCGAATTGCATCATTCTTGCATCATTCTTGTTTTTTTCCGTTGGTTTGGTGCTAGTAAAAAATGATGATGTCACGTCTCTTCAGTCTCAGCCTTTTCTTAATTTCAGCACTAAGTGTGCTGTCAATTAGCGGCGCCGCATGGGCGGCGTCATGCCAGAGCTCCTCTCTCACTGGATTCACCAGCTCCGTCGACCTCTCGGGTAACGGGTAGGTGGAAAAATCCCCCCCCCAAAAGCAGACATTCTTCGCCAATATTCCCCCGCGGTGCATGCGTCTCTTTCGGCCCAGCAGATAGTACGCCCCTGCCATCTCCTCGGTTTCGTCCAACAAGTTGTTGAATGTACTTCCGAAGCTCCGCGCTCAGTTCCACCGCTTGGTCAACTTTGTCATTTTTTTTTCTTTATTTTTTTTTTTTTATCATCATCAAACTGTCCCGTAACCCCTGCGCGGCGCGCAGTCTCGTGCTCCACTGGGCCGCGCTGGACGGCGGCGCGCAGACAGGCGCGCTGCAGATGGCGCTCGAAGCCAAGGCGGGCAGCGGCGCGGAGACCGGCTGGATCTCCGCCGGGTGGTCCGCGGATGGGCGCATGTACCCCGCGGACTGCGTCATCGGGAACCTGCCTGGCGGAAGCATGGGCGCGTATTACATAAGCGGGTACGGCGATGCTGACGTGGCGCCGACCAGCAGCTTCGCCCTCGGTACTGCCGAAATGCTGACGTCTAACGGCGGAACCATCATGAAGTGAGTAATTTGCTCTCAACTGTTAAAATTGTTTACTTGTTTATGTTGAAATGGTTGAGTCTACTAGGTTTAGTTTCTGTTACACTCTGAGTATTGTTTGTTTTATTGCATTACACTGTATACTGTACATCGATCGTCACGTTCCGGTATTTTGTGTTCCTGACCAGCGACTCTTCCACTTTTCCAGACTTCTCGAGATTAGGTCACGAGTTATTTTCCGCGAACGAGTCAGGGCAGGCATACCTGCGATTTTCGACTCCCTAATCACATTCCGGCATTCACACACTTCGAAGATAATCCAATTCTGACGCATTCCCGTAAGCATGTGGCACGAAATGATTTCGCGCTCGGTCTAAACCCGTCCGTCACCACCACCACGGCAGGTTCTCCCGCGCGAGCGGCGACGGCGGCGCCATACCAGTGGACGTGGCGGGGGTGAACATTATCATCTGGGCCTACTCGCAGTCCGGCTCCACCGCGCTCGGCTATCACGGCCGCAACGAGTGCGTTTCGCAAATACCTTGCTCATTCTTAGGGTTTTTCATTCGCTGCATGAAATTAGCAGTCAGCGTTTGACTATCAAGCGGGAGTGAACACGGTCATCTGGCCCTACTCGCAGTCGGGCTCCACCACGCTCGGCTTCCACGGCCGCAACGAGGGAGTGCATCCGATTCGATTGTTTTTTTCCCCATATTGTTTTCTTCTCAGTACGACCGACAGGGTTATCTGCACTTCCCTTCAACTCCGCGCCCGGCATCCATGGCTGTTCCCAAGCGAGTGCATCGGAGTTCACAAGTTTCCTACGCGTTCCGGCTTGAAGCGAGCGCCGATTGTTTTAGAATCCACATGGCCTTCATTCATCCTCGCATTCATCCGTGCCCTTCTGCTCTTTCCCCTCGCTCCTGCTGCTCATTCCTCTCCCCCGATTCAACAGCGGAGCCACCTCGGTGGACTTTTCCTGCGTTGGTGCTGCTGCTGTGGCCAACTCCTCTGCGGGAGGCAGCGCCGGGAGCACCAATGGCAACGCGACAGCTGGCAGTGGCTCAAGCGGCAGCAGCGGCAGTACTAACTCCACCACGGGCAGCGGAACGGGCAGCGGAACGGGCAGTGGGACGGGCAGCGGAACGGGCAGCGGAACGGGCAGTGGGACGGGCAGCGGGACGGGCAACGGAACGGGCAGTAGCTCGAACGGTACTGGCAGTGGCAGCACCACCAACAGCACGACTCCCGCTCCCACTCCTCCCTCCACCCCGCCTGCTTATAACGAATCGTTTCCCTTCCCGCCTGTTTATTACCCTCCTCCCCACGACGGAGACCATGAGCATGGGAGTGAGCATGGTGGTGAGCAGGAGGGGGGAGAGTGGGGAGACGGGGAGGAGTGGGAGCAGTGGGGAAACGGAGAGGGGGAGCAGGAAGGGGGGAGGGGAGACGGAGGGGAGGGAGGGGAGGGAGGGGAAGGAGGGGAAGGAGGGGAAGGAGGGGAAGGGGGAGAAGGAGCAGGAGTGGGCGGTGGATCTGGTGCAGGGTCAGTTTGCCAGGCCTCGTCCCTTTCAGGTTATGAGCACTCTGTGACTCTAACGTACGGGCTCCTCCTCCACTGGACGCTCGTTAGTGGCACCACCCCAACCAACAGCAGCAGCAGCAGCAGCAGCAGCAGCAGCGCCAGCAGCAGCAGTGGAAATAATGGGGGAACAGCACAGCTGCGACTGGCTCTTGAGGCACAGCAGGGCAGTGGGGCTGAGAACGGTTGGATCTCCATCGGTTGGTCAACGGACGGCCGGATGGCCCCCGCTGACGCTGTCATCGGGAACCTTCCAGGAAACGAGGTTGCTGCGTATGCCATGACTGGTTACCAGATGTCCGATGTTACGGTCACCAGCAGTTTTTCGGTCACTGAAGCGAGTACTGAGGCGGCTAGTAACGGAGCGACTGTGGTGAAGTTTACCCGGACGGAAGGGGACGGGGGAATAGTCCCGGTGGATTTTACTGGGGTAAATACCCTCGTGTGGGCGTTTTCTGGATCCGGCTCGCAGGCACTGGACTTCCACAACCAGAACGAGTGAGTTCATTTGCTGGTTACCACACTGTTACACACCTGCTGGTTACCACATTGTTACACACCTGCTGGTTACCACACTGTTACACACCTGCTGGTTACCACACTGTTACACACCTGCTGGTTACCACACTGTTACACACCTGCTGGTCACCACACTGTTACACACCTTCTGGTTACCACGTTGTTGCTTACCGGCAATGGCTCGTTTTCAGTCAACAAGCTTCCTTTGCTGTTCTCATTCGCCCTCTTACTCCCGTCGGTTACTCAGTATCTGTTCTCATGTTATTGTCACCCCCGTTCTTCTCACCCCCGTTTTTGTCACCCCCATTGTTGTCACATGTGCTCAGTGGAGTCGTTCGAGTGGATTTCACTTGCTCCTCTGCTGCTTCTGCCAACAACGGCACCTCTGCATCTGCTGAGGGCTCCGACAGCCAATCACTGGGCGCCACGTCAGCAGCAGCATCCGATAGTAGCAGCAGCAGCAATGCCTGCACGGCATCATCCCTGGCCGGATATGATTGCATGGTGCAACTCAGCGGCAACAAGTGAGTTCCAAGGGGCATGTGGGCAGGGATACATGAGTGGTCAGATCTTTGAGACGTCCTGCAAGCAACAGTGCGTGAAAGTGAGTGGCGGTCATCCCTGAGCGGATATGACTGCATGGTGCAACTCAGCGGCGACAAGTGAGTGCCAAGAGCCATGTGGGGTAGATGAGTGAGTGAGTGGTGAGCCGTTGAGACGTCTCACAAGCAGCAATGCATGCACGGAACCATCCCTGGCCGGATGTGACTGCATGGTGCAACTCAGTAGCGACAAGTGAGTGCTAAGGAGCCATGTCACATGGCGTGGGGCAGGAAGGAGTTATGGTGCATGGGGTATGAGGCATGGGGCATGGGGAATGGATCAGCAGCAGCCGCAACAGCAGCAACTGGTTGGAACTACCAAGCGAGTTTACCCGATCTCGTCTCGTCACTCATTCTCCCCCATCGTACACTTCTCCCATCCCCTCAGCTTCATACTGCACTGGAAAACCAGCAGTACCAACACCATTTCCCTGGCAGCAGAAGCAGCGACAAGTGGGTGGGTGTCTCTCGGATGGTCTGCCTCTGGACGCATGTACCCTGCTGAAGCCGCCATCGGCAACCTCCCCACTGACACTCTCCTTACTATTGGGAATGCTGCAGCGGCTGTGGGGGCGTATTCAATCACGGGTTATGGCGCCAGCGATGTCACGGTTACCAGCTCGTTTGCGGTTACCAACACGGTTGTGGAATTGGGCAATGGGCGGACGGTGGTGAAGTTTGAGCGGTCGATGAGCGATGGGGAGTTCCCCGTGAGCAGCAGTGCTGTCGTCTGGGCTTACTCGCGGGATGGCTCGCAGCAACTGGCGGACCATGGGCCTAATGCGTGAGTCTCCGCCTCTCAGGCCACCATGCATTCACTTTGTAGCGACTCTCATTGACTTTGATGTCGCTTGCGGTTACCAACGCGGCCGTGGAGACGGGCAATGGGCGGACAGTGGTGAAGTGAAGTTTGAGCAGTCGATGAGCGATGGGGAGTTCCCAGTGGACAGCAGCGCTGTCATCTGGGCTTACTCGCGCAATAACTCGCAGCAACTGGCCGACCACGGGCCTAAAGCGTGAGTCTCGTGCATTCACTAAATACCAAATCTCATGCCTCGGCGCCTCAAAAAAAAGTGCCATGCTGCATGCCCATGCCGCATTCCCATAGCTCCCTTTCCGCTTACCTTGTTCTCTTCACGTGGTGCCCTTCCCTCCTCTTCCCCTTCTCTGGCCACGTCCCTTCTTATCCCCATTATCAGAGGCCTCTGCTACAGTCAACTTTGTGACGGGAGCATCAGACGGGAAATCAAGCAGCAGCAGTGCCACGCTCTACACCGTGCACGTGTGGCTGCTCACAGTGGCCTTTGGTGCCCATGCTCTTCTGTCCCTCCCCAATCCCCACCAACAGGGGCTCTGCTACAATAAACTTTGCGACGGGGGCTTCAGAGGAGGGCGAATCAAGCAGCAGCAGTGCCACGCTCTACACCGTGCACACGTGGCTGATCACAGTGGCCTTTGACCCTCGTCTCCTCTCTCTCCCATCCTGCCCTCCTCCCTTCCTATCCCCGTTATCAGAAGCTCTGCTACGGTCAACGTTGCGACGGGAGCATCAGATGTTGGCGAGGGTAGCAGCGGCAGCACCACTCTGTACACCGTGCATGCATGGTTGCTTGCTCACAGTGGCCTTTGCCATACTCATGTTCTCTGTCCCTTCCCTTCAAACCCCCGTTACCAGAGGCTCTGCTACAGTCAACTTCGCAACAGGAGCATCCGAGGACGGGGAAACAAGCAGCAGCAGCGCCACGCTCTACACGGTGCACGCATGGCTGCTCACTGTCGCCTTTGGCATACTCATGCCTGCTGCCATCCTCACATCGCGGCTCTTCCTAGCCGATAAGCCCATGCCTGTGCACCATGCTGCCCCTGGCGCTGCACATAACCCTGGTGCAAGCAGCAGCAGCAGCAGCAGCAGCAGGCACAGCAGCAGCAGGCACAGCAGCGGCTGGTGGGTTGGGGGAGCCGATGCTTGGTGAGAAGCACGGTGGGGCAGCAGCATTGGCAGAGGAGGAAGGCAGTTCCCTTAAAGGCACTCCCCTTAAAGGCTGTCCCCCTAAAAGCAGTCCCCCTAAAAGCAGTCTTCCCAGCGGCGTGATGGCAGAAGATGGGAGAAGATGCATGGCTCTTGTTGCTCTTTCCGTTGGCGGTCCACCCGTAGCAGCAGCAGCAGCAACAGTATCAGGCGCAGCAGGGGGTGCAGCAGCAACAGGGGGAGCAGTTGGCAGGAAGCCATGGGTGAGCAAGCCCATGGCGTTTGAGGTGCACAAGTGGCTCATGCTCTCCGCTGTGCTGCTCGCACTCGCTGGAATCATCATGGCATTCGTGGAAAAGGGGTCGCAATCATTGCAGTCGACACACGGACAGCTCGGATTGGCCGTCATGGTGCTGATTGTTGCGCAGCCAATCGTGGCGCAGCTGAGGCCGCTCAAGAAGCATCCCAGCCGTCCATCCTGGTTTGCGCTGCACTGGGTGATTGGCGTCGGCACGGTGGCCATCGCGTGGGCAAACTCCTACATCGGGTTTGATCTTGCCACTTCCAAGTTTGGATACGACCTTGACGTGAGTTTAACATCTCATTTTTTTATAGGTGAACCGCCAATCTTCTTTCTTACCACTCGTGCTTGTAACTCATGCTTTCCCTCTTCCATGCCCTCCCTCCCATCCCATGCCCTCCCCCCTTGACAGTGGTCCTACATAGCTTTCTCCATTTTGATTGGGTTATTCAGTATAGTATACGTCTTTGACTTTGTGCTGGACCAAGTCAGCTTTTGTTGTGAGAGCTTTGAGAAAGACAAGCCACGGGTTCCGGCAAAATCTGTCGAGATAGTGTAGGCTTATTCTTGTTTTGTCGTCTCTATTGTGGTGTTGTGCCTTAAGTTGTAGCCTTACACCAATTCTGTATTACTTGTGTGTAATGATGTTTGAGTTCTTAGCATCGGGAAAACATTAATGCCTCCCTCTCAAAAAGAATTTATGTTATAACGAGGAACAGCGGGCAGTCTTGTTTAGCTTGGGGTGTCACCTCGCCACTACACATGGCACAACAGCCAGTCCCATATTTCGGCCAGGTCTTGAGTCCGCTGCGCTCCGCTGTCGCTTAATCCGCCGCGGAGCAAGACGATGTGACACTGGACCAAAGGAATGGGATAAGTACGGTGGGACCTATTTCTGAGGCGCCTTAGAAACAGACAAGTACGTCGCAGGGCATACATGAGAGTCAGTTGGACCACGCTGCGACATGCTCGCTGCGACGCGCTTTCTGCGACGTGCTTCTGCGACGCGCTTTCTGCGACGTGCTTTCTGCGACGTGCTTGTCGCGGGTAACGTGGTAGCGGAGTGCTTTACGCTATACGTTCTGACTTTAAAACATGGTAGCGGAGTGCTTAACGCAATACGTTTTGAGACGAACTATAGACAACGTGGCGATGCGACTCATGCCTGTGCCACAGCAATCCATGTGCACCTCCATCCTGTGACAACTTATAGACAACTTTCCCGTGCCGCGCTGCTGCTCGCCGCGTCTAGTTGCCATTCCTTCCGTCCCGCGCTCCCGCGCTCTGCCCTGCATTTTCTGTGCAAGTTTATGCTTCTAGTTTCCTCCGTCTCTCCCCTTCGTTAGTCCGAGCAGCGTCTGTACGACTTCCCCCTGCCACCCTCCTCTCCTCCTCACCCCAACCCTCCCGCAACCCCACCTCTCCCCTTCCGCTCCGCTCCTCCCGTCTCTCGCTGCTGCCAGTCGGAGAATCTTCTGAGCAAGCTCGGCGGGATGTTTTCGTTTGGAGGGAAGCCGAAGAAGAATCACCAGAGGTGAGGCGTGAGGTGCGCGAGTGGAGAGGAAGGAGTGGGAAGGGCATTACGGGGGCGTGCTGCTTTGGGAAAGCGGAGGAGATGGTAATATTAGGCACAAAACCCAGCCCTCCTCCTCCCGCCCTTTCCATGCACGGCAGGCAAGACAAGGCATCTGTCAGACGGTGTGGCTGGACCATCTTCAGCCGATGCGATGCGACAGGGATCAGCAGTTATGCAGATAGAGTAGATACACCCGTCAGCCAAAGCCAGGCGCTGGACCATCTGTCAGACAACTTGACGGCGCTTACCAGCAGAGTGAACCCACAGAGAACAAGCGCGCTATGCCCCTGGCCCTCATTTCCGTTCCTCCTCCCCCCCTCTCCCTTCCTCCCTCACCACCCACCACCCGCCAGACAGAGCCAGGCGCTGGACCATTTATCAAAGGACTTGACGGCGCTCAACGACAGATTGAAGCAGGCCAACAAGCGCACCAACGATCTGCTCGACAAGCGCTAGCCCAAACAGCTAGCCGAGACGCCTCCAGGGCCAACCACCCGAGCCACGTCCAGGGCCAACCACCCGAGCCACCCCGGGCCAACCACCCGAGCCACCTCCAGGGCCAACCACCCGAGCCAGCTAGCCCAGCCTAAGCAGCTGCTTGAGCCTTCAGCTTTTCAAATGATTGCTGTCTCTCCCTTTTGAGGCGCCTCACCTCGGAAGTCCTCAAGAGTTGAGGCGCCTCAGTACTCTCTCCCTCGTTTCCTGCAGATGTGGTGGCTCTCTGCCTGCTGGTGCTGCCTCAATGCCCTGCATCTCCCCTCGTGTTCATCTTTCTGATTGCAGCTGCTGCTGCTCCTTTTCTCCTGAATGTTGTTTGTGTTGTACTTTAGGTTCCAACTAGCATTATTAATTATGTAAATTTGTGGAGCCAACAAGCGCGCTATGCCCCTGGCCCTCATTTCCGTTCCTCCTCCCCCCCTCTCCCTTCCTCCCTCACCACCCACCACCCGCCAGACAGAGCCAGGCGCTGATGTGGCATGCCACAACTACATGGTGGATTTGGCTTGATGTAAAAAACATGTATTCGTGACGTTTTGTGATTTCACGAGATTCTAGCGGGTGCCCGAATTTCGGAGGGCAAGGGCGGGAAAAACGGGTTGGGGGGGCGGGGGGAAAGGGGGTCGAATCAATTGAGAAAAACGCCCACGTGGCGAGCGGGGAGCAATTTGGGTCGATTCTTTTGAGACAAACACGATTTCCGCCGATGCGCGCGATTTCGTCCTTTTACCCCCTTCTCCCGCGCATTGCTGCCACCTTCGTGCGCGGAGCTCTCTCTGGCAAGCTGCATTTCCGCGCGCGCTCTCACACAGCTGGTTGCGGATAAGCCCCCCCATTACACCGCAGCCCGCACCTAGAGAACCGCCCCACCTGTCCTTTTACCACCCCACAGCGCCCAACGGTCTTCTCCCCCCCGGCCCCTGGACGTCACAACTGTACCTTTCTTCCCCCTAACCCCCACTTTTCCCCCACGAACATTCTTCTTCCCCCCATCGACATCCCCGCCGCGCCCTCGAAGTTTGTTTCGTTTCAACCTCCAGCTGTCACCATCAGCAGTACGAGTGCCCAGCACTGCACTTCACCAGCCCATTTCTCGGCTTCTTCAAGCGTGAAGTGTCCCGTCTCCTGTAAAGTTCTATTCCTCGTTGCTCGCGGTCTCGTTCACTTCATCGCGGAGATTAAACACCCGCGAGCGCCGTGCGAGTCAGAGGTCGAGGTCTGATAACGCTTAATTACACCACGCTTAGCAGTAAGAGGCTGAAACAAAGAGGCTGAAACAAAGAGGCTAAAACCAAGAGGCTGAAACCAAGAGGTTGATATTAAACGGTCGAACCTATGGCGCGTCGCAACACGGGTAAACCAGTCGTTGAAGATGACGACGACGATTGGGGCTCCAACGCCAAGTGGGTTCCCGCCTCGCAGCGCGCCGCAACCGGCGGCGGTGGCGAGCAGACGCTTAAGGAACTCGAGGACGAGGCGCTGCAGAAGAACAGCGAGTTAACGGACGCGACTCTCAATCTGCGACGAATCACAGAGCAGACGAAGGGCGTCGCGGGACAGACGCTGGTGACGCTTAAGGAGCAAGGCGACCAAATCACGCGTATACACGAGAACGCCGTTACGCTGGACCAAGAAATGGAGAAGGTACGATTCTCCTTGCGACGTGCTCGTTGCGACGTGCTAAGTTTCCGACGTGCATGCTGGCATGTATAGCTTGGTAGCAGAGGGCTCAGCGAGGGTAGCTTTCGAGTCGGCTCTAAAGACGACGTGGTGTCGCGTTACCCGTGTCTGTGTCTCAGCTAACGCCATTGCGTTTTCTGGCCTTTCCGTACCTCCTTGCTGCTCGCCGCGTCTTCTCGCCGTTCCGTCCGTCGCCTTTGTTACATGCCCCTCGCCGCTTTTTTTATGTTCTGTGCTCTTCCTTCAGTTTCTCCGTGCTGGGTGTTTGAGAATCTTTGAAGCAAGTCTCTTTTCCCGTTCTTCCCTGTTACAGTCCGAAATTGCTGTGATCAAGTACGCGTTTCCAATTTCCCCCCTCCCTGCTTCCTGCCAGTATGCTTCTCAACAAACTCCCAACGTCACCCTCCGTATCCCCCACCGTCCCTCTCACTCACCTTCACTCTCCTCTTTATTTGTTTCCCGGCGTCTCTCCCTCTCGTCAGTCTCAGAAGCTTCTGAACAAGTTCCCCTTTCCACCCTCCCTCTCCTCCTTCCCGCCCCTTCCCCTCCCCTCCCTCTCTCGCGTTCCATTCGTTCCGTCTCTCCCAATCGCCAGTCCGAGAAGCTTCTAAAACCCCCCCCCGCCATTTATCTCCCTTCCCCTCCCCTCCCTCTCTCGCGTTCCATTCCTTCCGTCTCTCCCAATCGCCAGTCCGAGAAGCTTCTAAAAACTCCCCCCCGCCATTTATCTCCCTTCCCCTCCCCTCCCTCTCTCGCGTTCCATACGTTCCGTCTCTCCCAATCGCCAGTCCGAGAAGCTTCTAAAAACTCCCCCCCGCCATTTATCTCCCTTCCCCTCCCCTCCCTCTCTCGCGTTCCATTCCTTCCGTCTCTCCCAATCGCCAGTCCGAGAAGCTTCTAAAAACTCCCCCCCCGCCGTTTATCTCCCTTCCCCTCCCCTCCCTCTCTCGCGTTCCATTCCTTCCGTCTCTCCCAATCGCCAGTCCGAGAAGCTTCTAAAAACTCCCCCCCGCCATTTCTCTCCCTTCCCCTCCCCTCCCTCTCTCGCGTTCCACTCCTTCCGTCTCTCCCAATCGCCAGTCCGAGAAGCTTCTGAACATATTCCCCTTTCCACCCTCCCTCTCCTCCTTCCCGCCCCTTCCCCTCCCCTCCCTCTCTCGCGTTCCACTCCTTCCGTCTCTCCCAATCGCCAGTCCGAGAAGCTTCTGAGCAAGCTCGGCGGGATGTTTTCGTTCGGCTGGAAGCCGAAGAAGGGTCACAAGGTCACGGGACCCAAGACTTCAGGTACGGCGATTAAAGACCTAATTTTCCAACGGGGAGAGGGGCGAGGTTGGGGGAAGGTGGGGGGGAGGGGGGGGGGGGGGGATGGGAGGGGGGGCGGGGGAAAGGGGGGTGGGAGCGGGGAGCTGGGGGCTAAGATCCATGCACACACAAGACGGGGAGAGAAAAGTACTTCCTTGTTACGCCCAATCAGATGCACCCACTCTCACCTTCAGCGCGTGTTTACGCAGCAGAGGCACACCCCCGCCCATACCTCCTTTCCCCTGCCTTTTCTTCCTTCCCCCTTCCCCTCCTCCCCCCCCCCCCCCCCGCCCCTCTCTTCGCCTTGTTTTCCCGCCCCCCGCTTCTTTCCCCCGCGTGCAGCCAACAAGAAGGACTCGGCATCAGGGGACGCGGCGAGCCGCGAGGGCTTGGGGTTGTCGGAGCCTAAGGCGGGCGCGGCGCCTCCCAAAGCCAAGGAGGGCATGACAGCAATGGAGAAGATCGAGGTAGGAGGGTCAAAGGTGACTGTACACGAGTGTGACTAAGGAGGGGGGCTCAGGGAGGGCACGGCGCCCTCCTTTTGAGGCGCCTCAAAAGCACGGCGCCCTCCTTTTGAGGCACCTCAAAAGCACGGCGCCCTCCTTTTGAGGCACCTCAAAAGCACGGCGCCCTCCTGGCAAGGCGCGGAGGGCGTGTCGGCGATGGAGAGAATCGAGGTGAGAGAGGCTAGATGGTGACTGAGTTATGGTGACTGTACACGAGTGTGACTAAGGAGGGGGGCTCAGGGACGGCACGGCGCCCCTAAAGGCATGGAGGGCGTGACGGCAATGGAGAAGATAGTGAGAGAGGGCTATGATGACTGTACGTGACTGTGACTAAGGAGGAGCTGTCGTGAGTATGACTTTTAGGCGAAATAATGAGGCAGGGCAGGCAACTTTTGAAGGCTAAAGCCATGGAGAAAGCAGGACAGCGATGAGGGAGATCGAGGTGAGAGATGAATCAGTGTGACAGTGTGACTCCTAAAGTCTCGCCCATCCTCGCCCCTCCTCGCCCCACCCCGCCCCTCCTCCTCGCCCCTCCCCGCCCCTCCTCGCCCCACCCCGCCCCTCCTCGCCCCTCCTCGCCCCTCCGCCGCCCCTCCTCGCCCTCCCCTTTCCTCTGCCGCCCCTCCCCACGAGCTCCTTGCCCCTCTCCTGACGCTCCTCTCCACCTTTTTCGCTCCCTATGGTGGACGATGGTGTTTTCGCACTCACACACCCCACTCCCCCCCTCCCCCCCCTTCCCACTCTGGTACAGAGGTAACATTCAACTCCCTCACCACCCCTCCCTCCCCGTCCCTCCCCCCTCCACCCTCCCTCGCTCCCTCACTCTTCTCCTGTTCTTCTCCTGAGGGCGCGCTGCAGATGGAGCGAAAGTTCCAGGACGAGGTGCTGGACGATGTGAGCGATGGGCCTCTGTTGACCCCCCATCCCTCCCCTCCGCTCCCCAACTCTTTCTCCCCTTCCCCCTTCCTCCCCCCCCCCAACAGATGGAGCGCAAGTTCCAGGACGAGGTGCTGGACGATGTGGTTCCCCCGCAACCCCCACTCTCCCACACCGTTTCCCCTCCCCTCGGTTGCAGATGGAGCGCAAGTTCCAGGGCGAGGTGCTGGACGATGTGCGCGATGGGCTGGACGCTGGTGTTGCCTCCCTCCCTCCCTCTCTCTCTCTCTCTCTCTCTCTCTCTCTCTCTCTCTCTCTCTCTCTCTCTCTCTCTCTCTCTCTCTCTCTCTCTCTCTCTCTCTCTCTCTCTTTTTCCCACACCTTGACCACCCACCTTTGCCCTGCCCCCAACGCCCCCCCCCCTGCCTGCGCAGATGGAGCGCAAGTTCCAGGACGAGGTACTGGACGATGTGAATGATGGGGCCTTGTTGTTGACCCCCCTTCCACTCCGCCCTCCCCCCCCCATTCCCTCCCCCACCTCCCCAATCAGATGGAGCGCAAGTTCCAGGACGAGGTTTTGGACGATGTGAGCTCTGGGCTGGATGCGCTGAAGAACATGGCCCTGGACATGGGGTCCGAGATGGAAAAGTGAGTGCTGGGATGACATGACAAGTGAGCGCCAAGATTGGCGCTGAGATGAATATGAGGGTGATTGGATGCGCTGAAGAACATGGCCCTGGACATGGGGTCCGAGATGGAAAAGTGAGTGGGGAGATGGGTGATGAGATGGAGAAGTGAGTGTGGGGTTGGGTGATGAGATGGAAAAGTGAGTGTGGGGTTGGGTGATGAGATGGAGTGTGAGAGCTGAGATGAGTACTAGCGCTGAAGAACATGGCCATGGACATGGGGTCCGTGATGGAAAAGTGAGTGTTAACATGGCATGTCAAGTGAGCTGCTGAGGTGGGCACTGAGATGAACATGAGAGTGCTGAGATGAGTGCTTGGACGCGATGAAGAACATGGCACTGGACATGGGGTCGGAGATGGAAAAGTGAGTCACACGTTGCCTGTCTGCCTCTATGGGTGATGAGATGGGCATGTGAGGGCTGAGACGATTACTAGCGCTGAAGAACATGGCCTTGGACATGGGGTCCGAGATGGAAAAGTGAGTCACATAGTTGCCTTCTCTATGTTCTCGCCTCCCTCTATCTGCTTCCTCACCTTTGCTTCCGCTTTCACCTGGGCTGGACGCTCTGAAGAACATGGCCTTGGACACGGGGTCTGAGATGGAAAAGTGGGTGTGGGTGATGAGATGGACATGTTGTGAGAGCTGAGACAAGTACTAGGGCATGACTATTGGGTCGGAGATGGGCAAGTGAGAGCTGAGGTGGGCGCTGAGATGGATATGGGAGTGCTTTGATGGATATGGGAGTGCTTTGATGGATATGGGAGTGCTTTGATGGAAATGGGAGTGCTTTGATGGATATGGGAGTGCTTTGATGGATATGGGAGTGCTGAGATGGATATGGGAGTGCTGAGATGGATATGGGAGTGCTGCTTGGCAAGCGTGCTAGCCCACCATAGACAGCTAACCGACCGTCCCTTCCCATCCCCATTCCTTTTCCCGCCTCCATTCCCATCCTCCAGGCAAGACAAGGCGTTGGACCATCTGTCAAACGATGTGACGGAGATCAACAGCAGAGTGAAGCAGTCCAACAAGCGCGCCGCCAAGCTGCTCAACAAGCGCTAGCCAACCCCCTGACCCTCATCTACCAATCCGAGCCACCAATCCCAGCCGAAGCAGCTACCCCCTGACCCTCATCTCCAGACAACCCTTGTCTTTAGCCTTGGCATCTGCTTGCCTTCCGAGGAGTCATCTGCTTGCCGTCTCTCCCTCGTCTCCCGTGCCCGTCTGTTGGTGCTGGGTTAGGGTCCTGCATTTCTCTCGGTAATCCCGCTGCTTCTTTCTTTCGCCTGTTACGTAGCTGTGTGTTGCTGTCCTCTGCTGGTGCTGACTAAACGACCCTGCAGTGGTTTATCTGTTGCCGAGACTTCTAGTATATATATCCTACTGTATCCACCTCCCCTTTTTGTTGTTTGATTAGGGTACCTGATAGTTCCACCGTGTACATGGATTTTTATTTGCTGAGATCACCACCGAGGAGATTTTGTGAAACAACCAACCATGCTTTGCTTGCATCTAGTGCTGCAGTAACGGAGATTTGGGACATGGTAGACGATCCAACCACTTCTGTACCTCCGATCAATCACGTACTGTACCTTTCCTACCTTACAAAATAATATCCATTGAAAATGCCTGAGGTAGGGAGCTAGGGCAGACTGAATGCACTGGCAAAATGTGAGTGCGGCTGATATTGGCCCGACCCCGGAGAGCCAATTCTGGTTACGATAGACGCAATCCTGACGTGACTGCTTCTCATTGGATGCGAAGATTCGTCAAGATCGTCAACACCTCCCGCGTCTTTTCAAGTAGTTTTCCAATCCCTGCCAGCACAACTCGTACGCGTCTCGAGCGCGAAAATAGGGGACATCCCCCACCCCTGTCCCAGGCAAAACAAATCGCGGTTCGGGAGGAAACAAGGCGTACCGGCGAATCGCTCGGTGGTCACAGCGTGCCCTCACACAGCAGGTTGCGGGTGGGACTGTGTTCGCCCCCCCCCCCCAGCCCCATCCCTCCCCTCTAAACTTTATTATCTTGACAAACTTCTTGAACTAGATCTTTAGTCCTTCTACCAATCACCTCGCTTCATTTGATCCGTCCCCCGCTCCCCGCACCTCGAGAACTGCGCCGTCATTACTGCCGTCTCCCGTGTTGTAGCTCATCTGCCGTAAGGACGAATGCTGTGACCGTAGTCCGTGGTCCGTGACCCGTGACCGTGACGTGTCTGCTTCTCCCACCACTACCTTTCCTCCCCGTCAACTCCCCTTTCTCCCCCCCCCCCCCCCCCCCCCCCGGCGAACCTTCTTCTTCCCCGCATTCCCTAAAGATGCATCATTCCCGCCGCACCCTTAATCACACGACGCGTAGCATTAAGAGGCTGAATTCAAAGGTTGAAACCAATTGGTTGAAACCATGGCGCCTCGCGACAACAAGGGTAAGCAAGTCATCGAAGACGACGATGACGACGATTGGGGCTCCAACGCCAAGTGGGTTCCCGCCTCGCAGCGCGCCGCATCATCCAGCAGCGGCGGCGGCGAGAAGACGCTTAAGGAGCTCGAGGACGAGGCGCTGCGGAAGAATAACGAGTTAACGGACGCGACTCATAATCTCCTACAAATCACGGAGCAGACCATTGCCATCGGGGGACAGACGCTGGAGACGATCGAAGAGCATGGCGCTCAAATCGCGAGTATTCACGAGAACGTCGTCACGGTGGACCAAGAAATGGAGAAGGTACAAAGATATTTGGCGCATGGCATGCGCGTTGCGGCGTGTTCTTTGCGTTGCGCCCAAATCGCGCGTATTCACGAGAACGTCGTCACGGTGGACCAAGAAATGGAGAAGGTACAATATCGGTTGGCTCATGCGCGTTGCGGCGGGTTCATTGCGACCAGATCGCGCGTATACACGAGAACGTTGTTACGCTGGACCAAGAAATGGAGAAGGTACGATGACAGCAGGACACGCGGTGACCTGCCTGACTCGACTTGAAGTCGCGTGTATACACGAGAACGCAGTAACTGAGAAGGTACGATGCCGACTCGTTGCGGCGTGCTTGTGGCAAAAAACTAAACGCGGTAATCTCCGAGCCGACTCGAGGGACAACGTAATGGCGCGACCCATGCCTGTGTCTCAGGAGCCACGTGAAATAAGTTGTTCTTGAGACGTCTACGAAACGACCCGTGCCTGTGTCAAAGGAATCTCTGTGTGCATCTTGCCTTTACCGTGCCGCCTTCCTGCCTGCTTTCCTGCCACCGTGCTTCGACAATAGTCGTTCCGGCCGTCGGCTGTGTATCCCTGCTTATTTATCTCCCTAGCTCTGCCCTGCCTCTATGAGCCGCTTCAGACCCCATCACTTATTTAGCCTCCCCTCCTCTGCGTTCCTCCCTCCGTCTCTCCGTGCCGCGCGTTCGAGAAGATTCGAGTCTAATTCTCCGTTTCCCACTCTCTTTCTTCCCGTTTCTCCGTTCCAGTCCAAGATTGTTTCAGCACGTTCTCTTTTACGTTTCCCACCGTCAGACTGAGAAGCGTTTGAACAAACTTCCCTTGCCGCCCTCCCTCTCCCCGCCTCTTCCACTCCTTCCGTCCCTCCCCATCGCCAGTCTACGAAGCTTTTGGGCAAGCTCGGTGGGATTTCCTCGCTAGGATGGAAGCCGAAGAAGGGTCACAACATCACGGGACCCAAGACTTCAGGTACGGCGATTAAAGACATACTTTCCAGGTACGACAATTGAAGAACTGATTTCAGGCTCGGGAATTTGAATATGTATGCATTATTTATTAACCGAGAGAAACTGACCTCGTGACAGGCAGTTGACACGGAATGAGGAAAAGTTAGGGGGGAATTATTGGCCTGGTGCGGTACTATGAGGTCCTGTACGGTGCTGTGCTGCATGCAAGACGCTGTGCTCCCCCCTCCCCCTCCCCCTCCCCCTCCCCCTCCCCACTCCCCCCTCCCCACTCCCCCCTCCCCGCTTTCTTCTCCCCGCTCCCCCTCCCCGCCCACGCCCCCCTACCCATCCCCGCGCCACGCCTGCAGCCAACAGGAATGACTCGGCATCGGGGGACGCGGCGAGCCGCGAGGCCTTGGGATTGTTGGCGCCTAGGGCGGACGCGGCGCCTCGGGCGGGTGCGGCGCCTCCTCAAGCCACGGAGGGCATGACAGCATTGGAGAGGATCGAGGTGAGAGGGCTACCAGCTAAGGTGACTGTACATTAGCGTGAGTAAGGGGGGAGGGCTCAGGCAGGGCCGGCGCCTTCTCAAGCCACGGAGGGCATGATGGCAATGGAGAGGATCGAGGTGAGAGAGGGCTGCGGTGACTGCTGGGGGTCTGTAGCATTTGTACGTTATAGTGACTAAAGGCAAAGTAATCAGGGAGGGCCGAGCGCCTCCTCAAGCCACGGAGGGCATGACAGCAATGGAGAGGATCGAGGTGAGAGAGGGAACTATGGTGACTGAATTATGGTGACTGTACACGAGTGTGACTAAGGAGGGGGAGGGAACGACGCCGCCTCAAGTCATGGAGAGCGTGACGGTGATGGAGAGGATTGAGGTGAGCGAGGGAACTATGGTGACTGTACGTTGATGTGACTAAGGAGGGGGATCAGGCATGGAAGGCATGACAGCCGTGGGTGAGGTGAGCGGTGATGGGCGACTGTACGCCCTGTGCCTTGCCGCCAGGTGACTTTTGAGTCGACTCAAAAGTGACTTTTGAGTCGACTCAAAAGTCACCTCGTGGGTGAGGTGAGTGGTGATGGGCGACTGTACGCCCAGTGCCTTGCCCCCTTGTGCCACTCCCCCACACCCCCGCTCGACCCGCGCAAACATGGAGTGGAAGTACCAGGACGAGGTGCAGGACGGCGTGAGTGATGGGTCCCTGTTGACTCCCCTTCCCTCCCCTACTGTTCCTTCCCCCCCCCCCCCCCCCCTGGCCAGCCCCCCCTCTCTTCCCCCACACCTACCCACCTCTACAGATGGAGCACAAGTACCAGGTATACTTTTGAGACGTCTCAAAATACAGATGGAGCGCAAGTACCAGGAAGAGATGCTGGACGATGTGAGCGTTGGGCTGGACAATGCGGTTCGCTCACTCCCCCACTCTCCTGCCACTCTTCTACCCCCTCCCCCTTCCCCACCTTACAGATGGAGCGCAAGTACCAGGAAGAGGTGATGGGCGAAGTGAGCGATGGGCACCTGTTGACCTCCCTTCCCTTCTCCTCCCTCCCCCTCCGTCCCACACCCACCCACCTTTCAGATGGGGCGCACGTACCAGAACGAGATGCTGCGCGATGTGAGCACTGGGTTGGAAAGGATGAAGGAGATAGCCATAGCCATGGGGACCAAGATCGACGAGTGAGTGTGGCTGTTTTGCTTTTGAGTCGACTCAAATGTCACCTCGCTGGGCTGGAAGTGACGAAGGAGATAGCCAGGGACATGGGGGCCAAGATCGACGAGTGAGTGTTGCTGTCTTGCTTGCTTGATTGCGCTCCCTCTCCCTTGGTCTTTGTTTTCACACGGACCACACCACAAGCACTCAAGAATATGCTATTTGCACGGCTCGCTGAGATGGACAAGTGAGTCTGGAGATGGGCACAGCTCGCCGGAACATGTCTCACAATATGGCTATGGGCACGGCTCGCTGAGATGGAAGCAAGGCCTCCGCAGCCCACTTGTCCGTTGGTGTTACTTTTGACAGCTCATTGGTGTTACTTTTGGCAGCTCATGGCCATGGATATGGCTCCCCTCCAAGCAAAACGAGGCCCTAGAGCATCTGATCTGACAGACCATGTCACGGAGGCCAGCAGCACAGCAAAGCTCTCCGCTCCCCACTTGCCCTTCCCGTTCCCCCCCCCCCATTCTCCCCTCCTCCCCTGCACGGCAGGCAAAACGAGGCTTTGAAATCGCTTTTGAGAATTCTCATAACCATCCCCCCCCCCATTCCCTTCCCACCTCGTCCCCTGCACGGCAGGCAAAACGAGGGCCTAGAGCATCTGACAGACGATGTCTCGGAGGCCAACAGCATTGTGAGGCAGGCCAAGAAGCGCGCTGACGACCTGCTGAAGAAGCGCTAGCCGTAACAGCTACCCATGCCATGCTGCTGAAGAAGCGCTAGCCCTAACAGCTACCCTGCCATGCTGCTGAAGAATCTACGCCACCTACCCGGCACCTACATGGATTAAAATCTTGTTTTACAAAACAATGTACCGTACAATAGCCTGAAGAGGGGAGTTATCGCAGCAGACGACTGGAATAAAAACCCGGAACGTTACTCAAATTGATAAGCTGATAAGCTTACCGGTGAGGTGGCCCTGCAATGATAAGTAGTCAGCACATCCTCCCAGCCAGCCCTCCCAGCCAGCCCTCCCAGCCAGCCCTCCCAGACGATTCTTAGCCGACAACTGACATTCAACTAGGAAAAACTCTACATCCTTCTCGCAAGGCATGAGATGAGACACCTTCTGATATGAGGCGCCTCAGAAATATTACTCCAGCACAAGACAAGAAGCACAGCAGCTAGCTAGCAGTGGATCGTCTTTTCCCAGCCCTCGTCGCCCTTGAGCAATGCGAGCAGCAGCGGGAGGTTGGGGATGTGATGCAGCTTTCAAGGCGCCTCAGAAGTCGCAGCAGCTAGCTAGCGGTGGATCGCCTCTTCCCAGACCTCGCCCTTTACACACTGCCAGCAGAGGGAGGTTGCCGATGCGGCCTTCAAGGCGCCTTGGAAACATTCTTCCAGCACAAGACAAGAAGCACAGCAGCTAGCTAGCAGTCGATATCCTCTTCTCAGTCCTCCTCGCCCTTGATTTGAGCAATGCGAGCAGCAGTGGGAGGTTAGGGATGTGCCTTGAATAGCCTTCAAGGCGCCTCAGAAGCCGCAGCGGCTAGCTGACAGTGAATCTCCTTTCGAGACATCTCAAAAGAGGTTGGAGATGCGCCCTTTGAGGCGCCTCAGAAGTCGCAGCGGCTAGCTAGCAGCGAATCTCCTTCTCCCAGCCCTCGTCGCCTTTCAGTAGGGCAAGCAGCAGTGGGAGGTTGGGGATGCGGCCGTGCCTTATGCTCAGCAGAAACTGCCGGTGGGAGGGCACTGGGACATGGAAACAGGGGGAAGGGGAAACAGAAGGGGGGCGGGAGAGGGAAAAAGGGGGAAAAGGGAGAGTGGGTTGTGAGATCATTCAAAGCAGCAGGGGCAGGTTGGGGATGCGGCCCGGAACTGCCGGTGGGAGGGCACTGGGACACGAGGCAGGGGGTAGTTGCGAACAAAGGTGGTGGGAGGGAGGAGTGGGGAGGATGGGAAAGAGAGAGGGGTATGGGGTTTGTATACGACACATAGCAACAGGAGAGAGAGGGAGGATAGACATTGAGCAAGGAGTTGAGCAGGGTGTGAGTGAAGGCTAAAGAACAAGAAGAATGTTATGTAGAAACCATTGCCATCCCTTCCCCTGTCACTCACTCACCATCGAGCGGCACAAAGCTGTGGTGTGCAATAGCCATCATGTTCTGCAGGGATAGCCCCTATAGTGAACTCTGAGGCGCCTCAAAAACCATTCACATCGGTCCCCCCCTGCCACTCACTCACCATCGAGCGGCACAAAGCTGTGGTGTGCAATAGCCATCATGTTCTGCAGGGATAGCCCCTATAGTGAACTCTGAGGCGCCTCAAAAACCATTCACATCGGTCCCCCCCTGCCACTCACTCACCATCGAGCGGCACAAAGCTGTGGTGTGCAATAGCCTTCATGTTCTGATGCGATAGACCCTTAAGTGGGGGCACCAGGGCACTGTGAGGGGCGGCCGGAGTGGGGTGAGGCGCGGAGGAGGGAGAAGGGACGGAATTGAGGAGGGAGGGGGTGGGGAAGAAACGGCGGAGGGAGAGGGTATAGAGGGGGAGTGGTATTTGTTTCAGGTAAGGTCACGTATGTGGGTGGGGTAGTCTGTGTGAGAGGGATGCAAGGAACGTGGATGGTGAGGGCCAGCCGTAGGAGGGGTGCAGGTGGGTGCAGGTGGGTGCAGGTGGGTGCAGGTGGGGGCAGGTGGGGGCAGGTGGGGGCAGGTGGGGGCAGGTGGGGGCAGGTGGGTGCAGGTGGGTGCAGGTGGGAGCAACTGGGGCCACTTGGTGGGAACAGAGAATGAGAGAGATAAGGGGGGAAGGTGAGGAGATACCTGAGAGGCAATCTGAGGTTCTGATTGGACGGCCACGATTTGGCAGTCACGAATGGGCGGTCCCGATTAAATGGTCAAGGTTGACAGTAATGGTTGTGGACAAGTGGCAAGGGGGGTCAGGGGGGCGTGTGGAGGGGAGGAGAGATGGTGAGCAAGGGACAGAGTGGAAAAACCAGATGCACGCATGAAAGGGTGATGCAAGCATAAAAGAAATCACTTTTTCAAACACACCCCCTCGTGCACACCCTTCCCCACCCCTCTCGTCCACACATGCCGAATCCCCTCATACACGGCAAGCCAAATCTCTTTCAAACCCCTCGGCTTGCCTGAGCTCTCTCCTCCTCCGCTGATAAGAAGGAGCTCTCTCACCCCTCTGTTGCCCCAGAAGTCAAGCGTGCTGATACACACCCGCCACTGCTGCCCATCCTTATCAGCACCACCGCCCACCTGCATGCAGACGCTGCTGCTGCCCCTCTGTTCTCTCACCTCTCTGTTGCCCCAGAAGTCAAGCGTGCTGATACACACCCGCCACTGCTGCCCATCCTTATCAGCACCACCGCCCACCTGCATGCAGACGCTGCTGCTGCCCCTCTGTTCTCTCACCTCTCTGTTGCCCCAGAAGTCAAGCGTGCTGATACACACCCGCCACTGCTGCCCATTCTCCTCACCACCAGCCTTAGCCCCAGCAGCAGTAGGTGCCTTGATCAGAGCCAGCTCCCCCACGTATCGCGAGGAGTAAAACCAGAGACAGGCAGACGCTGCTGCGGCACCCCCCACCACTGCTGCCACTGCCACGCTCGTTCCCAGTGGGAGAGAGGCCTGATGGGGGTGAGAGTAATAGGAGGAACGCGATTGGCATGAGGGCAACTGTAGCACTCACACATCTGTAGCACGCACACATCTGTAGCGCACACACGTCTGTAGCATGCACACATCTGTAGCATGCACACATCTGTAGCCACAAGCATTCGAAATTCTTCCTGCCGTCTTACTCTCTTCCACTAACTGACTAACCAGAACCCCCTCTTCATTCCTCTCTACTCACCCCTTGCGTCCACGCGGCTATGGCCACAGCCAGTGACGCCACCCCCACCCAGCAGCTCACTACTGCTCCCTCCCCTCTCTTCTCCCCCCCTCTCCCTCCCTCACTCTCTCCCTCCCTCACTCTCTCCCTCCCTCACTCTCTCCCTCCCTCACTCTCTCCCTCCCTCACTCTCTCACTGTTTCACTGTCTCGAACGGTCCTTTCATTAATGTAGATGCTGGGGCGCAGACAAGTGCAAGAAAAGCCTATATATTGGACTAACTATTCTCTTCCCTATCTCACTGTCTCACTCTCTCACTCTCTCACTCTCTCACTCTCTCACTCTCTCACTCTCTCACTCTCTCCGTCTCACCCCTTGCGTCCACGCAGCTATGGGCACGGCCAGCGAAGCCACTCCCACCAGCTGAGCCACCTTGAGCCTGCAGCATGCAGGACACGGCAACATGCAGGAAGCACATAACAACATCCAGCCAGCAGCATGCAGCATCCGGCAGTGGGGAGAGGAGAGGGCGGGCAGGCAGATGCGGAAGAAAGGGAGGGGGATGATCTTTGGGGCGACTTTTGAGGCGCCTCAACACAACCACTCACGCCCAGCGACGCCCAGCGACGCCCAGCGACGCCACCCCACCCTCACTAGCTGAGCCACCTTGAGCCTGCAGCAGGCAGCATGCAGCAGCGGCGGCGAGAGAGGAGGTGGTTTTTTCGCATCACAAACGGCGGTTGTAACAACGAGAAGATTCTTGTTCGCATAAACACCCTGCACGACCTCTCTCCACCTCTCTCCACCGCTCTCCACCGCACTCACCTCACCATCAGTCTCAGCCCTCGCATCCACCTCCCACGGTACACTACAATCCGCTGCCAATCTTCCCCGTCTCTTCCCACCACTCTCTCCTCCTCCTCCACCCCTCTCAACCGCTTTCCACCGCTTCCAACCACCTGCTCCTCCTCTCCCCCTCCCCTCACTTCAACCTTTTCTCTTGACCCGAATTCCCCCTTCACTTCTGCTCCCAGAACCTTCTCCGAATCTTCGTTCTCCACGCTCCCAGCCAGCCCCTCCGCCTCCCTACGCGACCCTTCCGCATTTTCCGGCGATTTAAGTGTCGAATACAATTGCTGGCGCGCTGCGAATTCTACTAATGGGAAAAACCGCGCCGCGTTTGGAGTGATTAGAGGCGGGAAAACCGGCCGCGAGGCACGTGCTTGGAGGAAGAGCGCGTGCGAATCGGAGAGTCGACATGCGATCGCGGCAGTTGCGAATTCTTTCAGCCAATAAGAGGTCGGCTCCTGCCACGTGGCTGGACGGGTCGGATCTCGGCGGAGGCTCGAGGGTTGCGCAGAGTGCGCCGATGATTGCGGCGGAAAAGCCGCCAGCGGGAGGGCGAGGGGCGATGCGGGATTACAAGTGGCAGAGTGCGGTGCAGAGTGGTGCTGACTTAACGCATGTGGTGGTTGCCGGGAGTGTGGCGGAGCTGGCGCGAGTTGCGCGGAAGGAGCGACGAGCGCGGAGGGCGGAAGGGTGGACCGCGGAGGAGCAATGTGCGACAAAAGAAGCCGTGCGACGATTGTGCGACAGCGATGCGCGTGGACCGACATTTCGCTAGCGATACTGAGCCTATCGTCTAGCTGGCGCTTGAGAGCAAAAAATACTGAACGACGATAAAAAAGGGGTGGATCACCCAGCCATCCCTTGCTGCTGTATAGAGAAGAACGGGCCCTCGTTATTATTCAAGCTACTTTTCCAAGTAGTGCTATACAGTAAAGATTGTTTCAGGGTTTAGAAGCATCGCACCCAAATGGGCAAAACGATCGTAAAATAACGCCAATGAGAACCAATCCTTTATACTGCTAACTGAGTGGCTACATCATCCACACTCCATCACATTATCCATGCAATCATTAATACAAGTTGCCACAATCCCACCAGGCCCATCCAAAGCCACCCTCCAGCTACCATATTCAATCTTCATCATCATCCGCAATTAGGTCTCCTCACAAAATAACAACAAAATCCATCTATCCCTTTAATCTCCATGACTGTTCAAATCCCAAGCCAGGCCCTCAGCAGTAGACGTCAGCACACTACGACCAGCCCGACCAGCTCCACCAACCGGCCCAGCCACTGTCACCCCTCCCCACTATCATAACCATGGCCCTCGGGACCTCCATGCCTCCATGACCTCCATCATGGTCTTCATTGGTAAACTACCACCGGCCCAACCAGTTCCACCAACCACCCCAGCCACTGCCACCCCACCCACCACCAGTAGAGTTCCCCACCACACCCCCTCCAACCCCTCCATCCCCATCATGGCCATGACCCCCAAGACCTCTTGGACCCCCACGCCCTCCAAGCCCCCCAGGCCCATCGCCATCCCTATCGCCATCGCCACCCCCGTGCCCATCTCCGTGTCCGTGGTCCTCATCAGCACGTGCCAGTAAACTACCACCGGCCAAACCAGTTCCACCAACCACCCCAGCCACTGCCACCCCACCCACCACCAGTCGAGTTTCCCACCACACCCCCTCCAACCCCTCCAACCCCACCATCCCCATCACGACCATGACCCCCAGGACCTCCCGGACCCCCACGCCCTCCAAGCCCCCCAGGCCCATCGCCATCCCTATCGCCATCCCTATCGCCACCCCCATGCCCATGACCATGCCCGTGGTGCCCCTCGCCAAAGCCACCTCCGTTGTTTTCACCGCCGCCAATGCCACCTCCGGAGCCGCCACCGGTCGAGGAAGTGGTGCATGAGAAGTCCAGGGTAATCTCGCCACTGCAGCAAGAATTAGAGAACAGTTTGGGTTTGAAAGATTTTGGTGAGAAAGGGAGGGGATGTTATCAGGTATCCCATTTCTAGCCAGAGGTGTGCACAAGCCATTAACCAAAATTGATAAAAATGTCAAAAAAGGTGCGCGTTTGCCCTTCAAATGGCAAAAAAGTGCAGTTGTACTCACTCATTCTCTCCATGGAATCCGAGGGTCTGCGAGCCGCCTTGGGAGTAGGCCCAGATGAGTGTGTTGGAGCCATTCACGTTGACTGGGATGGAGCCGTCACCCTGCGTGCGAGAGAACCTGCCAGCGCGTCACCGTGACAAGGGCGTCGGAGTGAGATCTCATCGCACATTCACGATCGAGTTGTATGCCACGAGGATTGAACCCTGAACCGAAGCTAGAAGTTCCTAGAACTGACAAAGCTTCACACCGCAAAAAATGCTTACTTCATGACTTTGGAGCCACCAGCTGCAGTTGTCAGCGCCGCACCACTCCCAATACTGAATCCGCTTGTAGGTTGCACATCGCTCATCGCATACCCGCCCATATAATAACCCCTCACGGCCCCCCCAGGCAGGTTGCCAATGACAGCATCAGCAGGGGCCATGCGACCGTCTGCAGACCATGCTAGGGCGAACCACCCCGCTGCTGCCGTGCTGCCTGCTGCTGCTTCTAGAGCCAGGTTGACCTGTGTGGCGCTGGCTGTGTTCCAGTGGAGTGTGAGCGAGGAGTCCAGGGGTGCGGAGTAGGTGTATCCGGTGAGGGTGGAGGCGGCACAGGAGGAGGAGGATGGGGGGGAGGTGGAGGGAGGCGCAGGGGAGGAAGGTGGGGAGGTGGAGGGAGGTGAAGGGGAGGAGGGAGGGGAGGTGGAGGGGGGAGCGGAGGAGGAGGAGCCGTCACAGGAGAAGTCAACTGTGGCCTCTCCGCTGCCATGAGAGGTTGAGACAGGCGTGGAAGCGGCAGGAAACGAACAGCAAATAGGAACACAGAAGGTGAGTAAGATTTGGTATAGTACATGGGCCATGCGTATACACTGTAGCTGTGGACTTTCCAGCAAAAAATGAATGACAGTGAAGCATGATGTGTGTGAAAGGTGAAAAGGCAGCTTACTCATTTTCCCCGTGGAACCCGAGGGTCTGAGATCCGCCTTGAGAGAAGGCCCAGATGAGTGTGTTGCTGCCACCAACGTTCACTGGTACAGAGCCATCGCCTGAAACGCGGGAGAACCTGGCATGAGACACATGTAACACACAGGCACATGATTACACATGGATTTTGGGCTAGCCAACGGCATGCATAAAAGTATGGGAGGAAAAGAGAGAGAGAGAGAGAGAGAGAGAGAGAGAGAGAGAGAGAGAGAGAGAGAGAGAGAGAGAGAGAGAGAGAGAGAGAGAGAGAGAGAGAGAGAGAGAAGTACTCGATAATGGTGGAGCCGGAAGCCGATGTAGTTTGAACCGCGTTGCCAATATCGAAGCTGCTTGTAGGCTGCACATCGCTCATCGCATACCCGCCCATATAATAAGCCGCCACGGCCCCCCCAGGCAGGTTGCCAACGACAGCATCAGCGGGGGCCATGCGACCGTCTGCAGACCATGCGAGGGCGAACCACCCCGCTGCTGCCGTGCTGCCCGCTGCTGCCTCCAGGGCTAGGTTGACCTTGGATGCACTTGCTGCCTGCCAGTGGAGTGTTAAGCTGGGGAGGAAGGGGGGGAGATACATGATATGATATGAATGGGGAAAGAACCAGTCTGATTATAATAAGTTCAGGCAGGTCACATGCAGGAGCAGTTAAAGACATGCAAATGTGGATCAAATTCATATTAATGGAATGGACGCACAACCTACTGATATGGTTTGACTTCCTTACTTTTCACAACCTGCTGGACGCCCTGGCAGGGCGGACAGGTGTAGGAGGAAACTCACTCGGAGGAGAGCGGAGTCGAGGAGGAGTAGTCTGCAAGCGATGACGCATCACAAGTGGCAGCGGTGCGGCCCGCGGGTGCGGTGGTCTTGGTGGCTCCTACTGTGCTATTCTTCTTCGCCGTCACCACTGTAGTCGCACGACTTGCTGTCGCAATGCTTACAGTTGCTGCCACTTTTCTTCCAGTGGTGGTGCTGCTGCTACCTTTAGCAGCAGTAGTAGGAGGAGCAGAGCTGCTGGAAACGGTTGAGATTGAGGCGCTAGCGATCCTGCTATTCACTCGTGCGCGCCACAGGCTGCCAATAGATGGCTTCACAGCTCCCACGTGATGAGTGAGAAGCTCACGCCCAGGTTTTCTGGCTTGAGCGGAGCATTGAAGAGAAAGAACCATCACCACAAAAGCTAAAATCTCCCTGATTCCCATGATGAGGCTGAAGTGCTGTCAGTATAAAGCGCTTGGAGTGGAAAGGGGCTTTGGATTGAACTTCACATTTTTGAAGTACTTCCAACTTTGAAGTGTGCTGTCAATATTCCAATTCCAAGTGATGTGCTTCTGCTGTGCTGGCTGGAACTGGGCTTGGAATTTATTCACCACTCGCATTCCGTTCGGGCTGAAATGTCCCCCCACCCACGGGATTGGATTGCACTTTCCCAAGTCGCGGACCCCGAGTTTGCGACGCGGGGTTTCGGGAATTTTTCAAGGGCGTCGACATTGTCGGTGGAGATCGACGGCTGTTGTTCCTTCTAGTGCTGAATGTAAACTGCGGCGACAAGGATGGATTTCGTGACGTGGCTGCGAAGACGAGTCAGCTCCGAGCGAAGACTGGCAATCGGTGATCGGTCGTTTCGGCTGGTGTTGACGGGTCTATTCTCCGGAAGTCAACGAGCCGTTCGTTCCTAGATTCTTGTACACCGCATGAGATTTTAGGCTCAATTCTAGCATCATAACGAATTGTGTTGCATTGCGCTGGATGCACCAAAATACACTCCAGATAAAAGAGCCGCTAATAGCGGAGATTCCAATCTTCGCTGAAATTGTGGAAGTATTTCTGGCACTGTCAGCTGACATGGCACTGGCAGTATTTCTGGCACTGCCAGCTGAAACCCAGGAGTCTGCTGACGTTCAATTCCTCGTTATAGTGACCAAGACTCGCTTGGAATGCGGGTCGCCAATCTGTCATCTTGTTCTCCTGGCAATGCGAATTTTAGGAGTTGCTTTCCGCGCGAGACTTTTCCGCGCAAGCAATCTCCGCGCGAGCACTTTCCTGCATCCGTCGTGCGCCCTCCCCAATATCCTTCCGCATCTGGCGCGAGCCGGCGCGTTTCGGCTTCTGTCGCAGGGATGGCGACGGGTAAGGCGGAGGATACCGTCGCAAGGCAGTCGCACAGCAGACCTGTGCGACAGGCTGGACGTTTTCTGACTCAACAGGAGCTGCTTCGCTTCCCACATAAGTGAGTCCACTGAATTCGAGTCAACGGAACGTGCACCAAATGCGGAATCTAACCAGCAATTTTTTGTGTGCATTGACAAATCTGCTAACTGCTACTCAAGCCGCGGTCTCGCTGTACCCCTGTTTTCTCCCCAACACCTTCTTCTGCTCCGCCTTCTACTTCCGCCTTCTACTTCCGCCTTCTACTTCCGCCTTCTACTTCCGCCTTCTCTCCCCTTCTCCCCCACCCACGCCCTCCCCTCCCCCTTCGCCCCCTCTCCCTCCCCCCCCCCCCCCCCCGCGCGCCAGGCTCATTCGAGACATCGCCTTTGTCGTCTTCTGCCCGCCGCTGCTGCTCTCATCCGACCACGTACGCCCTTGCCCTTGCACCACCACGTGGCCCCCTTGCACTTACATGCATCCCCCACGTGGCCACCCTCCCTCCCTCTCTCCTCTCCCTCGTCAGCTGCTCTCATCCAACCAAGTACGCCTTTGCCTTTGCACCACCACGCTCTCCTCTCTCCCGCTTGCTGCTCTTCCCCCTCCGCCCCCACTCATTCCCCCCTGTTCGTGGCAACTACCAGTGGTGGACTCACACGCTTTCGCCCACAACCCTTTCTCTCTCATTCGCCCCTGTTTCCCCCAGTTACCAGTGGTGGACCCACACGTCTTTGCCAACAGTTGTTCCCTCCTCATGCCTACCATTCTCCCCAACCCAACCTCGCCCGGTCACCATCCTCAGTACACTAATTCACAAAACCCATGTGACTATAACGACCAGTCGGGTGTCAGTCTGTGTGATAGTATCGAGATGGACGGTCGAGATGCGCTGCTGGCTTGGCTGGAATCACTGGATGCAGGACACGTGGCAGCATGGTTCAGGGAGAAGAAGCAGAGCGCTCGATTGGGCGATCACTATGCCCTCTGCATCCTCTTCGTGCTCACGTTCGGGCCGAACCTGAAGCCTCGGGATCTCCGAACGTCCGTCCAGGTCCACGTTTCAGAGGCTCGGGGAAAGCCTACTCGTCTCATCTTCCCCGAACCAGGCTCAGCTACTGACAGCAGCCTGTCCGAACCTCTGCCCGAACCTGAACCCTCCACACTCAACATGACAGATTCAAGGTCGGCAGAACCAGGTCCAGACGAGACAAAGTTACCGAACCTAGAGGGCCTTGGTGTGCCGAGCCTGGAGCTGGCTCCGGCTCGGCCGGAGCTGGAGTTTCCGGAGCTGAGGCAGATGGGCAGGCGGGCTCGAAAGCGATTCTTGCGAGAGGCGAGGGACAGAAAAGGACGAATCCAGACGGTGGGGGAGTTTGACATTCTGTTTACACTGCCACCCCAATTTCTCCCTCCTCACTCCCCCTCTCCTCCTCACTCAGTCTTTCCTCCACCTCTCCTCCCGTCTCCGTGTTCTCGTTCTCCTGATCTATCGTTCGAGAGGGTGGGGGAGCTCGATGCGACTGCTTGTGCTGACGGCTGCAGCGGGGATTCATCCGCTGTTGTGGCTGTTGATAGTGGTGGTGCGAATGCTGCTCTTGCTGATAGTATCAGCATTCAGGCTGCTCTTAATACTAGTAATTCCGTTCAGTCTTCTGCTGCTGATGCTGGGAAGGCGTCTACTGTTGCTGATGCTGAGTTGGCTTCAAATTCTGCTGATGCTGACGTGGCATCCACTGCTGCCAGTGCTGGTATGGATGCAGCTATGGCTGCAGCACCCGCCCCTGTGCTTCACCACTGGGAACTCTCAGTGAAGTTTCTCCTCTTTGTGGGCTCGTGGGATGATGCTCTCGCCATCTTCTCCCGCCGTTTCCCTCCCACTCATGCCGGCTGTAGCAATAACAGCTGTAGCAACAGTTGCAGCAGCAGCAGCAGCAGCAGCAGCAGCAGCAGCAGCAGCAGCAGCAGCAGCAGCAGCAGCAGCAGCAGCAGCAGCAGCAGCAGCAGCAGTAATGACAACAGCAGAACCACCAGTGGCAGCCGTAGTGTAGAAGAAGCTTCACCTGGAAAATCACCTGAGCCTGACTGGCTGCTGGGGCAGTACCTGGGTCCCCACGTGGGGGAGTCCCTTCGCGACCGCAAGGCCCGGCTAAGCCGCCAGCTGCTGCTGGGGAGGCAGGGGCATGGCGCCCAACTTATAACGAGGATGTATGGTGGTACAGTGGAGAAGGATGGTGGCGGGTCAGAAGGACCGGGGCCCCAATCCTGGCCCAATCCTGGACAGGATAGGCTTGGAATCTTGCGGAATGGCGAAGGAATCAAGGCCTGTGAGGTGTCTCAGAAGGAGAGGAGCGAAGCAGGAACTGATGCAGAGAGACTGGCTTGTGGTGAGGAGGAGGAGGAGGAGGAGAGTGGAGGGAAGGTATCCTTGTTACCAGCAGCTGCACTGTTACAGGGGTACCTGTTCTATGAGTACCCGCTGTGGGTGAAAATGAGGGAGATGGAGGAGGGCCGGGGAGGGAGGATTAGCAAGGGTGAGATGGCACTGACCTCAGCCGAGAGTGCATTGACCCCATTGACTGGATTGACCAGCGATGGGACTAGTCTAGAGAGTAGCACAGCAGCAGAGGCAGCAGCGGCAGCAGAAGGAACAGCAGCAGGCACAGCAGTCGAAGCAGCAGCAGGCACAGCAGCAGCGGCAAGCAGTGGTGTGTTCCCATGGCACTGGTATGGTTGGTGGACACATGATGCAGCAGCGGTGGTTTACCACCCGAGACATGCCCATTCCCGCTGGTACATCCTCCCCAAGGCAGAGTGGCTCTCTCCTATAATTGTCCCGGATATTGCCTCCCCCACGCATAAACCACAGCCAGTTACCACCTCCCCTGGTCCCCACCTGGATGGTATCTGCCCTGAGTCTGTTGCTGACGCTGGTGCCACCTGTCTGGATGCCGAATTAGGTGATTCATTCGCAGCACGGCCCGATGGGATTGCAACGCCATTGATGGGAAACGATTTGCTTGAAACGATTCGCAGGTGTTCTGAGGATGCGCGGTTGAGGAAACTTCCCAGGAAGCTCCGATTTCTTGTTGCTGAACTCCGGTGGGACGCGGAATACTTGATATTGGACAATGTACTCTTATTTCATACTTCTGGTGATGATGCATGTGAGGGGTTAGGGCCTATTGGTAGTGAGGAGAAAGGAGCTTGGGTTGAAGTTAGCAGAGGATTTATTGTGGAGGAGGGTTGGCCTGACAGTCGAAGCCATCCTCCACATGGCTTTGTTTGGAGAGAAGGACACGCCACTCCCTTTTGGTGATGTGTTACGTTGTATGAAATTAAAAGTGATTATCGTTTTGTTATTTCAAACCGGCCTAGGAGCTGCCATAAGCGCGTATTCTGCTCTGGGCACGCGAGGAAGGGGCAAGCCACGACAATATCAACGACAGCTGTGTGACCTCCGTGTTGCCCAATCAGGAAAATGATTCTCCGTGGTTTGGTCAAGCCACGTGGCTCACACACCTAACCAGCCCATGTGGTTCACGAATCCCGAACCAGACAAAGGTCTCTGAGGTCGGCGCCGCGTTCTTCAGGAATAGAGCTCTGCCACCGCTGGATTGCGTATGGCACGCGAAAGTGCTGCTGTTCAAATGTCGCCAGCCTTCTTGTGCCAGAAAACTATTGGCTGTTTATCGTTCGCGAAAGTTTCTCGTAACTCACGAATTCTTTCGTACACTACAATTCCAGTTGCAACATTTCAGCGCACCTAGTCCTTCAAGCCCTGGGCGCCGCCGCTTTACAGTAGCAAGGGGAATCTAACCCCAGATGCGCCCTGAACTACCGAGTCGCTGCTGACTGTGTCTGCTTGCCCCCCACAAGCCCCACTTTTCACCAATCAAAATCACGGATGAGTCTGCCCAGCCCCCATCCCGACACGCCTCTGTTGCAAACAACATGGTGCGCCAAGGACCCAGCACATCACTTCACCCCCATCTCCCCCATCCCGCCTCCCCCATTCTTCATTATTCCCCGCCGAACATTCTTCCTAGCGTGGCACGGCACGGCACCTGTTTTGGTCCCCCCGCCCGCAAGATTGCGGGACGATTCCGCTCCTCTCCGCGAATCATTTCTCGCGAATCACCCCGCCGCCCTCTCCCCGCGGCGCGCCCCAACCGCCCCCCTCCGACAAGCCGAATTTGTCAATCTCCCTGAACCGAAATTCTGTTGGTGCCCCTTCGTCTCTGTGACAGACAGCATGTTTGTTTGCTGCACTCGCACCCCACAAAACCACGAGGAGTTCCCCATACAAGAAGCACCCCATAATTCCATTTCCTCCCAGCAAACTCCTGAAGAAGTTGGGATTCCTTGCCCCAGTTTGCAGGATAACCCATTCTTCCTGCCCCTCCTCCCGGAGCGCGCATAGCGTTTTCGGTGCAGCCGACTTCCCTCCATCCATTTCGACGTCCATTCGTTCCGCCGCCAAACAACCCACTCTCCACATGGCCGCCACGTCAGCCAGCGCCGCGTGCGCGGGCCACGCAAACCTCCGCGCAACAAGGGCCGCGCTTCCGATGGTGCTCGCGCTGCTTCTCGTCCACTCCCACACCGCGCTCGCCGCCAAAAACGCTCCGCCTCCGCCTCCGCCTCCGTCGGCGGCGCTCTCGTTCTTCTTCCCGTTCCTCAGCCAGGGCTCCATCACCCGCGGAAACCTCCACTTCGCCAGCCCGCCTCCGCCTTCGCCTCCGCCGCCGTCCCCGTCTCCGTCTCCGCCTCCGCCGTCTCCGCCTCCGCCTTCCCCGCCCCCGCCGCCCGCGCAGCATGACAGCGCCGCCAAGTGCGGCCCATCGTCGCTCGCAGCCAGCGGGTTTACCTCGTCGAAGGTCCTCGCGCCAGGGTATGTTCTGATTCGCGTTTACTCGATATTTTTGGCGTCTCAAAACTCGCGTCAGCATACATTCGGGGATGCATTTTCTCGCGCCTCGCATGTCTCGACGTATTCTGAAACGCGCTAGTGGGGGTTTTTTAAACGAAGGTGATATTGAGTCGACTAGAAAATTACCTCTAGTACGCGACAGTGATGGTTCCTTAACGAGTACACCGAAATATGCAAGAAATGTCTTAGATGTTTCAATAAGATCCGTCGCCTCGGCGGAGGAAATACCACATGATGTGACGTGACGCCCACTCTTTCTTCGTAGCATTTGGCAAATACTTATCTCCTAATCTCCGCTCTCTCCTCTCCCTCCCGCCCCTCCCCTTTCTTCCGTCTTCTCCCCACCCCCTTTCTTTGCGCAGACTCGTCTACCATTGGCGCGCTTCGTCAGGCTCGGTGGTTCAAATGGCCCTCGAGGCCGATCCGACCCGAGCCAAGAGCTGGTTCGGCGTCGGCTGGACCGCCGTCGAGAACGGCGTCAAAACCGACGCGGTTTTCGCGAACGTCGCGAACGGCGAAGTGAAGGCGTTCACGACGCTGAGCGTCACCGCGCCGCAGATGCAGGGCGGCGAGACGCGCATGACCATTCTGGCGCAAACGAGCACGCTCAACATCGGGAGCGCCGGATCCGTCGGGTTTGGCGACAGCACCATCGCATTGTGAGTTCATCGCGCCGCGTGACTTTAAGTCGACTCAATGGTCCCAGCGTCGGGAGCGCCGGGTCTGTGGGCTTCGGCGACAGCACCATCGCATTGTTAGGTTAGGTTCCTCGGGAACAGGCGCAACCGCATGGCGCCGCCGCGCGGGTGACATCGGGAGCGCCGGGCCTGTGGGCTTCGGCGACAGCACCATCGCATTGTTCACCACGCGTCGAAGGTTCACCACGCGTCGCTAGCTATCTGCGAAACGGCATCGTTCGAAGTCCTCATTTCGCCGTTTCGCCAATGTTCCAGTTTCGCCATTTCGCCCACATCGCCATTTTTTAAAAGTGTACGTTCTATGGCAGCTCCCTGCTCTTTTCCCGTGCGATCTCTGACGTCGAATCTCGCGCCTCGGTGCATCTGTGCTTCTCTCTGTTTGTTTTCGCTTTCTCAGGTTTAGCCGAACCGAGGGGACAGGCTCGGTGACGTTCCAGTCGTCCGGACCTATGAACTTGGTTTGGTTCTACCCGAGCCGGGACGGGCAGCCAATGGGGAGCAACCCCACGCCAGCGTAAGCAGAACGGGGGAGGGGAGAACGGGGGTTGGTGGAAGGGCGGAACGGGACGGAGGCGGGAGAGGGGGGGGGGCAGGGGAGGGGACGTGTTAGAATGGGGACGAGAAGCGGAGTGAAATTGGGGAAGGGGGAAATCGCGGGGGGAAATCGCGGGGGAATTCGCGGGTGAACGCCACCGTCATGGCGCCCGCGCCCTCGCATTCTGCATGTTTTCCCATTCCCCCTTACACCCCCATCCCCTTCCCAGTGGGTCCGCTCTAGTGGACTACTCCTGCAACGGCCTCATGACGGGGGACAGCACCGTTATTGCGCCCGCGCCCTGAACCCCCACATTCTCCCCCCCTTCCCCTCTCTGTGTGCGTGCGCTCCCTCCCCCCAGTGGCTCCGCCCTAGTAGACTACTCCTGCAATGGGCTCATGACGGGGGACGCTACTGTTATGGCGCCCGCGCCCACACATTCAGTGACTCCCCCCAACCTTTCTCCCCGCCCCCCCCCCCCCCCCCCCCCTCCGCCTCCCCCCAGTGGCTCCGCGCAGGTGGACTACTCCTGCAACGGCCTCATGACGGGGGACGCCACCGTCATGGCGCCCGCGCCCGCCCCCTCCACCGACTCCCCCTCCCCCCCGCCTCCCCCCGCGTCCACCACGCCCTCTCCCCCGCCCCCCTCTGGCGGCGGCACTCCCCCCTCCAAGGGCGTGCTGTGCCCCGCGTCCACGTTCTCAGGATACGAGTACCAGCTACCGCTGGGCAGTGACAAGTGAGTGGGGGGTGGTTGTGTGTAGGTGTGTGTGGGAGTGACTCCCATCCCCCCGCCCCCTCTCCTTCCCCCGCCCCCTCTCCTTCCCCCCTGGCTCCTCCTCTCCGCCCACCAAGGGCGTGCTGTGCCCCGCGTCCACGTTCTCGGGATACGAGTACCAGCTACCGCTGGGCAGCGGCAAGTGATTGTGGTGTGTGTGTGGCTTGGGGAGAGAATGTGTGAGTGTGTGTGGGTGGGGCCTGTAGTTCTTTCCTCCTTCCCTCATGTCCCCCCTGCTCTCCACCCCTCTCCACCCCTCTCTACCCTCTCCAACCTTTTTACACTTCTTCACACCTCTTCACCCCTCTTCATCCCTCTCCACCCCTCACCATTCCTCTTCACCCCTCTCCATTCCTCTTCACCCCTCTCCACCCCTCTCCACCCTCTCCACCCTTTTCACCCTTCTTCACCCCTCTTCACGCCTCTCAAACCCTCTCCATCCCTCTCCATCCCTCCCCATTCCTCTTCACCCCCTCTCCACCCCTCTCCACACCTCTCCACACCTCTCCACCCCACTCCACCGCTCTCCAACCAATTTCACCTCTCTGCACCCCCAGCTACGTGTTGCACTGGAAGTTCTCCTCCAACACAATCATCAAGGACGCGTGGATGACTTAAATCCCCTTTCCACCCCTCTCCACCCCTCTCTACCCCTCTCCACTCCTCTCCACCCCTCCCCACCCCCCTCCACCGCACTCCACCTCCAGCTACCTCCTCCACTGGAAGTTTGCCTCCAACACGGTCATCGATTTCCTCATCGAAGCCCGCTCCAACACCATCATCAAGGACGCGTGGATGACTTTAGTCCCCTTGCCACCCCTCTCTACCCCGCTCCACTCCACTCCACCCCTCTCCACCTGCTTCCACCCCTCTCCACCCTCCAGCTACCTGCTCCACTGGAATTTTGCCTCCAACACGGTCATCGATTTCCTCATCGAAGCCCGATCCAACACCATCATCAAGGACGCGTGGATGGCTCAAAAGCACCCTTTTCACCCCTCTCCACCCCTCTCTATTCTGCTCTACTCCACACCACCCCTCTCCACCACCTTCCACCCCTCTCCACCTCTCCAGCTACCTCCTCCACTGGAAGTTTGCCTCCAACACGGTCATTGATTTCCTCATCGAAGCCCGCTCTAACACAATCATCAAGGACGCGTGGATGGCCGTCGGATGGTCGTCCAAAAAGGGCAAGATGAAGGGCTCAGATGCAGTCATCGGGAACCTCCCCGGCGTGGGTGCGTTCTACATGAACGGCTACCGTTTAAGAAACATCCAGCAGACGACTGCATTCTCCCTCGGGACCACGGCGGTATCAACCACGAGTGAGGGCGGGACTTCAATCACGTTTAGTCGCACGGTCGGCACGGGGAACGTGCCTCTGAAGCTCAACACCACGAGCTATCTTATCTGGGCGTTTGCGCAGACGGTCTCCAAGACGCTCTATTACCACGGCATGAACCAGTAAGTGGGTGCTGGGGGTGGGCGTGGGTGCTGGGGGTGGGTGTGGGTGCGTTCTACATGAGCGTGGGCACGGGGAACGTGCCTCTGAAGCTCAACACCACGAGCTATCTTATCTGGGCGTTTGCTCAGACGGTGTCCAAGACACTCTATTTCCACGGCATGAACCAGTGAGTATGGGGATATCATCCGGACATTTGCGCAGACCGTCTCCAAGACGCTCTATTTTCACGGCATGAACCAGTAAGTCTTGCTCGGGTCCCGAGGATGCTTGGGGTGCTTGGGTTGCTGGGGGTGTCTCTGAAGCTCAACACCACCAGCTACCTCATCTGGGCGTTTGCGCAGACAGTGTCCAAGACGCTCTATTTCCACGGCATGAACCAGTAAGTGATGGGTGCGGTGGGGAGTGAGTGATGGGGGATTTGCAAGTGCTGGGAATGGGAGAGGTGGGGTTGATGGGAGTGCTGTGTTCTCCTGAAAACTGTTGTCCCATACAGTGTCCCACTCGCTCTACTCCTCCATTTGTGTAAAAGGTGAATTTCTGAGACGTCTCAATAATTCACTTTTTACACATGGGTGATGGGAGTGCTGTGTTCTCCTGAAAACCATTTTCCCAGACTGTGCCCCACTCGCTCTACTTCTGAAGAGTGTTTCCCCATTCCTGACCCCTGTTCCTGCCCCCTACCTCGCCTGTCTCTTCTCCCTCCCAAAACCCTCTTCCTACCCTACCCCCCCACCACAGGGGCGGCTACGCGGTGGACTTTGCATGCTATCAGGTGCCTCAGCCCCTGTGGGGAGGTGGGCCCGACTACAGTGATGACTCCGATGCTGACAAGGACTACTCGAGCCCCTGGCAGGGCGCCAGTCTCCCCACCGACGCTGCTGCTGACGGTGCTGCTGGTGGCCTTACTGCAACGCTTGTTGACCAGGGTCAACCCAGTGGAGCTGCTGGTGCTGCCAGTGCCGGCGCTGCTGGTGTTGATGCTGGTGGTGCTGGGAATAGGAGGTCGGGAGTGAGGTTCTATGATGGAGCAGCGGGGCAGACGAACTCTTGGCGAGTGGTGGCAGGAGAGGAGTCCTTGAGAGGTTGGGACGGTTTGGGCTGGGCAGGGACTGGGGGGGGGGGGGGGGGGGGGGTGGTGGGGGGGGGAATTGTAGGATGGGTCGTGGGCTGTTAAGGCATTTCTTGTGCTTTGCTGATGGTTGTGGTATCAGTTACCTGGTGAACATTCATATATAATACACATATAACATCAGCCTGTCCTTATTCTGGCTGGCGTTGTAGCAATTTGACATGTCGACACCTTTACCTAATTAGTGTACCGCTCCTAATGTATACGGTTGTTTATATTGCGTGTAAATCATTTGTATGCAGATGAACTCCACTTTGTATGTTAGCGGTACACATAACCATGATCAGTCGTTAAAGTCCAGCTGGCAAGCCGGGTACACACGGTTTGTGCTTGGGCGAAGTGAAGCTGGTTCGGCTGTGTGATATGATTGGGTGGTGTGGGGTCTCTGCGAGCGGGCGCTGCGTGGAACTGGTGTGGACTACGGATGAGTTTCGCGAGCTCGACATGTGTCCAGTGTGTGTACGAAGTCTATCGCCAGGGTGTTTCGGTCGCAGAAAAATGCGAGGCGACTCACAGGGCGGCCGTGACGCCCCCTCCTAACCGCCTCCAAACCTCTGGTAGCCAATCAGAGACAGTCCATTGCCCCTCCCTATCTTCGTACCAGCTTGGGGCGTCACCTGGGGAGGGGCCAAATCACGAGCAAAACTCATCGCCGAACTTCGGATTTCTCTGGCGTTGAATATTCATCCCGAGCCTTGAACTACCGAAGCTACACTTTTACAGCTATAATGTATTGATCGCCGACCACGTCAAGACAAGAATCCAATCTGTAACGTTTTACTGTAGTCCTAGCCTAGACCTTACGTATGTCATTTACTGCTTTTCCCCGCCGCCCCAAACCTGCCGACACTTCTCCCAGTCAGCAAGTTCTCGGCTCGGCTCAATATGCGCCTCCATTTCAGGCCAGTTCCCGAATCGCGTTTCTTTGATTCCGAACCTACGGGGTTCTGTTTCTGCTGTTGCAAATTCCTCAACCCCCTTGCTTGCTCCTCTTCAAGCAAGGCACGGCACCAGAAGATTTCATTTCCAAATTAGTCCTTGACTGCTTCGTCAAGGATTTGGTGTGTGTGGTCCCCACTCCGAGTGGTCCACCCCACTATCCCGAGGTGGTCCCTCAGCTTGTCCACTGCTTCGTTGCTCCGTTCGCCGAATTCCTTCCAGTCAATTGCTCCCCTTCGCCGTGCACGCACGCACACCGCGACTCACGGAAAAGATCGTCCGAACTGGGTGGTGTTTCCAGCGAGTCGCTGGCAAAGTGTCGCAGATTCGTCTCCTCGTCACGGGGCTGATACCGCCTAGCCAAACCCAACAGAGCCGTTGTTTTTCCGCCATATCCATTCGCCCTCCACCATACCGTTTCGCCCAGCATCCCCGCTTCCAGCCCCATTTTCGCCCTCCCATGCAAATACACCACCACTGAGGCCTGCACCACACTGACGCCAGCACCACCACCGACGCCTCCCGATTCAAACCACATTTGTCCGCACCATGGCCAATCATCTTCTCGCGCTGCAGCTCACGCTGCTCGTTACAGTCACAATCTACGCATCCTCCGCCGCCGCCGCCGCGCCCGCCCCTCCACCGCCCGCCGTTTCGTCCTTTTTCCCCTTCTCCATCTCCGTAGGGTCAATTGAAGGAGGAAAGCTCTTTTTTGGCGGCACGGAAACGTTGAAGCCTGCGGCGGCGCCGGCGCCGCGGGCGCAGGGGAGGCGGCACAAGTCGGGAGCGCCGAGGGTGGCGGCGACGTGCAGCCCTTCGAGCGTCAGCGGCTTCACGTCGTCGAAAACGCTGACAGCGGGGTACGTTTGTACTGCCGCCTGTGAGAATTCTCAAAGGCGCTTTGATTCTCCGCGGCTTCACGTCGTCGAAAACGCTGACAGCGGGGTACGTTTGTACTGCCGCCTGTGAGAATTCGATTTTTGAGTTGACTCAAAAATCGACTAACGCTGACAGCGGGGTACGTTTTTTGCCGCCTGTGAGGATTCTCAAAGGCGCATCGAGCCTCCGGGGGTTCTCGTCGTCGAAAACACTGAAAGCGGGATATTGTGCGTCATTTTTGAGTCGACGCAAAATCGGAATCCTTAAAATGGCAAAATCGGACAGTCGAAAATGGCAAAATCGAACAGTCGAAAATCGGATCCAGTCATTCAGCCCCCCCCGCTCCGCCTCCCCTCCTCCGCCAGCCTGGTGCTGCACTGGAAGGCCACCACGGGCACCACCGTCGACATGGAGCTGCAGGCATTAACGTTGTTTCCCTCCTGCCACCCCCTTTTCCCCTTTCTCCCCTCCTTTCCCGCTTCTTCTTGCCACGTCCCGCCAGCCTGGTGCTGCACTGGAAAGCCACCACGGGGACCACCGTCGACATGGAGCTGCACGCCACGTCATCAGGCGCCTCGGGCGGGTGGTTCGCAGTGGGGTGGTCGACGAGCGGGACAATGTACCCCGCGGATTGCGTGATTGCGCACGCGGCGGGGGCGGACATCGGCGCGTACACTATGGCGAGCTACGCCGGCGCCACAACCACGACCGCGTTCTCCCTCGGCTCGCCCACTTACTCTGCTGGCATTGCCACGTACGTTCGCCTTTTCCCTGTCACTGCGTCATAGGAAAGCATGCATACAAGGCGGTGGTGCCCATCGGCGCGTACACCATATCGAGTTACGACAACTCCGGCATCACAACCACGACCGCGTTCTCCCTCGGCTCGCAACACTTACTCTGCCGGTGTTGCCGCGTACGTTCCTCGCCCTATTGCCCCCCCCTATACTTTTTTCACTCTCACTGCGTCATACCGCATTAGGCGGGGGCGCCCATAGGCGCGTACACTATTTCGAGTTACGACACAGCTCCGGTATCACAACCGCGACAGCTCCGGTATCACAACCGCGACAGCTCCGGTATCACAACCGCGACAGCTCCGGTATCACAACCGCGACAGCTCCGGTATCACAACCGCGACAGCTCCGGTATCACAACCGCAACAGCTCCGGTATCACAATCGCGACAGCTCCGGTATCACAACCGCGACAGCTCCGGTATCACAACCGCGACAGCTCCGGTATCACAACCGCGACAGCTCCGGTATCACAACCGCGACAGCTCCGGTATCACAACCGCGACAGCTCCGGTATCACAACCACGACCACTCAGCTCGGCTCGGCTCGGCTCGGCTCGGCTTGGCTCGGCTTGGCTTGGCTCGTTCCCCTTCCCCATCCTCCTTCTCCTCTCTCCTCTTCCCTCTTCCCCCCCCTCCTCGCTATCCTCCCCCCTCCTCGCTCTCCTCCCTCGTCCTCCCCTCCCCCTTCTCCCCCCCACAGCTCCTCCCACACAGCGGGAACGGACCCATGAAGACCACCTGGGCCGACAGCCAATCCACCATCCCACCTCCTCACCCTTCCCTCCTCGTTCCTCCCCACCCCACCCTACCTTTTCCCGCCAATCCTCTAACAGCTTCTCCCGCACTGCAGGAACGGGCAGCAAGGTGACCTTCGCAAACGGACCCATGAAGACCATCTGGGCCTACTCTGACGGCCCATCCACCTCCCTGGACGGTCACGAGGGCAACCGCGGCAGTGTCTCCATCGATTTCTCCTGCGATGGCAACCCCACTGCCATTTCCTCCCGTCTGCCTCACCATCTTTCCCTCCTCTTTCCTTCCCCCTTCGCTCCCCTTCCTCCGTCCTCCCCGTTCCCTTCCCACCCAGATTCTCCCGCACAGTGGGAACAGGAAGCAAGGTGAAGTTCGCCAACGGACCCATGAAGACCATCTGGGCCTACTCCGACGGCCAATCTACCTCTTCCCTCTTCACCCCCACCACCCACCCGTTTCCCCACCGTCCCCTCCGTCCCCCCAACCCCAGATTTTCCCGCACGGCAGGAACGGGAAGCAAGGTGACATTCGCCAACGGACCCATGAAGACCATCTGGGCCTACTCCGACGGCCCATCCACCTCCCTCGTCGGCCACGGGGGCAACCGCGGCAGCACCACCATCGACTTTTCCTGTGATGGCACCCCCGTTACCACGCCCTCTCCTCCTCCCCCTTCCGCCACCCCCTCCCCCCCGCCTTCCTCCGCCTCCCCGCCCCCCCCTGCCTCCTCCGCCTCCCCTCCGCCCCCCACTGCCACGCCGTCACCTCCGCCCGCGCCGCCGGCTGCGGGAGTGGCGTGCCCCGCGTCGGCTCTGGAAGGGTTTGATTATGAAGTGGAGCTTGGCGGGCCTAAGTGAGTGAGAGGAAAGGGGAGGGGGTGGGCTGTGGTTCTCGAGTGATATTTGACTGGTGTTCCTTCTTCAGACTTGGGTGTCCCCTCCCCTCCCTCCCCCTCCGCCACTCCGTCACCACCGCCCGCGCCGCCGGCTGCGGGAGTGGCGTGCCTGGCTTCTTCTCTAGAAGGGTTTGACTGACAAGTGGAGCTTGGCGGGCCGCTGTGAGTGAGAGGATGGGGAAAAGGGTGGGCTGTGATTCTCGTGTGGTGTGTATGTGAGTGAGAGGATGGGGAAAAGGGTGGGCTGTGATTCTCGTGTGGTGTGTATGTGAGTGAGAGGATGGGGAAAAGGGTGGGCTGTGATTCTCGTGTGGTGTGTATGTGAGTGCTGCTCCTTTTTCGGGCGTGGGCGTCCCCTCTTCTTGCTTCCCCTGGCGTCGCCAGCTGCGGGAGTGGCGTGCCCGGCGTCGGCTCTGGAAGGGGTTTGATTATCAAGTGGAGCTTGGCGGGCCGCTGTGAGTGAAATGAATGAGTGGGGTGTGGCGTATGCGGAAGGGAAAGGGAGGGGTTGTGTGTTTCGATTGGCGTGCCCCGCGTCGGCTCTAGAAGGGTTTGATTATCAAGTGGAAGGCTTCGGCTCTGAAAGGGTTTGACTACCAAGTGCAGCTTGGGGGGCCGCTGTGAGTATTGTGCGGCACGCATGTGTGTGTGGTTCCAGAGTAGTGAGGGAAAGGTGTGTTTCGTGAGTGGCCATCAGAGGCCCGAGGGAGTGGCGTGCCCCGCGTCGGCTCTGGAGAGGTTCGACTATGAAGTGGAACTTGGGGGGCCGCTGTGAGTGAAATGAAGGGGAGGGGGTGGGCTGTGAGTCTAGTGTGGTATGTGAGTGGTGTGGTGCCCCTACTTTAGGCTGCGGGAGTGGCGTGCCCCGCGTCGGCTCTTGAGGGGTTTGATTATGAAGTGGAGCTTGGGGGGCCTCTGTGAGTTGTATGGCAGTGGCAGGCACGTGTGGTTCCTGAATGTTTCATAAATGGACATAACACCAGAGGCCTGAGGGAGTGGCACGCCCGGCGTCGGCTCTGGAAGGGTTTGATTATCAAGTGGAGCTTGGAGGGCCGCTGAGAGTATGAATGAGTTGGGGGGGACATGGCATGTGCTGCGGCTGTGGTGTGTCCGGGCAGCTCTGGAGGGGTTTGATTATCAAGTGGAGCTTGGGGGGAGGCCATGCTCAGGGAAGGGGTGGGCTGGGAGTCTCGTGTGGTATGTGAGTGGTCTTCCCCCCATCCTTCCTCCCAACCTTCCACCCATCCTTCTCCCATCCTTCCTCCCAACCTTCCTTCCCCCTTCCTTCAACCAACCTTCCCCGATCTTCCTCCCCCATCTTCCTTCCCCACATCCTCAACCCTCCCCTCCTCTTCACAGTATGCTGCTGCACTGGACATTCAGCATCCTCAGCCCTCAAATCCGCCCTCTCCCGTTTCCCCCCATCTTCCTTCCTCATATCCCCACCCTCTCCTCTTCACAGCATGCTCCTGCACTGGACCTTCAGCAGCAGCACGACCATCAAATTCTCCATAAAAGCCCGCGGCACCACTATAACCAACCGTCCTACCCTTCTTCCCTCCTCTTAGCATGCTGCTGCAGTGAACCCTCGCCAGCAGCACCACCATCAAAAGTCTCCATAGAAGCTCGCGGCACCACTCTATCCTCAACTCTGTTTTCCCGTCTTTCCTTCCCCCATCCTCCTTCCCCACCCCCAAACCCCCCATCACAACCGCCTCTTCTCAGCATGCTGCTGCACTGGACCCTCGCTACTAGCACCATCATCAAATTCTCCATAGAAGCACGCGGCAGCACCATAGCCAAGGATGGCTGGATAGCCGTTGGATGGTCGGGTAGAAAGGGCAAGATGAAGGGCTCAGATGCGGTCATTGGGAACCTGCCTGGCGTGGTGGGGGTGCATATGAGTGGCTACAGTAAGAAGCTTGTAACGCAAACGAGTGCGTTCTCTATCGGGGATACTGCAGTCTCTACCACGTCTGAAGGCGGCACAACAATCGCGTGAGTCTGTGTAGAGTGCGTGCTGTCTCGTGTGTGCCAGTGGGAGGTGATTCACGCTGTTGCGGTGTGTTGTGTTTCTCTTTTGGGATGTTGGGATGTCATTTATCTTCAAACCTCGCCTCCCTCTTTTGACCCTGAACTCCACTCCCCTCTGCCCTCTCCACTCTCCCCTCCTCTCAGCTTCACGCGCGAGGTGGGCAAGGGAGCAGTGTCCCTAAAGCTCAATGCCACAAACTACCTCATCTATGCCCCCAGCATCAGCACTGGAGCCCACTCACAAGCCACCACCACTCCTCCCCCAGCTCTGCTCTAACCCCTTCCCCGTGTTCTCCCCCCTCTCCCTTTTGTTCAGTTTCACTCGCGAGGTGGGCAAGGGAGCAGTACCCATAAAGCTCAACGCCACCAACTACCTCATCTATGCCTTCAGCACCACAGCCTCCAAGACTCTCGCCTTCCACGGCTGGAACCAGTAAGCCCCTGTTTACCCGTAACACGGTTACCATGTAACACTGCTACCTTGAAACCCTGCTTCCATGACTGGTGAGGCATAATGTTGCCCTTCAAGCCCATGCAACCAGTTACTCCCCTACCCTTTAAAAGATACAACCCCCCCCGTCCCCGTGCGCTCCCCCGAGCAATGTGCTTCATCCTGTGCTCCAGTCTGTGCTCCTGACACAAGGCAAGAGCCGCCTTGTTGTCATCGTGCTTCAAGAAGCCCACGGCACTGTGGGGCGGCGAGCCTGATTGCAGTGATGTTGCATGCTATCAGGCCAAATCCCGTCTTCTCCCTTATATCTGCCCCCTCCCCCAACCCCCCTCATTCCGTACCAGGGGCGGCCTTGCGGTGGACTTCTCGTGCTTCAAGAAGCCCGCGGCCCTGTGGGGTGGCGGGCCGGATTACAGCGATGACTTGGATTATGATAACTCATTCAACAGTGCACGCGCTGCAAGCATGGATGGCGCTGCAGGCACCTCCTCGGCTGACGGTGACGGGGCTGTTGGCACTGGGGTCGGCATGACAAATGCTGATTGGTGGGCGCGGAGGTCAGGCTTATGGGAAACTGTTATTGGAGGTTGATTATTTGGAAGTTTTTTTCCCAGAAAAAAAAAAAAAAAGATTGTTAAGGAGCACAACGACCTTCCCAAATAACGATAGTTTATGGGAAATGATGCAAATATGCATCCCTACAAGCTTACTCTCCTATGTAAATGACAAGCGCCCACGTCATCATGTAACCTCTGTATCGAAGCTGTTATTACCAAGCAAAATGCAATTTTGTTGGGTAGTGTGTCGTGTCCCACGCCGCCTCTACGAGTCGCTTTCATTTGTAGAACACGACGACTCCTCTCGTAGGGTCACAGTGGATCGCCGCCAAATCGATGCAGGCCACACAGATACACTCTGTCTCGCACCGCCAAATCAACCTTCACAGAAGCCCCCGAATCGAATTTCCGGCTGCCCCCGAAGCAAGGATCCATCCCATACAGTATACAGTGTTTGCGATTGACCCTTGCCAATATGACATTTTGAAATGCCCGTACAGTATCCGCCACGCCCCCCACGACATTCTGCCGCCCACCAACTACCTGCCCGCCACCACCTGGCACAGTTCTGTTGGCGCCCCCATGGCAACAACCCCGATTGCAACCGTTCACCTTCCCACCTGACCGACAAAAATCTGCTTGACAGTGTACGGAACTGATACTGTACGGAACTCCACTGTCATCAGAGACTCGAGTGTAACATTGATGTAATGTACATAAAACAATACTGTAATGGCAGACTGCTTCACAACACTCAAGCAAAAGCTTTCACCGATGCCATCTTGCCACCTGCATTTCTGTTGGCGGCACCCCCAGCCGCCTCACTCCGGCAGCACCCCCAATTCCCCGCCTCTCTGAAATGTGCAGTTGCCCAGGGGCTGATTGATTCATTCTGCGTTCCCCTTTCGCGGTGAATTGATCGCTGAGGATGGGATGAAAAACTTTCTCGAATTTTCTCCCCTGCATTTGCAAACTGTACAGCGTTGACTTCATACAAGTTCTCGGCGTTAAACGTTGACTTCAAAAAAATTGGAGTTGTGTACACAACCAAAAAGTGTTGCTCCGAAATTCAGCCGGGTAGGCCGGGTATGGTGAAAACAATTCTGGACAAGTTGAACGCGGGGCACGGTTCCTGCATGGTGCACCAAGCAGCCGCGGTTTCATGCTCAGTTCCTGCAGACATTTGGCAGGGAGGAACGCAGCGTTTACGCGGCGTGACGCTCTTCGCTTCACGCTCGAGCGTCGACCAGCTTCCTCTTTGCCATTGCCTCGCTGTTTGTGTGAAGCGGTCTACTTACTAGCTTCCTCCTCGACGCTTCCACATCCATGGCCCGTCATCTCCTCACGTTGCTCGCGCTGCATTTTGCAGTCGCACATTACGCCGCCATTTCCGCCGCCGCCGCCGCACCCGCTCTGCCGCCTCCCTCCGTTCGCTCTTCATTTCGCTTCCCTACCTTCGGATCGTTACTAGAAACTGCTGGAAATTTTCTATCACGTGCTGTTGGGACGGCATGGAAATCACAGCGTGCTGGGGTCCAGGCGACGTGCAGCGCATCTAGCCGTAGCGGATTCACGTCCTCGGTAACTCTTGCACCCGGGTAAGTTCGCGGTCTCTCCCCCGACTACACTCATCATGTTTAGTAACAGCATATGATTTAAGAACAATAACAATCTAACAGCCAGAATAAGTAAGGTTTCTTATCTTTAAAGTTTGCCTGACCAAAATTTGATAAAATCGGGCTATTAATTTTTGAAACTCCTCTGAATTCAACGTATAAGGTTCTTAACTTTACGTGAATTTATACAGAGGGTGCCTATATCGAATATGTTGAAAAAGGATCCCAGCGTTACATATATGCCGAAGGTCGGGAGATCGATCCTTGCCAAGTACAGTATTGCGAAGACAGTAGAGTCGAAAACAAGGCCAAAAACCAATCAAGTCGCTCTGTGCGGCATGTTTTTACATCGGCGGCGAGCGAGCTCTATTCCTCTCGATCATCACGCGAATCTAACCACCATTTTAGTAGATAAGAGCGAAAGTTGTCTTCTCAATCAAATAAGTCGATTCCTTCTGCGGACCTATTTCATAAGTGCTCGACTGGGACTGGGTTCTCCCAGATAAGGATTTAAGGACAACTTTGAAATAGCTCACTTTGTTCTCATCTGTTCCCTCTCTCTCCCACCTATTTTTCGCCTGTAACTGTCTCAATAACATGTCATGAGGGTGTGGTACCTTCACTCGAAATATCATGCCATTCCCTAATTCGGGAATTCTAACCTTCGTTTCGTCGACCTTCCTTTGTTCTTTTGCCCACCCCTCCCCACTCCTCTCATCTCCTCCCCACCCCAACCTGGCAGGTTCATTCTCCACTGGAAGGTCACAACAGGCACGACAGTCAACATGGCACTGGAGGCCCAGACAGCAGCCATCACGGGCGGGTGGTTCGGCGTGGGTTGGTCAGCAGACGGCAAGATGTACCCCGCAGATGCCGTCATCGTCAACTCCGATACCTACGGCGCGATCGGCCCGTACAAGATGGAGCACGACTCACCGACAGCCATCATCCCCTTTGCGAATTTCCAGCTGGGTTCTGGAGCTACCTACACTAAGCCCGCTGCCATCAAGGGTGCTGCTACCACCAACACCACCAGCGCTGTCCCGTTCGCCAGCGGCGTTGCCACGTACGTATCGTCTATCATATCTGCTCTTACCTTTTGCAAATCTCCAGCTGGGTTCCGCAAGCTACTCACACCAAGCCCGCTGCCATGAAGGGTGCTACCATCAACACCACCACGTACCCTGGCGGCGCTACCACCAACACCACCAGCGCTGTCCCGTTCGCCAGCGTCGTTGCCACGTACGTATCGTCTATCATATTTGCTCTTACCCTTTGCAAATCTCCAGCTGGGTTCCGCAAGCTACTCACACCAAGCCCGCTGCCATGAAGGGTGCTACCATCAACACCACCACGTACCCTGGCGGCGCTACCACCAACACCACCAGCGCTGTCCCGTTCGCCAGCGGCGTTGCCACGTACGTATCGTCTATCATATCTGCTCTTACCCTTTGCAAATCTCCAGCTGGGTTCCGCAAGCTACTCACACCAAGCCCGCTGCCATGAAGGGTGCTACCATCAACACCACCACGTACCCTGGCGGCGCTACCACCAACACCACCAGCGCTGTCCCGTTCGCCAGCGTCGTTGCCACGTACGTATCGTCTATCATATCTGCTCTTACCCTTTGCAAATCTCCAGCTGGGTTCCGCAAGCTACTCACACCAAGCCCGCTGCCATGAAGGGTGCTACCATCAACACCACCACGTACCCTGGCGGCGCTACCACCAACACCACCAGCGCTGTCCCGTTCGCCAGCGGCGTTGCCACGTACGTATCGTCTATCATATCTGCTCTTACCCTTTGCAAATCTCCAGCTGGGTTCCGCAAGCTACTCACACCAAGCCCGCTGCCATGAAGGGTGCTACCATCAACACCACCACGTACCCTGGCGGCGCTACCACCAACACCACCAGCGCTGTCCCGTTCGCCAGCGGCGTTGCCACGTACGTACCGTCTATATGTCTGCACTTAACCTTTGCGAGTTTCCAGCTGGGTTCCGGAGCTACCTACACCAAGCCCGCTGCCATGTACCACGGCGGCGGTGCCACAAACACCACCAGTGCTGTCACGGACCCTGGCGGCGGTGTCCCGTACGCCGGCAGTGGCGTTGCCACGTAGGTGGAATAACGCGCTTACACGGTAAGCAGAGGGGCCCTCTGTTCTGGTCTTATTGCATTGCACCGCATCGCACTGCATCGCACTCACTCGCACTTGCACCCTGATACCGGAACGATTTACACTTTCACATACACACCGTCTCAGTCGTCCCACACCCCCACACACCCTCACACCCACACCCCACATTCCAATCCCACACCCAAGCTCCCTCCCTCCCACACGTTTTCCGCACAACGGGTGCGAACAGAAAACGCATCTCGCCTTCCCCTCTCCTCCTGCGTCTCCCTTCCCTCTTCCCCCCAACCCACCCTCCCCCCATTCTCCTCCCTCCCCCTCCTCCTCCCTTCCCGTCTACTTCTGAACACCCTTCCAGCTTCTGCCGCACGGTCGGCACGGGGGACAAGAAAAATTTCGTGAATGGACCCGTGAAGACCATCTGGGCCTGATTTTTTCCCATCTCTTCTTCCATCCCGATCCCCCCTCACTCTTTCTCTCCCTCATCTTCCCCCATCCCCCTCTCTCCTCACAGTTTCTCCCGCACGGTGGGCACGGGGGACAAGATCAACTTTGTCAACGGACCCATGAAGACCATCTGGGCCTACTCCGACGGCCCTTCCGGCGACTTCAGTGCCGGCCATGCCGCCCAACGCGGAGTCGTCACAATCGACTACAAGTGTGACCCCAACGCTGTCCCCGCCCCCCCGCCCCCCGCCCCTTCCACTGCCAAACCCCCACCGCCTCCCCCCTCTTCCACCGCCAAGCCCCCGCCGCCTCCTCCTGCTTCCACCAAACCGTCCCCGCCTCCCCCGCCGTCCTCCACGCCCAAGCCCTCCCCGCCTCCGCCCGCGTCGTCGTCTCCCCCGGCTGCGGGCGCGGCGTGTGCGTCGTCGTCGCTTGCAGGGTACTCGTATCAAGTTGAGCTGAACGGACCGCTGTAAGTGATGTTGGTGCCGCTGTCAATGAGTGACTGTGCCTCTGCTGACGCAGTGAGTGATGGTGGTGCTAGTAGTGAACGTTGCAGTGAGTGATCATAACAGTGAGTGATCATAGCAGTGAGTGATCATAGCAGCGAGTTACTAGACCTTTCCCACCAAGAAGGAGGTCACTAGGAGCAGCACTCTTGCCTCAACCCTTCTATCCCCTGTTTCTCGTCTCCATGCCCTCACCTTCCTTTCCCCCTCTCAGCGTGCTCCTCCACTGGACCTTCGCAACCAAGAAGCGCATCAAATTTGCCATCGAGGCTCGCAAGGGCACCCTGACCAAAGACGGCTCAACCCTGTCTCTTTCTTGTCTCTTCCCCCCTCTCAGCGTGCTCCTCCATTGGACCTTCGCAACCAAGAAGCGCATCAGATTCGCCATCGAGGCCCACAAGGGCACCCTGACCATGGACGGCTCAACCCTTTCTCTTTCTTCCGTCTCGCCCCCTTCCTGTTTCCTTCCCCCCTCTCAGCGTGCTCCTCCACTGGACCTTTGCCACCAATAATCGCATCAGGTTCACAATACAGACTCGCAACCCCCATAACCCATCTCTCACCCTATTACCCATCCCTTCCTGCACCCCTGTTCCCCCTCTCAGCGTGCTCCTCCACTGGACCTTCGCAACCAAGAAGCGCATCCGATTCGCCATCGAGGCTCGCAAGGGCACCCTGACCAAAGATGGCTGGATGGCCGTTGGATGGTCGGGCAACAAGGGCAAGATGAAGGGCTCAGATGCGGTCATTGGGAACCTGCCTGGCGTGGTGGCAGTGCATATGAGTGGGTACAGTAAAGCGCTTGTAACGAGGACGAACGCGTTCGCTATCGGGACTCCATCGGTTGCTGCTACATCTGATGGCGGCACTACAATCATGTAAGGATGACCAGCGAGCTACCTTACTAGATAACTTTTGAGTCGACTCAAAAGTGGACTCCTTCGGTTGCTGCTACGTCTGAAGGCGGCACAACAATCATGTAAGGGCGATGGGAGGGCTACCTTACTTCCCCATGTGTTACCCTATGCATTTCACTTTTTCCCCATGTTTTACCCTATGCATTTCACTTTTTCCCCATGTTTTACCCTATGCATTTCACCTTTTTCCCATGTTTTACCCTATGCATTTCACTTTTTCCCCATGTTTTACCCTATGCATTTCACTTTTTCCCCATGTTTTACCCTATGCATTTCACTTTTTCCCCATGTTTTACCCTATGCATTTCACCTTTTCCCCATGTTTTACCCTATGCATCTCACCTTTTCCCCATGTTTTACCCTATGCATTTCACCTTTTCCCCATGTTTTACCCTATGCATCTCACCTTTTCCACATGTGGTACTCGATTTTCCCATGTGTGTGACCCTACTGTGTCGTCTGTTCTTTCTGAACTACTGCGCCAGTGTTCTGCGCTGTGTGTGATTTGTGAGAACGCTCACGAATCGCACACACGTGCTACATTATTCTATGCTGCTGTTGCTGTCACCAGCAACAAGCATGCGCTTGCGTTGTCTTGTCCAATTTCATGGGTCCACTGGTCATGAAAATAGAAGGCAGTAGAGGGTCGCTCTGACAAATTCCTTCTCCATATTTCTCAGTCCCTTCTTCTTGTCCTTCCCCACTCTCCCCCACACTTCCTCAAAATTCCTCGCACCCTCTCAGATTCCCCAAAGAGTGGGCACAGGGGCAGTACCAATCAAGCTCAATGCCACCAACTACCTCATCTATGCCTTCAGCAGCACCATGTGAAACCACTCACAAGCCACCACCACCACTCTTCCCTCTGCACTCTCCCCTCTCTTCCTCTTCCTCTCAGTTTCGCCAGGAAGGTGGGTACGGGGGCGGTACCAATCAAGCTCAACGCCACCAACTACCTCATCTGGGCCCTCAGCAGCACCGCCACCAAGACCCTCTCCTTTCACGGCAACCACCAGTAAGTAGGAATAGGCTAGGCAACTTTGTTACATTGTAACTAGGAACTTTACCCTGCGACCAGGAAGCAGGTTCTTTTCTTGTTACCACTAGATGCCTGGTTACCCTGTAACAAAAAATCCACCTTATTGCCCTCATACCACTTCGAACATACTGCTCTACATCATGTCTCGTCCCAACCTTCCACAATGCTGCAGGGTGAGTCTGAGAATGTTCAAGAACGCCCATACCACTTACAACATTCTGCTCTATCTACGTGCCTCTAACCAACTCTCCTTCCAATCTTCCAATGCCTGTACCCTCCTACCAGGGGCGGCCTTGCTGTTGAATTCTCATGCTACAAGAAGCCCTGTTACCTCTGGGGTGGCGGGCCTGACTACAATGATGACTCGGATTATGACAACCCGCCTCCCTCCGGTGGTGGTGGTGGTGGCGGGAATGGTGGTGATGGTGGTAGCGATGCATGTTATCAAACCAATCCCCCTCTTCTCCTGTACCTCTCCCACTCTCTCCTACCAGGGGCGGCCTTGCTGTTGACTTCTCATGCTACAAGAAGCCACGGCACCTCTGGGGTGGCGGGCCTGACTACAATGATGACTCGGATTATGACAACCCGCCTTTCTCTGGTGGTGGTGGTGACGATGATGACGATGATGGTGACAATCATGATAATCATCATAGCCATGATGGCCACGGTGACCACCATGATGACCACCATGATAACCATCATGACCATCATGATCACCATGACGACGGCGACCATCACGACCACAAGTCGAAGCATAGCGAGTCGTTGACCAGAAAGCCATTCGGTAGCAAATCAACCTCCCGCAACAGCGTCCCTATCACACATGGTTCTTCCAACCCGTTGGCTGGTGCTTCTTCAAGCAGCAAGCATGCCATGAACCATCTGTTTAAGCAGAAGCCATTGGGCCACCAACAACGTGTCGCTGGTCCTGTTGCTGGTGGTGCAACTGGTGCTACTGGTGCTAGTGGTGCTGCTGGTGCTAGTGCTTCTGGTGCTGGCACTGCCGGTGTTGCTGCTACCGGTGCTGGTGGTGCCACTGGTGGTACTGCTGGTGCTATTGGTGGTGCTGGTGTTGGTGATATTAATGGTGCTAGTGCTTCTGGTGCCGGTAGTGCTGGTGTTGGTGCTGGCAGTGCGGGTGCTGCTGCTGGTGGCACAACTGGTGCTATTGATGGTGTAGGTGCTACTGAAGCTGCTGCTGGTGGTGATGGCCCTTACGGTGCTGAAGCTGCTGTTGGTGGTGGTATTGCTGGTACCAATGATGCTGCTGGGGTTGGCATTGCTGGTGTTGGCCCTGCTGGTGCTGGTGGCTCTGCTGCTTTGGGTGCTGCTGCTGCGGGTGCCATTGCTTCCGATGCTGGTGCTGGTGCCACTATAGCACAAGGTTTAACAAATGCTGGCTTCTAGGCAGGAGGTAACTCTGCCCTTCGGAATGATTTTTTTGGAGGTGAAATGACATTGTATGTGCAATTGCTAGCCACGTGATGCTAGTAAAAACTCAATTCCAAAAGTTGCCATTATCATAAAAGAAAATCGTTGTACACTAACAAATGCCCTCTTTCACAACCAAAATCTCGAATCCTTCCTCCACATATCTCTTTGCCATAGATTCTGGTTCATTCTAGGTGGTTATTCATGTTTTTTTAGACAGTCAGTTCCAACAATTGCGGTTATTGTAATTTATATTGTAATCTGTGGTGGTCCTCAGTGCCAGTAAAGCGTACATCAATGTTGACGAACTCGATGGCGCTTCCATTTTTCCGAATCGCGTGTTGACCAGAGAGCTCGTGACATTGCCCTCCAGCTGGCAAAATGGGAGTCCATTCTCGTTTTGTATTCGAGTCTGAAAAACATGAGCTCGTGACATTTCTCTCCAGTACGGGAGAATGTTGGCTGTAGGACGGGTAGTGGTGGGGAGTCGGGGTGCAAGGTTGAAAATAGGCGAGTGGGGAGGGGGGTAGGGGTCGGGTTTGGAGGGAAGGGGAGTGGGAAGAATGGGGGTGTGGATGGAGGGGCTTGGTCGGGAAGTGGAAACACGGTTAGTGGCTCAAAAGTAACATTGAACTTGTGACGACCGAACTGACCCCAAAAATTATAGGGCAGTGAAACTCCGACCCGTAATGCATCGCTGACCAGAGGGCTCTGGTCCAACCTCTGGTCAAACACGAAATAGGTTTGACTAGCGCCCAGAATACACAAAAATCGACACCAGACCAGAAATTGATGAAATTGGTGAAGTCAACATTGTTACAGTGAGTGGAGAGTCTCGACTCCAAAATGCCGGGTAAAGGCCGGGTAGAATTGTGTTACACAATCTCAATCCACTGCGTCTGCACAGCGTCCAGAAGAAGAGCAGCACCCCAGCACCACTTCGATCTGGCTCAAATGTCGTTTTAGGGGCAGGAGGAGCAGCAATTTCAGCAGTTCACTCCAATCCGCTGAGCTGTGCGGACTGCGCTAGAGCTGTGTGCGGCTTGCTCTTCCGTCTCATCCCCTGGCGCTTCCACATCCATGGCTCATCAGCTCCTCGCTCTTCAGCTTGTACTGCTCGTTACAGTCACACACTACGCCGCCATTACCGCCACCACCGCCGCCGTCGCCGCGCCCGCACCTGCTCCGCCGCCGTCACCTGCTCCACCGCGCCCACCTGCTCCTCCGCCGCCACCGCACTCCATATGGAGTAATATTGCCTCGTTCTTTCGCCTTCCTAGTAGCTCCTTCGGAAATTTCTTCTTCAGTGGCGCGCAAAGCGTAATTGCGGGGCGCGGGAACTCGCGGCGCGGGGTAGCTGCGGGAACGTGCAGCGCGTCGAGCCGAAGCGGCTTCACGTCATCTAAAACGCTCGCGCCTGGGTAAAATAAATAAAATAAATCTATTGAGTCAAAAGGGAATTGCTGGGGGATTTTATTGGTGCTGTGAGGGGTGCAAAAAGCTCGTAAACACCAACACAAACTTCTGGCTATCCCCGTTGGTAGTACACTCTGTGTGAAGTACAGGACTCGGAACAGAACCCATGCACAATGTGAAGTATAACAGTATACAACATGTTTTTCTTTATAAAAAACATGTATTAATAACTTTCATTCATTGATGAAGTTTCGAAGCATGGTGTCTTTGAGAACTTCAGCTTCCTACATTATTTTTCCTACCAAGAAGTCTGCTTTTCTAAGTTGGAATAGGAAGCTCTGGACCGTTGCTGCTCACACAGATGTAAACTTAACTTGTGCACATGCTCATTTCCGCTTTTTCCCTGACACAGCAGGCTGATTATTCACTGTAATGCCACAAAACAGGCACGGAAACTCACATCCTCGCTGATCCACCATCCCTTACTCCTCTCCTTCCCTCCTTTCCGGGCCCCCTCCCCCCACCCTCTCCGTACGGCAGGCTGATTCTTCACTGGAAGGCCGTAAAAAGCACCGCAGCAGGCACCGTTGTGAACATGGCCCTGGAAGCCACGGCTACCGCTGTCTCCGGCGGGTGGTTTGGCATCGGCTGGCCGACGACAACCGGGATGTTCCCCGGAGATGCTGTGATTGCTAACAGCGCACTCTACGAGCCTATTGACGCCTACACTTTGGCGGGCGACACGCCGACCGCCATTATCCCGTTTGCTTCCGTCCCGCTGGGTTCGGCTAGCTACACTGGCGGCGTTGCCACGTACGTTTGTGTTTCCAGGCTGCTGTCACTCTGTTTTTAACAACTCAACACGTACGATTTTTCTTTCTCTCTCTCTCTCCTTCCTCTTCCTCCTTCCTCCTCCTCTTCCTCTTTCCTCCTCCTCTTCCTCTTCCTTTTCCTCATCCTCCTTCCTCTGCCTCTTCCTCTTCCTCTTTCTCTTCCTCTTCCTCTTTCTCTTCCTCATCCTCATCCTCTTCCTCTTCCTCTTCCTCCTTCTTCCTTCCTCCTTCCTCCTTCCTCCTTCCTCCTTCCTCCTTCCTCCTTCCTATTCCTCTTCCTTTCCCTCTTCCTCTTCCTCTTCTTCTTCCTCTTCCTCTTCTTCTTCCTCTCTCTCTTTTGCTTCCTCCTCCTCTTCCTCTTCCTCTTCCTCTTCCTCCATCCTCCTTCCTCCTTCCTCTTTCCTCCTTCCTCCTTCCTCCTTTCTCCTTCCTCCTTCCTCCTTCCTCCTTCCTCCTTCCTCCTTCCTCCTCCCTCTTCCTCTTCCTCTTCCTTTTCCTCTTCCTCTTCCTCGTCTTCTTCCTCTTCCTCTTTCTCTTCCTCTTCCTCTTCCTCTGCCTCTCTCCTCTAGCTCTCCCTCACCCTCTCCCATCTCCTTATTCCTCTCCCTCACGCTCCCCCATCTTCCTCTTCCTCTCGCTCACGCTCCCCCCTCTTCCTCTTCCTCTCCCTCACGCTCTCCCCTCTACTTCTTCCTCACTCTCTCCCCTCTTATTCTTCCTCACTTTCTCCCCTCCTATTTTTCCTCAAGCTCTCCCCTATTCTTCTTCCTCGCGCTCTCCCCTTCCCCCTCCTCCCCCACCCCCCACAACCCCCCTACAGATTCTCCCGCGAGGTGGGCACGGGCAACAAAATCAAGCTCGTGAACGGACCCATGAAGACCATCTGGTCCTGCCCTGATGTACCCTCCACTTCCTCCGTCTCACCACCACCCCCCATCCCCCCCATGCAGATTCTCCCGCACAGTGGGCACGGGAAACAAAATCAAGTTCGTGAACGGACCCATGAAGACCATCTGGGCCTACTCGGTCGGCCCTTCAGGCCTATTCGACAACGGCCATGCGGGCAACCGCGGCACCCTCACAATCGACTACTCCTGCGACCCAACCGCTGTCTCCAACCCCCCTCCGCCACCCCCGGCCTCCGCCAAACCGCCACCCCCTTCCAGCGCCAAACCCCCACCCCCTTCAAGCACCAAGCCCTCCCCGCCCCCACCTCGGGCCAGGCCTCCCCGCCTCCCCCACCATCTGGCACACCCAAGCCGTCCCCTCCTCCCCCCTCGTCTTTGCCCCCTGGAGGTGCTGCGTGCGCATCGTCGACACTTGCGGGGTATTCGTATCAAGTGGAGCTAAGCGGACCGCTGTAAGTGATGGTGTGATAGTATTAAGTGGGGCTGAATGGACCGCTGTGAGTGATTGTGTTTCTGTGAGTGATAAAGGTGGTGAGGAAAGCTGGTGTGATAGTATAAAGTGGGGCTGTATGGACCGCTGCGAGAGATGATATTGCCTCTGCTGACGCCATGCTGGTGATAGTAGTGAATGTGCTGGTGAGTGATATTGTTAGCTGATGTGATTGTAATGAATGGTGGTGTGGTGGGCTGTGATCGCTTTGGCTTCCCTGTTGCGCACTCTTGCATCAATCCGTCTCTATCCTGTTTCTCATCCCCATACCCTCACCTTCCTTCCCTCTCAGCGTGCTCCTCCACTGGACCGTTGCCACAACGAAGCGCATCAGATTGGCCTTTGAGGCGCACAGCACCAGCAGCGCAATTGCCTGAAATGTGCTCATTTCCCGTGCCCTCAACTTCCTTCCCTCTCAGCGTGCTCCTTCACTGAACCTTCGCCACCAAGAAGGAGGTCACAAGCAGCAGCTCCCTTGCCAACCCTTCTGTCTCCTGTTTCTATTTTCCATGCCCTCACATTCCCCCCTCTCAGCATGCTCCTCCACTGGACCTTTGCCACCAAGAAGCGCATCAGATTTGCCATCGAGGCTCGCAAGGGCACTCTAACCAAAGACGGCTGGATGGCCGTTGGATGGTCGGGCAGAAAGGGCAAGATGAAGGGCTCGGATGCGGTCATTGGGAACCTGCCTTGCGTGACTGCGGTGCACATGAGTGGGTACAGCAAGACGCTTGTAAAGAAAACGAGTTCATTTGCTATCGGGACTCCCACAGTCACTTCTACATCTGAAGGCGGCACAACAATCATGTAAGGCTGATGGAATAGTTGCCCTAATTCCCCACATGTTACTCTATTTGGCGCTGTATTACCCTACTTTCCCATGCAGTGCCCTACACTCCCTCACACTCCCTCACACTCTCTTACACTTGCTCAAACTCCCTCACACCCTCTTACACTTGCTCAAAATCCCTCACACCCTATCAGTTTTGCAAGGAAGGTGGGTACGGGGGCGGTACCAATCAAGCTCAACGCCACCAACTACCTCATCTGGGCCATCAGCAGCACATCCACCAAAACCCTTGCCTTTCACGGCAACCACCAGTAAACTCTCTAGTTACCCTTCCACTAATTACCTTGCAGCTAGGAAATTTGCCCTGTGACAAATTTGCAGCTTGTTTACCTTGTTACCACTAGGCGCCTTGTTATCCTGTAACCAAAGTGCCACCTTTTGCCCTCATGCCACCTTAGAACATTCTTCTCTACCTACCCTCACACCTGCCACATGTTTGCTCCCACCCTCACACCCTCTTATGCACTCTCATCCAACTTTACACTCTCATGCCTTACACGGGTAGCCCTGCTGTGGAACTTCGTGGCTTTCACCATCACCTTCCTCCCTCTGACCCATAAACCACTGAGCCGACTTTTGAGCTCACTCAACAGTCATCTTGACACAGGCTGCTTTTCTGTGCAACTCTGTGGCTCGGGGTGACTATTGAGTCGACTAAAAAATGGCTGTCAACAAGGCCTTCCTCCCTCTGACCAATGAAACACTGAGCCATGGCTCTACCAGAGCACATCCCCATTCTACCCACACTCCTCCCAAACCTTACACTGCCCCTGTCCTCCAATCAGGGGCGGCCTTGCGGTGGACTCCTCATGCTTCACTAGGACTTGGTGCATCCAGGGTGGTGGGACCGACTACAACTATGGAGACCAGGCTAGACATCCCTTAACCCTCTCTCTCTCCCCCTCTCAGGGGCGGCCTTGTGGTGGACTTCTCATGCTACAAGAAGCCATCATACCTCTGGGGTGGCGGGCCCGACTACAATGATGACTCGGATTATGACAATGGTGGTGGCGGTGGTGGCGGTGGCGGTGGTGGTGATGATGATCATGATCGTGATCATGATCATGATCATGACCACCACAAGGAACATAGCAAGCCGTTGGGCGGCAAATCGTCGGGCGGCATGAACCGATTGTTTAAGCAGAAGCCGTTGGGCCAACAACAACGTGTTCCTGGTGCTTCTGCTGCTGCTGGTGCTGCTGCTGCAGTTTCTTCTGCTGCTGCTACTGGTGCTGCTACTGCGGTTTCTGCTGCTGCTGCTTGTGCTAGTGCTTGCGGTGCTGGCACTGCTGGTGTTGGTGCTATTGTTGCTGCTGGTGGTACTGCTGGTACTTTTGGTAGTGAAGGTTCCAGGAATGCTGTTGGTGCTAGTGCTTCTAAAGCTGGGACCAGTGGCACTAGTGCTGCTGGTACAGGTGCAATTGTTGGTGCTTGTGCTACTAAAGCTTCAAGTACTACCGGCACTTCTTTTGCTATTGGTGCTGCTGTTAAACAGGCTAGGCGAAAACGAGAAATAGGCAAAGAGGGATTTCACTAGCAAGCAGTTGAGTACATATAGGAAACCCTAATTCGGGTTGTACTCGCTATAGAGTACCCCACTGCAGGCTAGACAACCATCACATTCTGACACACCCCCATAGTCAAAGTGGGGTACAATCAATACAACAAGCAGGCAGAGCAGTAGTTCACAATTATAAGCAAAGCTAGCGGCTAGCACAGAGAGCAAGTGAGGAGGAGGAGAAACTGTGGGGGCGAGAAGATGGGAGGCGACGGCTGAAGCTGCAGACACAGGGGCAGTAGGAGTGCGTAGTACTGTCACTACCAGGCTAAACCCGGACTACACGGCGACAGACGCAGCTGGCTCGCTGTGCTCCCAGGAGTGCTCACACTGTAGCTACCGGGCGCAGAGCCCGTACGGGCCGCCAGCGGGCCTGGCGCAGGTCGCGCGGGCCGCGTCGGGCGACGGGGGGCGACGCGCGGGTCGCGGGGCGACACGACGGGCTCCGGCGGGGGGCGACGCGACTGTCGACGGGGCAGAAAACCGCCGCGCGCCCCGAGCGCGCGGCGGGAAGAAAAATCGCCGCACGCCCAAAGCGCGCGGCAGGCAGGAAACAGCAGCGGAAGCTTCTGGTGGGACCACCCACAGGATCGACCCAGGAGGGTCGACCTGCTCTGATAGCATGTTAAACAGGCTAGGCGAAAACGAGAAATAGGCAAAGAGGGATTTCACTAGCAAGCAGTTGAGTACATATAGGAAACCCTAATTCGGGTTGTACTCGCTATAGAGTACCCCACTGCAGGCTAGACAACCATCACATTCTGACAGCTGCCAGTGTTAGTGCTGCTGCTGCTGCTGGTGTTAATGCTGGTTGTAAGGGTGATCCTAGCGCCAGTGATGCTGCTGCTAGTGCTATTCCCTCTGGTTCTGGTGGTATTGGTGCTGTGGGGGCTGGTGCTGGTGCTGGTGCTGGTGGTAGTGCTGGTGCTATCGCTGGTGCTGGTGCAACTGAAGTTGCTGGTGCTAGTGCATATATTCCTGCTACTGCTGCTAGTGGTGCCTCCGGTGCTGCTGCTGGTGTCGGTGCTGGTGGTAGCCCTGCTGGTCTTGGTGCTGCCGATGGCATTTCTGATGTTGGTGGCATTAGTGGTGCTGCTGCAGTTGCTACTAATTCTGCTAGTGCCAGTGTCGCTGCTGCGGGTCCTGCTGATGGTGGTACCACTGGTGCCAATAATGCTGCTGACATTGGTGCTGGTGTTGTAGTGAAGGATTTGTTAAATGTTGGCTTTTAGGCAGCTGTTATAAACGCCCTTTGGGATTTTTTACACTTCAAAGGCATGACATGTGCTTTGCTTGCCATCTTATGACAATACAAGCATTATTCTAAAATCAACCCGTTTTCCAACTTTAGTGCCTAACAACTATCTTGAACATACACAAGTCCGTAAATTTTCGAATACAAAGCAGTTTTTCAGTTAACGAACCCGCTAGTCGGAGGCACCTCTTGGTGTAGTCAACTTTCTTGGTGTACGCGTTTTTCAAAACAAACCGAAGCAGAAGGTTCGGTGTCGGTAACGAGGTAACACTGACAGGCACAAAAGCGAAAAGCCGAGCCTCAAACTGGGTGTTTCCTTCGCCCTGTCAGGCCGACAAACGTTGTTGATTGGTCTGTCTGGATACAGCCAGCATCCAGCCTCCACGCGGTTGACACCCAAACCAAACCTGGCCCAGAAAAAGAGGCACGCGTCGGCTTTATCGAACCAGTTGTTTCGTGGCGCGAGCGATGTGCGCTTAGAGAAACTATTACCACCCAAACCAGTTCTGATTTCACCGTTCCACACCACGCTCCAACGTCGGGTCACGAGCTAGCCAATCTGGCCCGACGCGGGGCGCCCTAGTCACCTTCCTGACCAGCACCACCGACTCCAGACCAGAGTCCCTACCACCGACTGCAAACCGAACCCGGGCACGGTCCAACGCATGAAAGTTCTGCGTGTGCTGCACACGGCAAATCCTCCTATTGTTGTGGTTTGTAATACGGTGCAGAGCGTTGGACGTCCGAAGTAGTAAGTCTAGTTCCTTCTCTTGCATCCCCCCTGAGTGCTCTCGGAATTTCGGATTTCCCTGCTGAGTGAAACTGATAGTAGTCCCAGCAACAGCTTCCCGCCATCGCACCATTCACTCTCTCCACCATTCACCATTCCACACCATTCGCTCCAATCGCATTCGCGTCTGACGTTCGCTCAGCACAACACACCCTACCCAACCCCACTCCGCCTACCTATCCGTCGCCCGACCTCATGGCCGCATCCAGAGCAAACAAACCGGCGCGTATCACGACCATGCGCCTCATCGTTACGTTCCTCCTCGTCGCCGCGGTACTAGTTTATGACAGCGCGGCCGCAGCCGCTTCGGGCGCTTCGAGCTCCGCCGGCGATCAGCCATCTCCGTCCGCCCGACATTCCCTAGGCCGCCTCGTCAACAGCCACCAGTGGCGCCTGAAAACCTTGCGCAAGTTTCTCCCCACAGGCACTGCTGCTACAGCTGGTGCCGCAACTGCTACAGCCAGCGGCGGAGCAGCGGCGAAACCCGCCACTGCTACAGCCAGCAGCGGAGCTGCGGCGAAACCATTGGCGACCCCTGCCTCGACGTCCACGTGTCAGGCGTCGACTCTCGCGGGTTACACGAGCTCCGTGGACCTTTCAGGCAAAGGGTGGGTACCGCGACGGGGTTTCAGATTATCCTCGATAGTACCGCGACGGGGTTTCAGAGATTATCCTCGATAGAACGCGACTGGTTTCAGAGATTACCCTCGATAGTACCGTGACGGGGTTTCAGAGATTATCCTCGATAGTGAAAACGATCCCAGTCTGCATTATATCACCTTTATCGTCCTACCCAAGGGCCCGAACTGTTCACGTGTTTCGAGTCGCCTGCACTTTCCTAATGCAAATCCTTGGTTTTTTTCCCAAGCTCATCATGTACTCCTCCGGGTCGCTTCTTTCTTGTCCAGACTCATCCTCCATTGGAAAAAGTCAACGGGGTCAACGATCGACCTCGCGCTCGAGGCCAAGTCAACGAGCGGCGCCGCGGGCGGGTGGATAGCAGTTGCGTGGACCAACGGCGGCATGTTCAACTCCGACGCGGTCATCGGGAACCTCGCGACGGCCAGCGGCGTCGGCACGTACGCGATATCGAGCTACTCGAGCGTGACTCCCACGACGCGCTTCGCCATCACCGGGGCGAGCGTTACCGCGTCGGGTGGAAGAACTGTTGTGAAGTTCACGCGCGCGTCGGGGAACGGCCTCGTGCCGGTGAAGGTGGCCGGGAGCAACAAGCTCGTCTGGGCTTACTCGGAGTCTGGAAGCTCGAAGACTGTTGCCAACCATGGCGGCTCGCACAGGTACGGCGGTGCGCTCTCTCTCGCTTCTGAATGGCTGTCACTCTGTCGCAATAGTATACTTATACTTTCTATTTATTTACGATTCAAAAAACTGTCATTCTTCCGTCCCCGCGTCCCCGCCTATTTTCCAACCCTCCAGAGGAGCCAAGACCGTCGATTTCTCTTGTGACGGCACAGCCTCTGGGTCAGGCTCGGGGTCAGGTTCGGGATCAGGTTCGGGCACCGGAGCAGGCACGTGCACGGACAACACGGGCGTGAGCGGCACGGCATGCCCTGCGTCCACCCTCTGCGGCTACTCCTACCAGGCGCAGATCAAACCCGGGTATGCGCATGCAGAGATAATCAAATCCTGGTGTGCACATGCACAGCCTAATGTTCCAGCGTCAGTCACCTCGTCTTCTTAACCAAAGGCCACTGGTGTCACCTTTGTTGCAGATTTGATTTACTTCGCCCCAACCCTGCAGTGCACCCTTGAATTCTATTCCCCCTTCTGTTCCTGTGCCTCTCTAACAATCTGCTGCACTGGAAGCGCCATGGAGCTCAGGACATGTAACCCATTTTCCCTTTTCCTCCCTCCGCCTCCCCTCCCACTTCTCCCCTTCTTCCACCTCCTCTCCCCAGAGTGCTGCTGCACTGGAACCTCGCGCCCGCCACGCAGCTGGACATGGCCGTTGAGCTCAAAACAAGTGACTCATTCACCCTAATCCCTCCCGTGTTCTGCCCTTCTCATTCTCCCCTTCTTCTCCCCCCAAACCAGCGTGCTGCTGCACTGGAAGCCTGCATCTGACACGCAGCTGGACATGGCTGTGGAGCTCAAGAGCAACAGCGACTCATCCCCCCTATTCCTCCCCCCCACGTTCTACCCTTCTTTGCATTCTCCCCTTCTTCTCCCCTTTCTCCAGCGTGCTGCTGCACTGGAAGCCCACATCCGCCACGCAGCTGGACATGGCCGTTGAGCTCAAGGCACATCATTCATCCCCCTTTTCCCCCCTCCCGTTTGCACCCAAACCCCGTCCCCCCGTCGCTTCCTCCTCCCTTCCGCAGAGTGCTGCTGCACTGGAAGCCGGCGTCTTCAACGCAGCTGGACATGGCAGTGGAGCTCAAGAGCAGCAGCGGCGCCAGCAATGGCTGGTTCTCCCTCGGCTGGGCATCCGGAGGAGGCATGGCTCCCGCCGATGCTGTCATTGGCAACAGGGACGGGGGACTCGTCAGCCCGTACTACATCGACGGCTACACCATGTCCTCGTTAAAAGGCGGCTCGTTTGACATTGGCAGCAGCGCTGGGACCGTGACGTCTGCTACAGGGTCCACAGTGATCCAGTGAGTGGGTCGCACATTGGTGCAAGGTCGTGTCATCACATCAGCTACCATACCTCTCAGCCAACCCGCTGGTTTATTCTTTTGTCTGCCCCCGCTATCACCCACTTCCCTACCCGATATCTGTTCCCCTAACTCCCTCGTTCTGAGCATTATCTGAACCAGGAAAACTGAATACCTTCTTTCTTTTTTATTCCTGTGGACCAATCAGGTTCTCGCGCACGGCCAACACCGGGTCTATTCCCGTGAAGATGAGCGGCGTGCATCGGATTATATGGGCGCATTCCCCCACCAACTCCAAGACCCTTGGCTTCCACTTCACTGCTGCGTGAGTCTTCCTAAACCTCATGATCTCCGTCTCACTTGCACCTCTCTGTTCACATCCCCCTTTATCTCCCTGTTTATCTCTCTCCTGAACCTTCTGTTTACTCTCTGTTTGCCTCTCTGTCTCCATCTCTCTCTACCTCTCATGCTGAATTAGTGCCTTTGAAAACCCCCCCTGCCTTCTCATTCAACTGCTACCTTCTCATTCTCGTTTCTTCCCTTTCCCCCGCCTCCCTCTCCTATCTTCCCCTCTCTCCTTCTCTCCCTCCTCCACCCTTATTCATGACAGTGGTCATATCTCGGTGGACTTTTCATGTGCCACTGCGCCATCCACCGAGACTGGTCTTAAAGCAGTGGGGCCTGTGGCCTACCAGTTCATCACTTGGCTTGCCGGGTCACTCTTCGGCCTCAACAAGTCACAGATGTACACATCGCACACTTCTTCTAGCCCCATCGGATAAGGGAAGACTGAGGGTAGAGTAGGGAGTGTTGTCGACAGGCAGGAGCACATCCATCTTTTGGAGGTCTGTGATGTCGGTCGGATCAGACAGAGTGCAAAAGATGGTTGTGATGCCATGCCTTGCTGTTTATTCGCAATTGTTTTGCTTACAATTTGTAATATAAGACTGAAGAAGACAGTGCTCAATTTACCCACCCCATTAGGTGTTTGCAATAGGTGCAGTGTTGAGAAAAGTTATAGCTCGTGTATTGAAATGCATTGCAACGGAGGCTGGCCTCAGAACCCCCACCTACCACGGTCAACAACCTTCAACACGCCACGCCAGCCTTTCTGTATCCTGCACTGGTTGACTGGGACTGGTTCTCGTGCCAGCGCGGCAATGGAAGTTTACGGGACCCACGTGCTTCTTCCCGACGGAAATTGCGAAAACGCTGTCATTAGGCAACGACCCCCGCGAGGTAGAGTTACCCTCTGTCGCCCACCTCATTGCGCCAAGCAACAGCTCGACCGACCTCGCGAACACGCTTCATGGGCAAGCTTTCGCTGAATGACAGTGGTCAGTGACGGGGTCAATTACATTGGCCAATCAGAAATCACCAAACGTATCGTGCTTGTGCTGAATTCATGACCACCCCCCTTCTTGATTCTGACCACCACACACCCAGGGCAGGAAAAACACGTGTCCCCGCGATGCGCAACTAGTATGCGGCGGCGGACGACTGGATTCCCCCAACCAGTAGTTTCGGGGCGCGCTGTTGCGCCAGGGGCAATGCGCGCCTTGCAGCCAATCAGCATACTCCAATTCCACCATTCCACGGGCCATCGCCGCCCCGCTTATCGACTCCTGGTCGCACGGTGTCCCCTTTCCGCCCGCCTGCCTGCTCATTCTTTCTCTTGATTGCCCTATCAATTTCACTATAAATCCTACCGCTAACAAGATTATCGCAGACTCCGGCCCCCCTAGACCTCCATCCGCATTTCCGTAACGCCCGCTCAACTCAACCTACTCCATCTACTCTCACCCCATCCAACACCACTCCACCAACTCTCACACACGCCAACCCACCTCCGTTTCCATGGCTCCAACCCGAGCTCTGAGAGCGCACGAACCGGCGCGCTCACGCTCATCACGATGCGCCTCTACATTACGTTCCTCCTCGTCGCCGCGATGCTCGCTGGCGCTGCGAGCGCCGCCGGCGATCATTCAACGTTATCCGGCCGGAAATCCCAAGGCCTCACCAACAGATTCCACTCGTGGCGCATGACAACCTTGCGCAAGCTTCTTCACAAAGGCGCTGCGGCTGCTACAGCCGGCGGCAGCGCAGCCGTAGCCTCGAAACCATTGGCGACGACTGCTGCCACGGGCACGTGTCAGTCGTCGACTCTCGCGGGTTACACGAGCTCCGTGGACCCTTCAGGCAACGGGTAGGTACGGGGCGTAGTTATCCCCGATATCATGTGTTCGATAGATTGCAAGAATCCCAACCGTCGTCCGTGCATTGTACGTGTAACACTTCTTACCCACAATTTCTTATGTTCGCGTTCTGTCACTGCAGGCTCATCCTGCACTGGAAAAAGTCAACGGGGTCAACGATCGACCTCGCGCTCGAGGCCACGTCAACGAGCGGCGCGGCGAGCGGGTGGTTCGCGGTGGCGTGGACCAACGGCGGCATGTTCAACTCCGACGCGGTCATCGGGAACCTCGCGACTGCCAGCGGCGTGGGCACGTACGCGATATCGAGCTACTCGAGTGTGGTTACCACAACGCGCTTCGCCATCACCGGGGCGAGCGTAACTTCGTCGGGCGGAAGCACGATTGTCAAGTTCACGCGCGCCACGGGAAAAGGTCTCGTGCCGGTGAACGTGGCTGGGAGCAACAAGCTCGTGTGAGCTTACTCGATGAGCGGCTCGAAGACACTCGCCATCCATGGCGGCGCACACAGGTGCCTTTCGCGCTCACGCTCCCTTCGTTCCAACTTCCACTTCGTATAGGTTTCCTGACTTCGTTATTGCGTCTCCAGCTTTTCGTACAGTGCAGACCTGCGCTGATTTGCACCTCCTGCCCACTTCCTCTCTTCTCCTCATTACCGACTCTCAAACATCTTCGTTTTCTTCTCCATCGTCCCCGCCTGTTTCTAATTCTCCAGAGGAGCCAGTACCGTTGACTTTACTTGCGACGGCACGGGTGGCTCGGGGTCAGGCTCTGGGTCGGGTTCAGGATCAGGCTCGGGATCTGGCTCGGGATCAGGCTCGGGCACCGGAGCAGGCACGTGCACGGCAAACACGGGCAAGAGCGGCACCAAATGCCCTGCGTCCACCCTCTGCGGCTACTCCTACCAGGCGCAGATCAAACCCGGGTATGTGCCTGCAGTTGTGATCACATCCGTATTCTAACCCTTTGTAGCCACCGCATCTCCCTCCTACTGCTGCGCATTCGGCATTTCCTCACGTCAGCTTCTTCTCATCCCCGTCATGACCCTCCCTCCCTCCCTCTCCTTTGTTCCGATTTCCAGAGTGCTGCTGCACTGGAAGCGCGCGTCCGCCACACAGCTGGACATGGCTGTGGAGCTCAAAAGCAGCAGCGGCGCCAGCACTCAACGGCTGGTTCGGCCTTGGCTGGGCCAACGGCGGCGATATGGCTCCCTCTGATGCAGTCATTGGCAACAAGGCCGGGGGACTCGTCAGCGCGTACCACATCACTGGCCAGAGCATGTCCTCGTTACAAGGCGCCTCGTTTGACATTGGCGCCAATGCTGGCACCGTGACATCAGCTTCGGGATCTACAGTGATCCAGTGAGTGCCGAGCTTTTGTGGCGCGCATTAATGACTGCGTAACCCGCCCTCGCACCTGTTCCCTGTTTCCCTAATGCTTCGCATCTCTCTCTCTCTCTCTCTCTCTCTCTCTCTCTCTCTCTCTCTCTCTCTCTCTCTCTCTCTCTCTCTCTCTCTCTTTTCTAATTGATTAACCGATTGTGTCTACTCTTCTTTCACCCTCGACCAATCAGGTTCTCGCGTACGGCCAACACGGGGGCTATTCCCGTCAAGATGAGCGGTCTCGAGACGCTCATATGGGCGCACTCCAACACCAACTCCCAAATCCTTGACTTCCACGGCGACAACGTGTGAGTCTCCCTATCTCCCCCTCTACTTCTACCTTCTGTTCGACATGTTTGCATCCAAAAAGCTTATATGGGCGCACTCCAACACCAACTCCCAAACCCTTGACTTCCACGGCGACAACGTGTGAGTCTCCCTATCTCTACCTCTTGTTCGATACATTGACTTCGCACCCCTGCTTTCCTCTTTCTTTACCTCTCTACTTCTGCGATCTCAAGCCTCCTATCTCTTCAAGCTGCGCACAGCCTCTCCACTTCCTCCCCTTAATCTCACCACCCTCTCTCCCGCTCACTCTCTCCCTTCCACTTGTTCCACCACAGAGGTGGGATGAAAGTGGACTTCTCCTGTGCCAAGGCCCCATCTGCTCACAATGGGGAGGGTAGCGATGGCGGTGGTAGCCTTACCGGGCCTTACCGTGGCGCTCGCTGGAAGCTGCACACTGTACACTGTACACTCCATGCCGCACAGTTGCAAAGCACTGGTAGAGGGAGGGTGAGCTTGCTGAGATGAGTTGAGTGTGTAGTTGTAGAAGCGGGGTGGGTAAAGGGAGTGGGTCAGATCGGCCGGACCACAGGCATCTTTTGGAGCTGTGTTGGCTCGTTAGGCACAGCGCAAAAGATGGTTGTGATGCCTTGCCTAGCTTTATAGAATAGTCCATTGCCAAATGTATGGCTGTGCTGGCCATGGTGGCCCATTTATGGAAATGTTGCCCCTATTTTATCGAACATTTTTTTTGGGTGGAGACATCCCTGCTCAGTGGATTTTTTCAAGTTCATGTAAACAAACTATTTTTACATCAGGGAGTATATACATATCTACATACAGATACATTTATACATAAAATAGCAGTCTAATTTATGTTGGGTTCGTATGTAGGCTGAAATAAATTATTGTGCGATTGTACTTGCTATTATGCCAAAAAATCGCTGGGATGCATCATGGTGCCAAGCCGAGCCGCGATGCCATCTTGTTCCCACGAAAAGCAATCGGAGTCGCGTTCTTATCAATAACGAAGACCTCGAGGCACGAAGGGTGAATGTGCGAATTTCGGCTCTGCAATCACAAGCACAATGGCTCGAGCAGCCTGAACAAGGGTCGAGTTGCCTGAATTTGTCGCGTAATGTCGGACATTTGCAATTCAGCTAGGACACCCACTAAAGGATAATGTCGCAGATTCCACGCGTGTGATGCATTTAGACGTTTTTGTCCGCCCCGCGCCGCGTTTTGCAGGTGCCAGGCTTCTTGATACACCTATCAGATCGGCCAGTCTCCACGGTATATAGATTCCCGCAGCCCACATTGTCTAAAGCATCAGAATTTAGCTTGTAATCTCGTCACTGATCGTTGTTAGCTTACCTCCTACAGGAACGCCATTTTTTCTCCGTCAAGCTTCCTTCTTGCATCCTCAACGCCTGCACCCAGCCATGGCTCGCCACGCAATGGGCGTATTACATCTTCTTCTATTGGCTTCCTCGGTATTCTCCGCGGCGCACGCTGCGGACATGAAGTACCGCGGCGACCTCGCGGGTTCTGGAAATTCCAACAGCCAGTTCATTGGCAATCACGAGCCCGTCACTCCCGCCGCTGTCATCACACCCCGCCCCAACGACCCCGAGCCTGCTGTCCCGCCTCCCGAGCCTGTTACAGCGGCGAGCGACCCCGTCGCCACCCCAAACCCGGCATCGGCCCCTCAAGACGTCTTCACAGACGACCCTTTCGGAACATCTGAGCCGTCGGTTTCGAACCCCGGCCCGTCATTCGACCCCAACGACCCTCTGGGCGGCAGGGATCCTCTCGCGGGCGACGACTCCAAAACCGGAGTTCAGCAGACAAGCGCGGCGGACTCTAGCGCGTATGCCGGGACTGTGCAACCCAACCAGGTCAGCTCGGGAATCCCGCTTACTCCCAATATTCCGGACAAGAGCACGACACCGAATTTTCCCGATACCCCCGACAACGGCTCAACCCCGATCTTTCCCGATACTCCAGACAACAACACGACCCCAGTTTTTTCCGGTACTCCATACAACGGCACTGAAACTGGTGTCGCGCAGAATTCCACCTGCGACCCGTCCGACTTGGACGGTTACACGTCGTCGTATCAAATCACCAAGTACGGCCACGTGCTGCACTGGGCCGTCGTCTCCCCAACGGTCGTCAAATTCGCGTTCGAGGCGAAGTACGGCAGCGGCGCGAGATTGGGATGGGTCTCAATTGGTTTCTCCAAGGACGGCAAGATGAAGAAGGCTGACGCAATCATCGGCAACCTTCCCGACTCGCCCATCGCAGCCTACTCAATGAAGGGATACGACGCGGATTCTATCAAGGTCAACAAGGACCTCTGGATTGGCGACGACTCGAGCCTACTCTCGAAGACCAACGGGAGCCTCATCATGAAGTAAGCCCTTTCAAACTTCGCTCCCAGAGCAATGAGCAACAAACGTTCCTCCCTTTCCCTGTATCTTTCCGTCTTCGCTGCTGAAACTCACGCGTGAATGTAACTAGAAAGCCTTTTTCGTAAATTTTTCTTTCAGCAACACACGTTCATTGACGTTTTCCGTCTGGTTGACGCCTTCAGGTTCGAACACCACGGAAGGCGTTGCGCCCATGTCCACGACTGGCAACGTCACCGTCATCTGGGCCTTCTCCTCTGACAACACCCAGCCGCTCGCATATCACGGCGACAAGAGACGGTACGCGTGCAGTCCCGTTCTACATACCTACCCTTATCCAAGAGCTTTTCAACAGCGGCAGTTTCACACCAATCTGATCCGCACTCCTTGCCCTTATCCTAACCGCTCATTTCGACTTTCTGTTTGTGTTTCCTTCGCGCAGTGGCTCTTTCCAAGTTGACTTTTCGTGCAACGGCGGCGGCGGCGGCGTGGCGGCGCAACAAACGGTGCCGGTGGTGGCGGCGCAGGGCGGAAATGTGACGGTGGGGTCGTCGTGCCCCAAGTCGACGCTAAGCGACTTCGAGCACCAAGCGGATCTCTCCGGCGGAAAGTAAGCGTTGTTTCACGTAACCAGCGGTACTATTTACAGTGTAGTACAATCACTCAATAGTGTTAACAACATCACCATGACCCTTTCTGTCTCGAGTTTGATGCACAAGTTGTTTCTTGTTTTTGCACGTGAATGCACCCTAATGCTGCTTGCATGCTTCCGTACGGCCTCCCATCTTCTGTTATTCCTCGAATCACCGGCAGGATTCTGCTGCACTGGAAGGTTCTGCCCGGTCCCGTCTTCCAGATGGCTCTCGAGGCGAAGCCCCTCAGTGGCGCGGAGAACAGCTGGATTTCCGTCGGGTGGTCCAACAACGGGGCCATGGCGCCTGCCGACGCCGTTGTTGGTAACACGCCCGGGATCAAGGCGTACCGACTCGATGGTTACAAGATGGCTGAGATCGTCAACGACACGTTTTCGCTCGGGCCGAACCCGTCTGTTACCACCTCGACATCTGGGTCCACAATTCTGAAGTGCGTGATTTCTCCAGAGCCTTTGTTATACCCAATCATTTGCGGTCTTCCACGGTTTTAGCAGGGGACTCCAAATGCGCACGGCAAATTTAAACTCGTGTGAATTTGCTTCTCGATTCCACAGGTTCTCTCGCACCAACGGGGATGGCGGCACGGTTCCGATCAACCTGAGCGGCGAGACGTATGTCATCTGGGCCTTCTCCCGCGGCATGCTCGAGGCGTTCGGCTATCACGAAAACAACAGGTGCTTGAAGCGGGGCATACAGAAGGTTAGGTTGTAGAATACATTCCTCCTTAACGATGACATTTTCATATTAAGTCCCAGAAACTGGCTTCACGCTTTTGAAAGAGGAAAAGGGAAAGAGGGAGAAGGAAAAGGGAAAGAAAGACACCAGAAACAACTCAAACGCAACACCCATAAAAAGCCCCATAAAAATACTCCATAAAGAAAAAACCCAACCAAAATCCCCTACCAGACGTCCCATCTCGCACCCCATTCCCCCTCGCCCCCCCCCCCCCCCCCCTCCCCCCCAAGTCACATCTGCACATCCACCATGTAGGGGGCCTCCACCCAAAGAGGCCCGCCCTCCACCTCGACATCGTCCCTCTCCCGATCCACCAAGTCCACATTCAACCCCCCCATGGAAGACGCCGCCCGAAGCAGGATGACACGAGCTTGCGCCCGTTGTAACGCCACTCCGATGAGCGCCTTCAGAGACCCCAAAAGGTAAGCCGAGAACGAAGTGTCATCCTCCCGACAAGCCCCCCGTGACACAGCTAGCCCCACGTGCGCGTCCCCCTGCTGTCGAAGCCACCGCCGGAAGCGACCGCCGAGACACCCCCACGTCTCCACTATCAAAGGGGTGAACTGCACGCCTCGGTTCCGTGCAAGAAGAGGCGCGTAATCCCCCGTTTTGCGACGCTCCCACTCCTTTGCCGCCACGCCTATAGACCGCCCGCACTGCCCTAGCAGAGATGGAGACAGTGATAGCGGGTCCGCGACACTAATCTCTAAAGCATGAGCCTCCCCAGCCATTGGTCGTCGCACCGCTACGTCAACCCGCTTCCCCGGCAGCACCGCACTATCCTCCATCGTCACCACCCCCCCTGACGCCTTAGCGATCTTTGCCACCGCAAACTTCACCTCATCATGCACCCGAGATGGACCGTGTTGGTGCTTGCATCTCAGCGCATGATGCGGGTCTGCTGGGTCATCATACGCTGTGCCACAAACACACCTCCCCGCCACTTGCAGCTGCTGGATTGGGAGACCAAGCCGTATAGCAGCAGCAATGCCCCACTCCGCTGCAGTGAATGTGAGATCTGAATGAGCCGGAACTGCCGAAACCCATGCACCAGCCCCCGGGCCCTGAAGGGATGTGAAACGGGCCAGGGTGGCATCGTCACGAGCCAAGCGGCGGAGTGCCTGGAGCTCCTCAACAGCCAACTGCCGCTGCCGCGCCTGGAAAAGCCGAAGAGGAGGGGCCGCCACACACAGGGGTAAGTCCGGCAGCTCCTGGCGTATAGTCGCGGGCAACTGCTCAATGGCCTTGGCAAACCACGGGTCAAGAAGCTCCGCCCCCGCCGAAGTGGTGAGGTACTCTGCAAACATCGCCTCCTCGCCCGCCACCCCCAAATGTGCAATATCCCGTGCGGCCTGCGCCCACCCACAAACATAGGAGAGCGGACTCAAAGAGGCCGCCGCCCGGATCCCAAACCCTCCGAGGCGCACAGGGAGATGCAGCTGCATGCGTGCGCGCCTAGACCTGCCGGGATCCTGCTCCCAAGTGCCAGGGGGGAAAAGCTGCTCAAAGCAATCCTCCAGACAGCTGTCCCACTCTCTAAAGGCCTCCACCACCTCCGGCCGCGGCGGCATAGTCCGGGCCAGGTACATCGGCCGTGCTGAAACTGCAATAGCGAGGAGATGCGAGGCCATCTGGGGGTGGTCGAGCAGGGGGAGCCACGGCAATGGCGCCTGCAACTCGCGAAGCCGCTTCCGTAATCGGGCCCCCTCCCAATCCTCCTCCCCAATAGGCACGCCCACCACAGTAAGACCCTCCTCCTCCCGCTGCATCCCCAAAGGCAATGCCCGCTCCATATCCCCACCTCCACGCTCCCAAAACCTGCACTTGTGCGCCTGCACTTCCAGCCCCACCCACTCCAACCTCTCTCGCAGCACCCCAAAAGCCTCCAGAATCCTAGCCGCTGGTCCCAGGATGTAGGTATCGTCTGCATAGCTCAAGAAAAGTAGGTCCCTGAACTCTCTAGTCACCGTCCCCAGCACCTGCTGCTGCGTGAAAGCGAAAAGAAAAGGGCCGAGCGGGTCCCCCTGTCGCGATCCTCGTGCCGACTCAAGACTCTGTACGAAAGGGCCCGCTCGGAGGTACAGGTCGCTAGGTGTCCCATAGAAGACACGCAAGAATGGGATCATTCCTGAGAAAGGCGACTCCTTCAGCCCCTCGAACATCGCGTGGCGATGAAACGAATTGAAGGCGTTCGCGACATCTATCTGCAGCGCACACCAGTCGGGGTGAGTGGCCAGCGCTGACCGGAAAGAATGAGTAAGAATCTCCACCCCGGCCCTGGTGCCCACTCCCAGCTGGTTACACGGCAGAAAATAAGAAGCCATCACAGGGCGAAGCGAGATGCAGAGAGCTCGAGCGAGGATACGCGGAAGCACCTCCCCGATCGCCACCGGCCGGACGTCACCGTTGGGTTTGGAAAGCCCGACTAGGTTGGATGCGGCGAGCCAGGGCCGAGCTCGCTCGGGGACCTGTCCCGCCACCCATTGGTTGAACACTTCCAGCAGGTGGGAGAGGCAGGAAGGTTCCGTGAGGAAAGTGTCGCGCAGATGCTCTGTGACCCATCCCGATGGCCCTGCAGCTGAGGCGCGAGCAGCTGTGTGGATAGCTCTAGCCAGAATGTCGGTCGTGAGTGGAGGCCGCTGAGGAGCGTCGACAGTAAACTCACGAACCCACGGTGGTACCTCGCCACTGCTAGCTGGGTGCTTCCCTCGCAGCGACTGCACCATAGCCTCAGTTGGTCGAGCCAACTCTCCTGCTGTGAGGCAAGACAAACCACGGCTCCACTCTCCCACTTTACACCGAGATCGGCACCGTGACAGGCGGATGGCCTCCGGGTCCTGGTCAGAGCACGTGTAGGCAAGTGGGCGAACTGCTGGCCGTGCCGCCGCCATGGCAGCGTCGAACAACTCCCGCCACCTCCCCTCCCAGAAGGCCCCCAGCCGCTCTATGATCAGCGCCTTCTGACCTATGCCTGGCTTGGGAGGCACGGCTAGGATGAGGCGCGGAAACGCCAGGAGTAGGAGGGTAGCAGCTTCATCTCCCGGTCGGCTCTTCAGCCGCTTCAAGATGCAACAGAGTGCGTCTAAGACCCCGGACCGGGCCCGCTGCGGGATTCGGCGCACTGTCCTCCCTCCAACCGCCTCCACACAGAAAAATGCCTCCCACTCCCATGACTTAACCCCTGCCCACGCCTCGTCCCCAAATTCCCGCGGCGTCGGTCGCTCCTGTGTGTCGGTCTCCACCAGAGACGGGATCGAGCCAAGTGCCTGCGCGCGTCTCTCCGCCTCAGCCGCCCGGCATACCCTCATGTGGTTCGCAGCGGCCCCTCTCGTGGCGAACGTGTGGAAACACGTGTCACACGGGAAACGGGGGCATGGGGAAGGCGGACTGGGTGGTTCTCCGTCCGCCTCTGACTCCTCCGCAGTCGCCATGGGGGTATCAAACTCCAAAAGTCGGCACCACTCCTCCAACTGCTGTTCCCGGTCGTCCATCGATCCCCCCCCTGCCTGCTGCGTACCCTGGGGTGCCCCGGGCACCCTCGGCTCCCCTCCTGCCTGCTGCACTCCCTGGGGTGCCCCGGGCGCCCTCGGCTCCCCTCCTGCCTGCTGCACTCCCTGGGGTGCCCCGGGCACCCTCGGCTCCCCTCCTGCCTGCTGCACTCCCTGGGGTGCCCCGGGCACCCTCGGCTCCCCTCCTGCCTGCTGCACTCCCTGGGGTGCCCCGGGCACCCTCGGCTCCCCTCCTGCCTGCTGCACTCCCTGGGGTGCCCCGGGCACCCTCGGCTCCCCTCCTGCCTGCTGCACTCCCTGGGGTGCCCCGGGCACCCTCGGCTCCCCTCCTGCCTGCTGCGCTCCCTGGGGTGCCCCGGGCACCCTCGGCTCCCCTCCTGCCTGCTGCACTCCCTGGGGTGCCCCGGGCACCCTCAGCCCCCCTCCTGCCTGCTGCACTCCCTGGGGTGCCCCGGGCACCCTCGGCTCCCCTCCTGCCTGCTGCACTCCCTGGGGTGCCCCGGGCACCCTCGGCTCCCCTCCTGCCTGCTGCACTCCCTGGGGTGCCCCGGGCACCCCCGGCTGCCCCCCTGCCTGCTGCACTCCCTGGGGTGCCCCGGGCACCCTCGGCTCCCCTCCTGCCTGCTGCACTCCCTGGGGTGCCCCGGGCACCCTCGGCTCCCCTCCTGCCTGCTGCACTCCCTGGGGTGCCCCGGGCACCCTCAGCCCCCCTCCTGCCTGCTGCACTCCCTGGGGTGCCCCGGGCACCCTCGGCTCCCCTCCTGCCTGCTGCACTCCCTGGGGTGCCCCGGGCACCCTCGGCTCCCCTCCTGCCTGCTGCACTCCCTGGGGTGCCCCGGGCACCCCCGGCTGCCCCCCTGCCTGCTGCACTCCCTGGGGTGCCCCGGGCACCCTCGGCTCCCCTCCTGCCTGCTGCACTCCCTGGGGTGCCCCGGGCACCCTCGGCTCCCCTCCTGCCTGCTGCACTCCCTGGGGTGCCCCGGGCACCCTCGGCTCCCCTCCTGCCTGCTGCACTCCCTGGGGTGCCCCGGGCACCCTCGGCTCCCCTCCTGCCTGCTGCACTCCCTGGGGTGCCCCGGGCACCCTCGGCTCCCCTCCTGCCTGCTGCACTCCCTGGGGTGCCCCGGGCACCCTCAACTCCCCTCCTGCCTGCTGCACTCCCTGGGGTGCCCCGGGCACCCTCGGCTCCCCTCCTGCCTGCTGCACTCCCTGGGGTGCCCCGGGCACCCTCGGCTCCCCTCCTGCCTGCTGCACTCCCTGGGGTGCCCCGGGCACCCTCGGCTCCCCTCCTGCCTGCTGCACTCCCTGGGGTGCCCCGGGCACCCTCGGCTCCCCTCCTGCCTGCTGCACTCCCTGGGGTGCCCCGGGCACCCTCGGCTCCCCTCCTGCCTGCTGCACTCCCTGGGGTGCCCCGGGCACCCTCGGCTCCCCTCCTGCCTGCTGCACTCCCTGGGGTGCCCCGGGCACCCTCGGCTCCCCTCCTGCCTGCTGCACTCCCTGGGGTGCCCCGGGCACCCTCGGCTCCCCTCCTGCCTGCTGCACTCCCTGGGGTGCCCCGGGCACCCTCGGCTCCCCTCCTGCCTGCTGCACTCCCTGGGGTGCCCCGGGCACCCTCGGCTCCCCTCCTGCCTGCTGCACTCCCTGGGGTGCCCCGGGCACCCTCGGCTCCCCTCGGCTCCAAAACAACAGGTGCGTTACTACCATCTGGAAAAATATGGCTCTGTTTTGCAGTGCATACAATGAATTACGGACAGGGGTCTGTGCTGGGCTAGCGTGCTGGCTGAACTAACCGTGCTGGTAACTCGTCATTTTCTTCGCAGGGGTCTCGCCATGGTTGATTTCCTCTGCAACAAGGACTCCACCATTCTGATGCGGCCTGGCGAAAATATTGCGAACATTCCTGGTGCTAATGTGGATGACGACCCTTACGCGGGTCTGACCCCTGCCGAGCGGGCGGACAAGGAGGCCCGCAGAGAGCGCCGGACAGCGCGCCGAGCCAATCGCGGGGCTATCTTCCGTTCATGGGCCGATGCTATGTTTGGCCTCCCCAGCCCTGTCCAATCGTCCCGTCCGTCATCGCCATTGCCCTGAATACCTAGCATTTTCCACTATTCTTTTTAGACAGTAGGGACATAACGGAATCTATAGTAGCCTGCTAGGTATGTAGAACTAGGTGTTAGCCTTATTGTTGTAGATGTCTTTAGCACAGCCATTTTGCAAACATATACTATGAGAGGTATTTTCATCTTCTTCATTGGCCCTCTGTGTCAGCTGACTTGAATAAGTACGGTAGGGATGATTTAATTTTGGGAGGAACCTTGCATGCTAAGGTTGGCATGACAAACTAAATGTTGACAACTCCAAACAGCAGGAGGGTATAGTGATATGGTATGGTATTATGCGTGACTGGAACACAAGGACATAAATAGCAACACATCACAAACAAACAGCAGAGGCATGGCATCACAACCATCTTTTGCGCTGTGTCCGAACACAACAGCCCACACAACTCCAAAAGATGCCTGTGGTCCGGCCGAGCTGGCTCCCTCCCCTAACCTCCTTTTATACTGGAATCAACACTTCACGAAACCTCCTCCAATGCAGCAAGTGGGGTGCAATATTCTGCGCACATGCTCCATTGTACAGTCTACACCAACTACTTGCGGAAGCCGAAGAGCGAGCCGAGCCAAGCGATGAACTGCGAGAACAGCGCGCTCCCTGCACCGGAACCACCACCGCCGAAGCCACCGTCGCCATCACCATCATAATCACCACCCCCCTCGTGATCACCATCGCCATCGCCACCATCATCATCGCCCCCACCGCCGCCGCCAGAGGATGGGGCAGTGGCACAGGAAAAGTCCACGGACATGTAGCCACTGCGTTAAAAGGAGTGATAGGGAGAGGGAGAGGGAGAGGGAGAGGGAGAGGGAGAGAGGGTGGTGAGATGAAGGAGAGCACAGGTGGAGTTTGCAGAAGGGCCAAGTCCACCGCGAGAGGTGCCGAGCGGTAGAGGGAAGAGCATAGAGTGGAAAAGAGAGATGAAAGAAGAGAGGTAAAGAGACAAGAGGGAGGCAGAGGGACTTGGAGCTGGAGTTGGAGTGTAGCCATATGAGCTTCTCGAATGCGAAATTATCGAACAAGAGGTAGGGGTAGGGGAACTCACTCAGCGCCGCCGTGGAAGGCAAGAGACTTGGAGTTGGAGTTGGAGTGCGCCCATACGAGCCGACTGACGCCGCTCATCTTCATGCCTTGAGAACCCGTGTTGGCCGTGCGCGAGAACCTGATTGGTCCATAGGCGGGAAAAGAGAGAAAGCCGTTAGTTTGTTTGGGTTGGAAAAAACTGTTGAAATTAAGGGGGAATAGGAGAACAGCAGGTGGGGTAGGGGGTCACAGTGTAAGCCGACGGAATAATGGAATGATGATTGTGCAGAAAATAAACACAGTAGCTGATGTCATGACCGAGAACCAATCGCCCCACTCACTGGATAACTGTGGAGCCCGTAGCAGACTTCACGGTCCCAGCGCTGCTGCCAATGCTAAACGAGCCGCCTTGTAACGAGGACATGCTGTAGCCAGTGATGTGGTACGCGCTGGTGATTCCCCCGGCCCTGTTGCCAATGACAGCATCGGAAGGAGCCATGCGTCCTCCCCAGCCGAGGGCGAACCAGCCGTTGCTGGCGCCGCTGCTGCTCTTGAGCTCCACAGCCATGTCCAGCTGCGTGGCGGACGCGCGCTTCCAGTGCAGCAGAACGCTGGAGAGAGGGGGGATGAGGAGGAGAGGAGGAAAGTGGGGAGAAAAGAGGGGAATGAGCTCTTGAGCTCCACCGCCATGTCCAGCTGCGTGGAGAAGGCTCGCTTCCAGTGCAGCAGTACTCTGGGGAGGGGTTTGGAAGGAGGAGAGAGGGGGAAAAAGGGGTTACAAATGGCAAAAGCAGTAGAAGAAGGGGTTACAATGGTCAAAGCAAATGCAGTAGCAGCATCCGGATTCGGTCGCCGCGCTTACCCAGGTTTGATCTGCGCCTGGTAGGAGTAGCCGCAGAGGGTGGACGCAGGGCATGCCGTGCCGCTCACGCCCGTGTTACCCGTGCACGTGCCTGCTCCGGTGCCCGAGCCTGATCCCGAGCCTGATCCCGAGCCTGACCCGCTTGACCCCGAGCTTGAGCCCGTGCCGTCGCAAGAGAAATCAACAGACTTGGCTCCTCTGGAGGGTTGGAAACAGGGCAGGACGGACCAAGGAAGGAGAAACTACACATTTATGAAGTGCGAAACGACTACATCTAGAACCGGTGGGCTGACGCTACAGAAAACGGGTAAATTTGTAACGAAGTGACAGACAGCCAGTCAGAATCAAAGAGAGCGCAAGGCGGTACCTGTGCGAGCCGCCATGGTTGGCGACAGTCTTCGAGCCGCCAGAAGAGTAAGCCCACACGAGGCTGTTGCTCCCCGCCCCGTTCACCTTCACAAGCCCGTCTCCCGTGCCGCGCGTGAACTTCACGATCGTGCTTCCGCCTGACGAAGCAACGCTCGTGCCCGTGATGGCGAAGCGCGTCGTGGTAACCACACTCGAGTAGCTCGATATCGCGTACGTGCCGACGCCGCTGGCCGTCGCGAGGTTCCCGATGACCGCGTCGGAGTTGAACATGCCGCCGTTAGTCCATGCGACCGCGAACCACCCGCTCGCCGCGCCGCTCGTTGACTTGGCCTCGAGCGCGAGGTCGATCGTTGACCCCGTTGACGTCTTCCAGTGAAGGATGAGCCTGGGGAAACAAACAAAGCGCGTCCCGGAGATAAATTAAAATTTGAGGCTACGAAAGCAGGTCAAGAGATTTTGGGAGAAAAGAAATACGTGAAATGAAAGGAATGAAAAGATCTCATAGATACGTTTGCACGGCTAATATCGGGGGTTTTGTCCAAAGACTCAATATAGGACTCACCCGTTGCCCGAAAGGTCCACGGAGCTCGTGTAACCCGCGAGAGTCGACGCCTGGCACGTGCCCGTGGCGGCAGGCGTCACAGTCTTCGCCGCCGCTACAGCTGCTCCGCCTGTAGCAGCAGCAGCGCCAGTGGGTTGCGAGGGCTTGAGGTGGAATTTATTGCGCCAAAGGTTGAATCGGTTGAGGAGGCCTTGGGATTTTCGGAGATATGGCGATGGTGCGGAACTCGCAGCATCCGGCGCAGCGGCGACGCTGCCTACGAGTACCGCGGCGACGAGGAGGAACGTGATGGAGACGCGCATGAGGTTAAATACACGCGGTTCGTGTTCTCTGGCGGCAGCCATGACTCTAAGCGATGGGGGGCTGAGCTTGCGCAATGCGAGAGCGAGTGCGGTGGGGTGACGTGGAGAGTGGATTAGCGATAAGCTGAGCGGATGAGACGTGGAGATGAGGACGGAGGTGGAGGGAGCCGGATGGTGGTAGGCTAGGGCGGAGTGTGGTTGGATTGGAGATTCTTATGGCTGGTTAGCTTTATAGGAGGAAGACACGGACGTTAGTAGAAACTAGGGAAAGAGAACGACAGTGGATGGGATGGGATGGGATGGGGGGAGAGGACGCAGCAGGAGGAGGCGATTTGCGGGGGCGAAGCGGGGGAGGGAGTGAAAGAGAGCGGTGTGAGAGAACCGGGGTGGGGTGGGGTCGACTGAGAGTAGAGGGGTTGAACGAAGTGGTGTGGGGTTACGTTTGGTGAAATAGGGTGGAGGGGCGGAATTACTGAATGCCGACAAGAATCGGATCCGTTTCCCCCTTGTGGCGCAACGCAGCTGCGCACCGAGACGACTGGCTGGAGGCACGCGTTGCTCCGCCGCCGCATCTCGATGCGAGTCGCGGTGACACGTGTTTTCCCAGCTCCGGGTGTGCACCTTCGCGTGGAAACCCGCTGGATGCAATGTTGAGGAGTCGAGGTTCGGCTTTTGGTGCACAGTTGTAGTGGTTGGTCGTCGTTACAGCGCAGAAGCAAGAGAGCTTCGGTAGTTCCTTATTGGCTAACGTTGACAGCTTGGTCACCGACCACCACTGGGCAGCTGTTTCGTTCGCGAAGCAAGCCCGACGATGGTCGTTATTTTTCCTAACGGGGTCGTCGTCAAATCAAAGCTGTTATGCGAACTTGTCGGTGTAGGTCGCAGCGATGAACCAAAGCAGAGAGCGAGCAGCGTGTGTGACACCTAATTTTCGTTCGGATGGTGCGCTGGCACTGTGGTTTGTCCGTACGCACACGCTCGAAGATGGTCAACGAAACTCACACACGAGTACGCCAAACGAGCTTGTCCACGAAGTTTGAAAACGAACCCCTCTACAAGCAATCCCGTGTAAAGTGGCTGGAAATTCAGGCTGTCAGTCTATTCCGTTGAACCCACTCTCACCTTGATTTCTGTAAGGTGAATAATGGACAACTTAAACAAAAAATTAAGCCCATGGCAACCCGAACACTTACTTTCATAATGACACAATGGTGCCACTTTTAGTGTTACAATCGGACCACGTGGAAGCCATTCCACCTAAGCGGCATTCTCCCCGACGCTGGCATGTCTACTTGTTTATAGAAAATGTTTCATACTGATGATAAGGTAGGTCACAAAAGAATGCATCGAGGTGCCTAACCTACATTATGTGGGTACAAGAACTTACTCTAATTAGCATAGCACATCTACACCCAAGCAGAATCCACATCTTGTAAGGCTTGTGAAGAAACTAGGCGTAGAAAATAATATTTCAGTGCAGCATGATGGCGACTTAGGGGTAGGTCGATGGGTTCGTTGACGGGGCGGGATTGGGGAGGCCAAACGCAGCATCAGCCCATGAACGGAAAATAGCTCCGCGCTGTGCTCGGCGCGCTGTGCGGCGCTCCCTGCGGGCCTCCTTGTCCGCCCGCTCGGCAGGGGTCAGGCCCGCGTAAGGATCCTTGTCCACTTTAGCACCCGGGATAGTCGCCACATTGTCGGCAGGTCCCATCAGGCTGGCGGGAGCTTTGTTGCAGACGAAATCAACCGTGGCGAGACCCCTGCCGGAGTTACCAGCAAAGACAGTTTAAGGACGAAGGTTCGTTCCGCAGGATACGTTGACAGACTGGTAACACATCGTGCAACGCACCTGTTGTATTCGTGATAACCGAACGTCTCGAGCATGCCGCGGGAGAAGGCCCAGATGACGTACGTCTCGCCACTCAGGTTGATCGGAACCGAACCGCCATCCCCGTTGGTACGGGAAAACCTGTGGAATCAAGAAGCAACCCGAACAGTGTTTAGGCGTGCGCATGTGAGGCTTGTACTGCAAGCTAAACTGCTCTGGTGAAAACACTCACTTCACAACTGTGGACCCAGTAGCCGAGGTGGTGACCGACGGGTTCGGCCCGAGCGAAAACGTGTCGTTGACGAGCTCTGCCATCTTGTAACCATCTAGTCGGTACGCCTTGATCCCAGGCATGTTACCAACGACTGCGTCGGCAGGCGCCATGGCCCCGTTGTTCGACCAGCCGACGGAAATCCAGCTGTTCTCTGCGCCGCTGAGGCGCTTCGCCTCGAGTGCCATCTTGAAGACGGGACCCGGCAGAACCTTCCAGTGCAGCAGAATCCTGCGGACGGCACGTGAAAAGACAGAAGAGAGCGAGCAAGAATCATTAGGCGAGATCAAGATGCACTTGAACGAGACATGAAGCGGATCATGAAACGAGACATGTCAGTATCGGGAAAGAAACGCGTACTTTCCCTCGTAGAGAAAAGCTTGGTGGTCGTACTGGTCGAGTTAATGATGGTGATGGTTGGATTAACACGAATCGCACGGCAGGGATTGCAAGAAAAACTCACTTTCCGTTGTAGAGATCAGCTTGGTGGTCGTACTGGCCGAGCGTCGACGCATCGCACGCCGACCCCACCGTCACCTCCGTGCCCTGGACCGGCACGGGCACCGGCGCCGTCGGCTGCGTCGCCACGCCGCTGCCGCCATTGCATGAAAAGTCAACCTGGAAAGAGCCGCTGCGAAGAGGAAAACGGAAACAAAAAATCGAGGTAAGCCGCAAGGGAACAGGGAAGATTGAGAAGTACTAGGTGGTGCAAAGTTTCCGCCGCTAGGAAGGAGTAGGATCAGGGCAGAATTGGAGGGACTGCGTGGGTACCGTCGCTTCTCGCCGTGGTAGGAGAGCGGCTTGGTGTTGTCGGCGGAGAAGGCCCAGATGACGGTGACGGGTGAAGTCGTGGAGATGGGCGCAACGCCGTCCGTGATGGTTCTCTGGAACCTGAAAAGGGTCAACGAAACGGAAAACGTCAACGACCGTGCGTCCTCCGGAAGTCACGAAAAAGGCGTCATGATGCAGGCATTACTATGGGAGGCGAGGTGTAAAAGGCTTACTTCATAATGAGGCTGCCGTTGGTCTTGGTCACGAGGCTCGCATCGTCGCCGATCCACAGGTTCTTATTGACCGTGATGGACCCCGCATCGTAACCCGTCGTCGAGTAGGCTGCAATGGGCGTGTCTGGCTGGTTACCGATAATGGCGTCAGCGGGCGACATCTTGCCGTCCTTAGAGAAACCCACGGAGACCCATCCCAACGCCGCGCCGCTGCCGCGCTTAGCCTCGAAGGCGATTTTGACGACCGTTGGAGAGACCACGGCCCAGTGCAGCACGTGGCCGTACTTGGTGATCTGGTACGATGACGTGTAACCATCCAAGTCGGACGGGTCGCAGGTGGACGATTGCGCGACGCCAGTGTCGTTGTCGGGAACATCGGGAACAGTCGGGGGCACCTGATTCACCTGGTTGGGCTGCGCTGTGCCGTCATACGCGCTAGAGTCGGTCGCGCTTGTCGTCTGCATGCCGGTCTTGGAGTCATCGCCCGCGAGAGGGTCCCTGCCGCCCAGAGGGTCGTTGGGGTCGAACGACGGACCCGAGTTGGCGACGGGCGCCGGTTTCGAGCTACCAAAAGGATCGTCAGTGAAGACGTCCTGAGAGGCCGACACGGGGTTCGGAGTGGTGACGGAGTTGATGGGAGTAGCCGGCTTGGGAGTCGCAGGCTCGGGAGTCACAGGCTCGGGAACAGGCTCGGCAACAGGCTCGGGGTCCCTGGGGCGGGGGGTGATAACAGCGGCAGGAGTGACGGTGTCGTAGTTGTTGATGAATTGCTTGTTGGTACCTCCGGCACCGGTTAGGTCATCGCGGGTTTTCATCTCCGCGGCGTGCGCGGAGAGGAGGGCGGACGCCAGAAGGACAAGAGTTAGGACGCCCATTGTGTGGCACGGGCGAGCCATGGCTTGGACCAGCTACCAGTATCGAGGCAAAACGAGAACTTGCTTGAAGGGAAGGTGATCGCTGTGTAGGAAACGAATGGCAACAATCGATTGCTAGTGAACGACTTGCTGGTTTCAGATGTGCTAAGCAAATGAACCTGGGCCTATTTGAACTTGGGCCTCGTTAAGTTGTTGGGGGATCTGAGACTAGCCTGGTAGGCCCATGCAAATCGCGACGCGCGACCGACAGAAACGTGTCCAAGTTCACTACACATCACATCAATCAGGCCATAGCGGGTTGCTTGCCTGGACTAAGGATGTTCTCTGTTACTCCCTGACGGCGTGATTGAAACCTTGTCCCTTTAGACACAAGCATAGAAAACTGCGCAGTCGACTTTCGTGCCTGGAATTCTACATTCTGGAGAACCTTGAGATTCTGGACGGACAGCTTTTCGTGCCAGGGGAGGGGGCTGGGAACAATGTGGCATCGCGGCTCGGACTTGGCTACACCGACAACAAAATCTCATCGCATTTCGGGACTCACGTAGCTCGCCAAGCCTGAACTCAATGTCGCGGCTCGTTCTTTTTGACCAATCAGAGCCAATACCTAGCCAGGAGGCGCAAAAACCATCACTCACACGATGGCATACACAGCAGATCTTGCGGTAAGTGGGCGCTACACCATGAACGCTATAGAAATGTTTCAGGGCACTCATATTATCTCTCCCATCCAATCTAATGCACCTACCTCTGAGAGTCACAACATACTCCAGCATCTGTACTAATACTTCAGTTACCTAGTTTTTAGGAAACCAGTCCTAAATTGATAAATTCGAGGACTGTTTTCATTTGTTCTGTTTGTTTCTAAATGCGAGCCTGACGTCACTGTGTAAAAGAATGTTCATGGGCTCGACTGTTCTTCACCCATTACCGGTTAACAATTTTTGCCACCTCACTCTATACTTTTTCCAAACCTTGCACTTATGTACATGAACGAATTGGCTTACTCCTCAGGAGAAGCCCGAACCTCGCTACCAGCATCGCATAAACTATGGTAGGTCGCAACATCACCTTATTGTTTGCACTTTGCTCACACTAATACGGTATCTTTGACAGTGCAATCCTCACTCATTCAATTGCACTGATACCGTAAAAAGGGGCTTATGCAAGCAAATGTCATGTACAACCTGCGATGCAATCTCATATCCAATACGACGCAAGCACTTCATTGTAGGTAGGCCTATATCTGTGAGATATAGGTGTTTGAAGATACAATAGCGTCACCACAAGCCGCATGCTTGTTTTAACCATTATTTCCAGAGTTCAACTAAATGCCTAAGATGTTAGCCCCACTATACCACTACCAACACAGTTCAACATAAGAACCTAAACGAACGAATGAAGTATGGCGCCCACTAATCAGATTCGTCCACGAGTTAAGTATGGCACACATCAGCTCTGCCAACTAGCTTAGCCAAATGATGGTAACAAAACACTCCACACTTTCCGTAACACCCCGCCAGGTTGGTTACTGCGAGGCACGACTCCTGTACTGCTGTCATCACTTCCAGAACTGCTGCTTCCTGTGTTTTCATCATTGCCTTCATCCCCCAGAGGATCCGAAGGGGATAGATCGTAAGGATTATCCGGGGTAAATTCCCCTTGGTCGTCGTCTTCGGGGCTTCCCTCCCCCAGCAGAACCTGGGGTGCAGTGTTGCATGAGAAGTCCACCTGAGAAACTCCTCTGTGTCACCAGAGGGCAAGTTTGAGGAGTCGGAATGAGGTGGGGGAAACATGAGATGGGGAGCACGAAGTTGGGGGAAAAGACGAGGTGAGGGGTGGGGGGGAGTGTTGCATGAGAAGTCCACCTGAGATACTCCTCTGTGTCACCAGAGGACAAGTTTGAGTAGGGATGAGGTGGGCAAATATTGAGGTGGGGGGAATATGAGGTGGGGGGAAGATTTAGGAAGGGGGAATATGAGGTGGGGAGCACGAGGTTGGGGAAAAGTGGTGGGAGAATGAGCTGGGGGAAGAGACAAGGTGCGACGAAAGATGAGCAGTGTTGCATGAGAAGTCCACCTGCGATACTCGTCTGGGACTCCTCTTGTACACCAGAGGGCAAGTTTGAGTAGGGATGAGGTGAGGGGAAGATTTAGGAGGGGGAATATGAGGTGGGGAGCACGAGGTTGGGGGATTGTGGTGGGATTGAGGTGCGGAGAGAGACGAGGTGCGGGGTGGGCGGGAAAGTGGGGTACTGGGGAAATTTAGGCAGCTTTGTTGTCCGGGGGTACGCAGTAGGGGCTGTGGCAGGGCGAAGGGTGAGGGATAGCAAGGTAAAGAGAGGAGGTTTAATAGAGACTGGAGACCAAGAATGGGAGCAAGAGACCAGAACAAGAATGAGGGGCGGGCAGTGGTAGTGAGAGGTTTACCTATGGTTGCTGTGGTAACCAAGGGTCTGGAACATGTCCCCAGAGTAGGCCCAGATGAGGAAGTTAGGTCCGGAAAGTTGGATCGGCACCGAGCCTCCATCCCCTGGCGACCGGGAGAACCTGGGACAGGGAAGGGGGATGCGTGCGGGTGTGGATGTGCAAAACAAGTACATGCATGTAAGAGGCCTCACAAGAGAGAACATGCATGTAAGTTCCCCCAAGTACATGCATTACATGCCTCAAATCGCCTCTATAGCACAAGAGGCCTCGCAAGCATCAAATGTGTGGTTAGAGGGCACATGGAACCACACGACTCGCATACCAAGCGCTCCAAGCCATTACTAAGCCCCCTAGTCCCATAACCCGAGCCTCTCTTATTTCCCCGTTTTCCGCCCGTTCCTTCTCCGTTCCCCCCCTCCCACATCCGTCTAGAGACCTCTAGGGGAAAAGGCCGCCCTTTCACTCCTTCCCCCGTAGTCACAGTTAGCACAGGAGGTTAGTCGGGTGCAGGTTGGTAGGTTAGTCGATACGCGCGAGGGTAGGCGCTTGTCGTCTGTAGCAACGTGTCTTCTTCTGTTCACCAACAGTCCACCAACATCCTCAAAAGTCAAAGGGGCGCCTTATAACGGAGTTAGACTCGTTAACCCCACCAGCAGCGAGTTAGTGACACACAAGATGTGTAATGCAGGCGTTTGTTAGTTCACGGCTGCAGTTCTAGAAGCAATGAACTCTTATTGTTAATTTTTACACACTGTGTATGCCAGTTATTAAAGAAAAACGATGGTGTAACAAACGTAACGTAAGTGTAAGTAACACACCAGAACACTGTAGACCCCGAAGCCGTCGAAGTCGATCCCTTATCCCCAAGGTCTATATGATTCGTCGCGTTTACAGAATCCGCAGTGTAACCTCCCAGCGAGAACGAGCGGATCGCACCGCCCTCGAGATTGCCGATGACGGCGTCGGACGGCGACATCGCGCCCGTGAGCGACCAGCCGACGCCCATCCAGCCGTTGTCGATCTTGCTGCTCAGCCGCGCCTCCACGGCTATGTCCAAAGCCGATGCGCGCAGCCGCCAGTGGAGGACGAACCTGGGGATGGGGGAGCAGGAGAAGGAAACGAGGAAACGGGAGAAAAGAACGGAAGGAAAGTGGGGAAACGGGAGTAGGAAACGGGGAAGAAAGAGCATGAAATGGTGAGGCAGTTGTCAGATTAGCTGCTCAGTCGCGCCTCCACCATATATGTCCAGCGCCGACGCGCGCAGCCGCCAGCGGAGCACGAAGGGGGAACCTGGCGAGGGGGGAGAAGGAGAAGGAAGCAAGGAAGCGGGAGGATGAGGGCGAAATCAGTGAGGTGTGGTGTGGTGAGCGGAGCTCGGGAAGGGGCTCTCAGAGGAATCACATTTGAGAATTCTCGAAAGGAAGGCACGAGAACGAGAAGGAGAACGAGAACAGGAGTAATCATCACTGTTATGCGGAGAGGAGAGGAACTTACTGGTCGGGAATGAGGGGAGCCGAGAAGGTGTATCCGTCCAGGTCGGACGCGGGGCAGGCGGTACCCGGCGTCACTGCAGCGGGGGGTGTCCCCTTGGGCGAATGAAGGGCGGAAGGGCTCGGATCCGGAATGCCGGGTTTTTCCGGAGCAACGGGAGAGGAGGTTTTGGGGTAAGAAGGGCTGGGGGAGCCAGTCGGCGCAGAGGAGCTGCCGCTCGGAGCGGAAGGAACGGCCGCGGGCTTGGGAACCGGCGGAACGGTGGGTTGCGGGGAAGCGGGAAGGTCGGGGAGGGTGTCTGGTTTGAACTGCGGGGCGGAGGAGGAGGCTTTGAAGGGGAAGGCGAGATCGATCGACGCCGCGCCTCCCGCTGGCGGAGTGGGGGCAGCGAGCTTGGGGGCTATTGCGAGCGCTTGCAGTAACAGGGTTACGAGAGTCGGCGAGACCGCGTGGCGGGGTTTTTTCCGCGCCATAGTAAGAAATATGAACCCAGTTTCTCTCATGCGCATCGGTTTCGCTTCGAAGGCAGATGGCGCGGCGCGTAAGATTGCCGACCTTTGTGAGGAGTGCGGACCGCCTAGAGAATGGCGGCGGCGGGGGGAATCCTACAAATCGCGGATGAGCTCCAAACTAATGGAGGCATAAGAGTAGGCGTTATTCGCTCCGCGCTACGAAGGACATGAGGCTTTCCTGGGCCTTCTAAAGAGGCTGAGCGGCAAGATTAGTTCGCCAATCGGTTCTCGAGTGGGGTCTCAATCTGGTTATTCGTTAGTCCTGTATAACCGCCCTGACCGGAGCTCCTCTGACTGACTCCGATTGGCTGAATCTCTAGATCCTCAAGCAATGCGACAACACAAAACACGTCGCTAGCCTTCCCTTGGTCTCGATGCATTGCCCGTCGCTTGTTGTATTGGTGATGGGTTTGATCGGATGATCATCGGGTGAATTCTGATGAACTCAAGGAAGGAGGTGCTTTGGTTGGGGTAGGGTGGAAAGCTAGCAAACACCCTAGTTGAAGGGGATGCCGCAACATACGAGTTTGGATGGCATGGGGAGGGGAGGGAAGGGGAGGGGGTTGTGGTGTGTGGGGGGGGGAAACGATTGGAAATGTGGGGGTGGCGCTGATGCGCGCAGAATGACGTGCAGTTTGCGACAACAGATGTGAAGAGATCGGCATGTCGGATCGCGAATTCGCATCGCACCGCAGTTACCACGTCAGATTTGTGGGGCTGATTGCTGGCCCCCAAGTGACACGCTGGAGGCATTCGCGACAATCGTGGGAGCAAAACCCACGAACGAAGCCAAACAAGAGAGCTGGTGTAGCGCCTTTGCCGCTGTGTCATTTCTCGAGACTTCAACAACTCGCGTTCGCGTGCGTCTTGTGCTTCGGTATACGTTACTATCCTTGCACGGTGACACAAACTGTACTTGTGTTCTAGAATGTCTACATGATGATTCGAGCTAGATATGAGCTTTAAGTGTGAAAATTTATCCATGCAGAAGGATCACAAATGATGTTTCTGTAATTCTAGCACAATTCATACCGCCAGTTTTCCTTCTTACAAAGCATCTTTTGACAGCCCAGTACTCATAAATATACACCACAAAGAGATAGTTGTGTACAACTTTGTGCTTGTACAAGATAACAAGCTTTCAAAACTAGTGGGTGCCGACGTGGCATGGATCAACGACGCGCTTTTCACGCTGTCGCCCTTGTTTGTCGCTTTTGCGTGTCAGCGCCAACCAGGAAAAGACACGATTGCAAACACCACCAGGTACATTCAACATCAGCAAGGTGACTGGCGAGACTCCTCCTCCACCAGCATCGTGCGACAATTTCGCCCAACAGCTTTCAATGTACACGTCACCCGGCCCCTTTTTTCGAACATTTCCGTTTCCGCATTTTGATCAAGGCGCGGTCCGCGCGCGCACCGTGCAAATCCAATTTCCCGCACATCTCCGAATTGATCGTTGAGCGAAACATTCACAAGCCGCACATTCCTGGAATTGCTAACGCACCGAATTTGAGCGCCTCCCGACATCCACGAAATATAATCCATCCGCGACACAACTCCCTTTCAAGCTGCCGAATTCTGCGGAAGGAGCACCTCTCACTTTTCTGCTTCCCATCGAGTCTGAATCACACTCTCATTGTGAACTCGCTTTTCTCTCTCAGCTTGCTAGTTGTACTTCACGTTCTTACCATAGTTCACTTGATCTGTGCCTGGTAGTCGCCCATATTGGCCTGCATTCGACTTCAGAAAACTTCCTTTGATTGTAGAACGTCACGATGGCTGCCGTCACGACGGCATTTCACAGGCTTCCACGCAGAAAGCGAACGTTCGCAAGAGTGACAACCTGCGCACTTCTTCTTCTCGTCGTCTCCTCCCTCAGCGCTCATGCCGCTGACATGAAAACCCGCGGCGGCACCCAACCAGCACCCAGCACGCAACCAGCCCCCAGCACGCAACCAGCGCCCGGATACACCAAGCCACCCACCTTGCCGCCGTCCGCGCCGACCAGTTATAGCAACTCGGCCAGCGGTTCCCCATTCGACCAGGACCCTTTCGGCGGCTCGATGCCCACGGTGACTCCCGTTGACTCGGACGACCCGCTGAGCGGCGAGGAAGATCCGGCCGGCCAGAATCCGCCTACGCCCTCCGCCAACCCCCCGCCCAACCCGCCGAAGGAATCGCCCCCGCCTACCAAACCCGCGCCGTCTCAACCAAAGCCTTCCCCAGTTCCTGCGGCACCGGTCAACAAGCCCACGTCAAACCCGTCAACGCCGTCAACGCCGTCGACAGTCGTCTCGCAAGGAACGAATTCGGCGGGGCAGTCGTTTGGCGGATCGGCGGGGAAGAGTCCCGTGAACCAAGTGGGGAAGACTCAAACAGGGTCGGTAAACCCAAAGTCCAGCCCCAAACCCAGCCCGAAGCCCAAGCCTAAGCCCTCGAATGGAAAGGTTAAAGCGAGCCAGGCAGACGATGACGACAACGACGTGATAATCGGGCCCGCTACCTGCCTCCAGTCTACTCTGTCGGGCTTCACGAATTCCGTCAATCTGACGCGGCTCGGCGGGTTGAGCCTGCACTGGAAGGTTACGAGCCAATCGTCTGTCGACTTTGCTCTGGAGGCGAAGGCGACGAGCAAGGGGAAGAACGGATGGGGCGCCGTGGGATGGTCCGCGCGCAAGAGCAAGTTTCCCTCGGACTTGATCATTGGGAATCTGCCGAGCCAATCAGTTGGAGCTTATGATATCTACGGTTACGGCGCGGGCTCGACTCTGAAGTCGAAGTCGGTTCACCTGAGCGACACGAGCATCGAAAAGCCTGCAGCCGGCGGCTTCATCGCAAGGTGAGATTGGGCGAATGTGGTAGCATCAAAGTATGGAGTTCGCGAACAAATAATATGTACACCAACTAGCACTTTGTTTGCAACTCGTCTTCTCGGTTTCTAGACGTGCCAGTAAGTAACTACCGCCATCGTTTTCGTTATTTAATTATGCCAAATGAACCCCGGCTATGACAATCCTGTTTCAAATTCCCGCCACTCATTCATGTCCTTCCACCCCGTCCTGCCACGTCAGATTCACTCGCTCCACGGACGACGGAACAGTGCCCGTTGTGATCGGCCCGAACCGCCTCATCTGGGCGTGGTCGGTCGAAAACACCGAGGATGTCGCGCTCCGGAAGAGCCGCCGCGGCGAGCTCGTTGTTGATCTCACCTGCGCCGCGGGAGCTCAGCCCGTGACGACCCAGAGCAACCCGAAAAGCCCCAAGACCCCCTCGCCGCCCAAAACCAGCCCTCCTGTCGTCAAGCCCCCGAAGTCTCCGTCTGTCCCTGAGAAGTATCCGTCAATTCCCGCCAAGTCTCCGTCTGTTCCCGCTAAATCCCCCGCAACGCCTTCGCCGAAACCTCCGACCACGCCCGCGCCCAAGCCCGGTGTGACGCCCGCCAAGAACACGAGCAGCAGCGGCGGCGGCGGAAGCGGCGGAAGCGCGGGGCTGAAGACGGGGAACTCGTGCGACGCGTCGCCCCTTCTGGGATTCTCCTTCTCGACGCCGCTGGTGCTGAACAAGTGAGCTCAGTCAACTTTTGCCACGTCACCATCGTTATGCCACGTCACTCCTGTTGTGTCACGTCACCCCCGTTTTACAGCCGTCTTTCTCGTCGTTTCCGCCCTCCCTTCCCCCTCTCCCCTCACTCGGGCTCACCCTTCACTGGAACATCATCGGAACCGACACTCTCAAGGTGGCCGTGGAGGTCAAGCGAGTCAACGCAGTCAACCCTTCCCCTTTTCCCCCACCCAACCAGGCTCTACCTGTACTAGAAGATTATTGGCACCGACACTCTCAAGGTCGCCGTGGAGGCCAAGCTAGTCAACGCAGTCAACCCTTTCTTCGTCGTCATTCCCCTCCCGCTCTCCCCACCCACCCAGGCTCTATCTCCACTGGAAGATCATCGGATCCGACACTCTCAAGGTCGCCGTGGAGGTCAACCTAGTCAACGCAGTCAACCCTCTCCCCTTCCCCCCACCCACCCAGGCTCTACCTCCACTGGAAGATCATCGGAACGGACACTCTCAAGGTTGCCGTGGAGGCCAAGTCCGGAACCAACGTGGACAACGGGTGGTACGGGATTGGCTGGTCGCGCGAAGGCGCCATGGCTCCCGCGGATGCGGTTCTGGGGAACCTGGCGGGCGGGCAGGTGAAGGCATATATGCTGGGGGGGTATACTAAGACGGGCGTGCAGCTGTCAAATCGGCTCACGCTCAGTAACGACAGAGGGACGACTACGACTGGCACGGGCAACACCATGTTCTGGTGAGAAAAAACCTGGCTCCCTTCCTGCCTCGAGCACTCCCTCGCGTCTTCCCTCCTTCATTTCCTTTTCCCTTATCCCTCTATATTCTCGGCCCCTTCTCCTTCCCCAGGTTCTATCGGAAAGTCGCGGACGGCCAAATCGACCCCAGCCCTCTTCTCATGCATCTCTCCTCCCTTCCCCCTCTCCTTCCCGTCTCTCCCCATGGCTCTCCCCCAGGTTCTACCGGAAGGTTGCTGACGGCTGGCGCCGATAATGGACCTGAAGACGCCAGCCTACATCATCTGGGCGTACGCTCAGGACATGTTCCAGACGGTGGGGTATCACGGGAACAAACCTCGCCCAGCCCTTCTCACACCTCCCTCTCTCTTCCCCCTGTCGTCCCATTACTCTCCCTCTCCCCAGGTTCTATCGGAAAGTCGCGGATGGAGGGCTGGCGCCGATAATGGACCTGAAGACGCCAGCCTACATCATCTGGGCGTACGCTCAAGACATGTTTCAGACGGTGGGGTACCATGGGACCAACCGCGGTATTCTCCAGATTGACTTCTCGTGCAACCAGTCGCCCAAGATTATCATGGGGGCCGGCAGCAATAAAATCAATAAAAAGGACGACGACGACGAGGATAATCCCAAAGGGAAGTGATTGCGTGGGGTGCTGCTGATAAACGATGACAGGGAGCGGAGACCTTCAACTGATGGATGGTAGTTTGTAGGCCTCTTTAGTGATAGGAATCCGATACGAGTGTTCCCTGGTGTTTGTCTCCCGGCTTCCCACATTTTCAAGCCCGCCCTCCCACATCCTCTTCCCCGGTGGGGCTTCTGCGGGCTTCGGCAGTCTTCGGCGCTACAAAAGGATTCAGAGTACTTTCTGGCTCTCTATACGCATGGCAGCAGCCCAAGTGCCACCTTTTTGGCTCTCTCCCTTGAAGGACTGCTCGGGCAATACAGCACTTCAGCTGCTCTGTGCTGCAGATATTGTGCTGCAGTCACATTCCGGGTTACTCCCTCCTCTACTGTGCTTGAGGGGTAGCGTGAGACCGGGTTCTATTCTAACCCGGTTCTGTTCTAACCCGAGCTTTTTATGGGCACACCCATGGCAGCTGTGCATGAGGTCTAGCTGCAGTACGAAGTAGGCTTGTTAGACTTATATTACAGTATTGTTAAATCTTTTAATAAATACAGCCTTAGATATCTTATATGATTTGATCACAATAAACTGTCATGATGGACGCAGGTTTGCAGGCCTTTGTGGTTGATAGGAGGAAAGAGCGAGGATCGCCTTCCACATCGCACAAAAGGCAAGGTACCAACATGCCCGCTCATGAGTTAATGCCTTGCCCAACAAAGACAAGTCAGTTGCGTCACGTTTGTGCACAGCAGCCATGCCATTCGGATAGGAATGAGCTGAAGCATCTCACTCAATGGTTTATACAGCACCAGTGCACTCTGATCAGTGGTTGTCTGCAACGCTTATGGGTTCAGACAGCACCTGGTTTAGTCCTACAGCCGAGGCAAGGTTCACTCAAAGAGTCATAGGACACTTGCAGGGGGGATTATAGAATATGGAGCGCAGCAAAGGCAGTTCCATGCATTGTTTGAGTTCGGGTCAAGCAGCATGCTACGTGCCTGCTAATGGCGAGATACAGTGGTGAAATTTATCATCGTCGGGTGTAACGCAGAGTTTATAACTTACTCGTTCAAGTAGGGTGCATGAAAATTTGAAAGATCACTATTTAAGAATGTTCCGCATGCAATTTTGAATGTGGAAAAGACAAGGTTTTTTTTTTTTTTTAATTTTATGGCTGCTTACTTTTTACTTCGCAGTTGCCTTTCCGGAAGTTTTCTTATCGGTTAACGCGTATAGCTCTCGCCAACCTACCCACGTTGTGCACACCGACAGACTCGTCGTTGTAGTCGCTTTCCGTCATTGTGGTTCCACGTGGCATTGAGCGAATAGGGAGGTCCAAACAAAGCTTCCCCACCACAGCGAACGTGACATGCGCTTCGGCAACTCAACCACGCCCAGATGTGGCGAGATCACCGCGCTTCGGTCAGGCATTCTCATACCGAGTCGCGACATTTCAATGTTGTGTATGCCCCCTCCAACAACCCATCCAAAATGCAGCCCTTGGCTGGCATTTCACAAGGGGAAGTGAAAAAAAAACATAGGAAGGTGCAAATTGAGTGCACAAATACGGCTCCTCCAACACGAGAAGTGACGGCTGCACGATTCCTTCCTCTCTTGCTTGTGCTGCCGTCAGCTGCTCTAGTGCCCACCTCTGCTTCTGGTCGGTGATAAGTAACCGCCCTGGAACGCACCACCTGTCGGAAAATGCGCTGCTAGGGCAAGCTTGTTTGAGCAGAGCAAACGACGCGTGTGGTAGTGTTCCATTCAGATGCAGAATGCAAGCCGTTCAGCGCGTTCAGTTAGGCAGTGAGACTTCGTCCAGGAATATTACGACTCGGACAGCCTTGGTGCAAGGCACATAGGATAGAGCTGCTACGCAGCTGCTAGCTGGTAGGGATAAGTAAAATCTTGTAGCTTTGTTATCGTCAAGCATGCAGCATACAGGGTAAGAGGAGTAAGAGGGGAAAGAGGGGTAAGAGGGCCACAAGGACTCAGAACTAGTTTCCGATGGCGAAACCATTTCAAGGATCTATGTCGGTTTCGCGACGAAAGAATTTCAGAGCATGGCAATACCTTATTGTGCTCTGCTCCGTCGCACTGGTAACATCCTTCCCCGTCGCTACGATAGCCAGTCACATCACGCCCGCGGGTATGGCGTATGCTCAAAGCGCAACGTCGGAAGACGTTTCTCTCGATATAGTCGACCCCGCCGTGAACGGGCTTGCAAATAACGAGCAGCTTGACACTCCCAGCAAGCCCTCGACTACTAATGACGTGAGAGGCAGCGGTGAAAGTGGCGGAAGCACAACGGAAGAAGGAGCGGGGACTGGCAGTGGGACTGGCAGTGGCAGCAGGAGCAGAGACGACGGCATGTGGGACTGGAGTTTCAGCGATCCAAGCACGTCCGAAGGAGATAACGGTGGAAAAAGCGGCGCGAACGATGGTGGCAATAACAACGCAACCGATGGTCAAGGCCCGTCGGATACCCAAGAAGTGCCTAGTGGGCAAGGAGGCTCAGGCGGCGATGGCGTCGGCGATGGCGGCGGCGACGGCGGCGGCGATGGAGGCGGTAACGACGGGCTACCCACGCAAAAAGAGCCATTTGTGGATGATTCACCCGCCAATCGCAGCCCGAACGGTGACTCTGGAGGTACAACCGATGACCCTCCTGCTACGACCGATGATCCGCCTGCAACAAACAAAGAGCCTTCACCCTCCGAACCTTCCGAACCTTCCGCACCTTCCGAACCTCCACCGCCAGAGACAAACCCCGAGTACGGCAGCAGCGGCGGCGACTACGGCGACGGTGGGCAGGGGGAAGGATCTCCGCGCAAGCCGAGCTCCGCTGCGCCCGGTTATCCTCCGCCGTCGTCCTCGGAAGTACAGCACGAGGGGGAGGGGGAGGGGGAGGATGAGGGGGAGGACGACGAGGAGGAGGAGGAGTGCGAATGCAAAAAGGTGGTGATGGGGAACGCGTGCCCGCCGTCGACTCTCCCGGGTTATAATTACTCTGCGCAGCTTTACGACTCTAAGTACGTCTTCACTCTGGTCCTACGTACTTCGCATATGTGGTCCTAAATGCCTCGCTTCTCCGCAATCTGCATTGGACCGTGGACGGCTGCACCGTGCACATGGCGCTCGAAGTCGTTGCAACACTCTCAAACGTCTGTCTGCCTCTCGCCCCCCTTGCGTGCGTGTGTGTCGTGTACCGGTGGTGTCATGAGTGTCAGGATCATTCTGCATTGGACCGTCGAGGGCTGCACGGCGCACATGGCGCTCGAGACAGCTACGCGGGGTCGGGCTGGCTCGGCGTAGGCTGGTCCAACAACCCTCAAAGCTCCGCCCCCTTGTGTGTTATGTGATATTTTATCTCAGGATCATTCTGCATTGGACGGTGGAGGGCTGCACAGTGCACATGGCGCTCGAAGCCACTCAACGAATCCTTGAGTCACTCTCTCAAAAGTCTCAAAAGTCTGACTTCCCCCTGTCTTGATGTTGTCATTTCAGGATCATTCTGCATTGGACCGTGGAGGGCTGCACCGTGCACATGGCGCTCGAAGCCACGCAAGACAGCTACGCGGGGTCGGGCTGGCTCGGCATAGGCTGGTCCGATCACGGCCAGATGGCTCCTGCGGATGCCGTGATTGGTAACACGCCGGGCGTAGCTGCGTACGAAATGACTGGTTACAGGCGAACGCAGGTGTTTCCTACCATGAACTTTTCGCTCGGGTTTGACAAGACTGTTGAGGCGGCCCCAGATTGCTCCACTATCGTCAAGTGAGTGATACTGCTGGAGTTGACTTTCCGTTGACTAAAAGTCAACGTGGCTGTTGAGGCGAACGCAGGTGTTCCCGACCATGAACTTTTCGCTCGGATTCGACAAGACTGTTGATTCGGTGCCGGATTGCTCGACTGGCATCAAGTGAGTGATGCCGCTGGAGTTGACTTTTGCGTTGGCTGAAAAGTCAACTTGGCTGTTGAGGTGGCGCCGGATTGCTCCACTGTTACTAAGTGCGTGATGCCGCTGGAATCCCGTCTCTGCACTTTTTGCGTCATCCCCAGTCCTCTTCCCCCACCCCCCCCTCCTCTCTCTCTCTCTCTCTCTCTCTCTCTCTCCCTCTCTCTCTCTCTCTCTCTCTCTCTCTCTCTCTTCTCTCTCTCTCTCTCTCTCTCTCTCCCACTCTCTCTCCCTCTCTCATACTCTCTCTCTCCCCCTTTCCCTTCTCTCTCCCTACCTCCCTCCGTCTCTAATCTACGAAACCCTTTTCTTCCCCCTCGTCACTCCCCACGCGCGCAGGTTTTCTCGGGAGAATAGCACGGGGGCACAGTCAATATTCCAGAGGGAAGGAGCTGGTTCATATGGGCGCACTCTTGAGTCCACTCCAAAATCTCTCATCACTAACGAGCCTCTCCCCTCCCCCAACCACCCCCTGTTCGCAGGTTTTCTCGGGAGAATGGCACGGGGGCACAGTCAATATTCCACATAGAGGGGAAGAGCTGGGTGATATGGGCGCACTCGCGCAATGCCATGACCACGCTCTCATACCACGGCGCCGCCATGTGAGTGCACGTGTGCCATACTTGTTTGCACCATGGTGGTGTTTACTATTTTGAATGCGTCGGCCCACTCGCGCAATGCAATGACCACACTGTCCTACCACGGCGCTGCCATGTGAGTGAGCATTCATTGTGTCGCGGGCATGGGCACGCGATGGACCATGGTGTGTGTAAGGACACAGCCGCTCAGACGCACTCATGCAACCTCCTGCAACCTCATGCAAACTGTGCTGCCGCACTGTCTGATTATTTCCCAACTCCCTCTTACCAATCTCCCTTATACCCTCTCTCTTTGTTCTGTAGCAATTGCCCTTTCTCTTGTCTGTGCCCTTGCTGCTGCCCTGTGGTTGGCATGACCTTGCTCTGATGTCCCCCCCAAACCACCAGCTCTCTTATCCCACCAGGGACTTTGCCATTTTTGACCACTCATGCCACTACTCACCTCGTATCGCTTTTGAGTCGACTCATAAGTTGCCCAAAGCACCTGGTCTCTTTTCTCACCCCGCTCTTGTCCCACCAGGGCATTGTGATTGTGGACTACTCGTGCCACCACCGCAGATCATCCGAGCGCGCTGCAAAGATTGCCCAAACCACCTGTCCTCGTTTCCCACCCTGCCCTCTTTTCCCACCCTCTTCTCCCGCCCTGCTCTCTCTTCCGCCCAGGGGCATTGCCATTGTGGACTACTCGTGCAACTACCCCCCGCAGATCATCCGAGCGCCGCAGAGCAGAACGCCCAGGCCTTGCAGCATGAACTGTAATGGTGGCGAAGACGACGACAACGACGATGATGATCATCACGAGGAGGGAGGATGCGGTTGCCAGTCGTGTGGATGCGGAAACGCTGACGAGGAACACAGGGTGGCGAGGAGATGGCGTCGGTGGCAGATTTGGAAGAAGCTTTGGGAGTTTTACTGGGGTATTTGTCACAATTGTGGTACCAGTAACGGGCAGATGGTCCAACCTAAGCGATCTCCTTTCGGGTGAAAGGTGTTCGTGATACGGTGCGAAGTGCCCATACTGAAGACATGTGGCTTATTGCTAACACGGCGCATGACATGGTTAAGTTGAAGCAGAGCATGGAAGCCTAACCCGGCCTTGTTACCCTAACAAGGAGATTTTGATGTTTAATATACTATTACGCAAGACTAGTGCATGGGCTTGTTTTCCAGCTGTATAGTTGCAATATATCTTGATCTGCGAGTATGGTTCACAAGTGGATCTGTTCTTAACGAGATGTAGATCTGTGAGTCAGCTGACAAAGTGGGAAGTGCTCAAAAGGAATAATAAAATAGTGTGTTATTTAGCTGGGAGTTTAGAGTTCCAAGGAATATAGCAAGGTTCATACGAGGAAGATCACGCAGAAGTATATCGAGAAACTACCGAGCATTGGGGGGTGCGAAAAACGGTTTGAGGCGCTGGCTTCCAATGCTTGCATGCTCTTCGCTCCGTTCGTAAATCCATTTTCGCTCGTTATCGCTTAGTTTGTGATTTTTACGAAATCCAGGATACCGTCGTCAGGGTATTTCGTCAATGAAGGCGAAGCAGGAGCTTTGGTTTGGGACTCGGGAAAACCGAAAGCGGTGCTCCACGAGTCGCTCCATCCTTTTCGGTTTGGTAGGAACATTGAAGCGCATCGCAACTACCAGTCACACACGAATCGCATCCTGCAATGCACAGAAATTTGCCTGCGTGCTGCAGGATTTTCCCTTCCTTTCCCTTCTCTCCACCCGAAGCGCTATCAATTCAAACCCACGCTCATGCTCTCTCCTGAGTTCACGGCGCCTGGTCCCGGTGCTTTCCTTCTCTGCCCACATATCCTACTAGAATCACCACCAATAACAGAATGTAACAAGCAAACACGTACGCGGCGCGGCTGCCCACACCGTCGCCACTTGGCCCCTTATAGAGGGGCTTGCTCTCGACATCCATTGGCTCAGAAGTTCTCGGCTTATCAGCCACGATTCGAAATACGGTGACGCACGTGAGAGGAGCTGGTGAGAGGGTAGAAGCGAAGTAGCGACTAGAGTCGAGAACGAAAAGCTCCAGTGAGAGCGAATCGAACCAGCCGCCCCACACTGCAACTCGAAGCAGCAGGAGAAAGCAAGCACCGTCGGAACGATAAGTCTTAAATGCCCTCCTGTCTCGAATAGCCCCCTCATTCGTCCAGCTTGTGCTTCGTATCGACCGACTGACTCGCAGGAGACTAGCATTACGTCTTCTCATATCCTAACTAGTAGTGCGCACCTTTAATGAACACAATGATATTCATGGCGCGCCAACGCGGCGCGTCCGCTCTACTCCCCACCCGCTCCGCCCTCCTCATCGTCGTCTTCGTCTCCCTCGGCCTCGCAGCCTCTCTCCCCCGAATCGTCGCACAGACCCCCGTCTGCGAACCGTCGTCGCTCAAGGGTTACGACTTTCAGACGACGTTGAAAAATAGGGGGTGAGCGAAGGTCTTATATGAGGTGGTGACAGCTGTGCGAACCTCCCCCTCGTTTGAATGACTCGGTTGGACATTGATTGCTTCACGGCGCGCGAGGAGTTACATTCCACCGCAAGTTCTCCACACTTGCGCTTCCACCCCCTCCTATCCGTTTCCCCCATCCTCTCTGCTTCTCCCCCCTTCCATCCCCAACTTTTCCGCTTCCCGCACCCCCCCACCTGTCCACCACCCCCACTCCCCCGCTTCCCCCCTTCCCGCAGGTTCCTGTTCCACTGGCATGATGGCTCTGGAGGCGCGAGCCGGCTGAGGCGTCGCCGTGGGATAGTCTGATGGACAACGCTTTCCCCCTCCCCCAACTTCTCCCTCCCCCATCCCCTCACCGCAGGTTCCTGTTCCACTGGAAACAGCCGGGCCCGGGGGGAATATCGATGATGGCTCTCGAGGCGCGCGCTGGCTGGGGCGTCGCGAAGGGGTGGTTCTCCGTGGGATGGTCGCGCGACGGGGAGATGTTCCCCGCGGACGCGATTGTGGGTAATTTACCCCACGGAAACGCGCAGATGTACAGCATGCGCGGGGAGGACGCGGCTCTCGTGGTGCCGAACGCGTCCATCGCGCTGGGCACGAATTGGGGGATGGTCACTCTGCAGGACGGCACGAAGATCATCAAGTGAGTTAGCAAAAAATGACGGGACTGGTTCCACAGCAAGGCTCAATTAAGTTGACGGCTCAACATGAGGGCTCAAGGAGTAATTTAGGTGAACGCGTGCAAGCATCTTGAGTTAAAAAGCAAGCACAAGCCTTCGTTTCTTCCCTCATCGCCGTCGCGCACCCTCCCGATTCCCCTTGCGCGCAGGTTTGCGCGGCGCGGGAGCGACGGGCTGTGTCCGGTGAACATGGACGGCCCCAACACGCTCATCTGGGCGTACTCCGCGGATGGGACGACCGAGTTTGCATTCCACGGGGAGAACGTGTAAGTCGTGTGACATTGTACCGAGTTGACTTTTGACTTGAGTTGACTAAAAGTCAACTCCGGTGAACATGGATGGCCCCAACACGCTGATCTGGGCGTATGCTGCGGATGGGACGACCGAGTTCGCATTCCACCTACCTTACTTGGCCCCGCTCTGCCTGCTCTCCCTACTTGCGCCAGACTAATCTCCCCGTGCTTCCTGCGCCAACCCGTCTAATCTTCCCCTTCCCCCTTCTCCCATTTCCTACCCCACCTCCCACCATCCCCCTTCACCCTTCCCCCTTCCCTCTCCCCCTACTCAGCGGAACGGCAACAGCGGACATGTCCTGCAGGCGCGCGGAGGCGGAAGACCCGGCGGGCGGAGCTGTGCCCCCGCCAACCCCCGAAGCCGCCCCAATCCCCCCCGAGGCCTCCCCAGTCACCCCCGTGGCTCCGCTTCCGCCCAAGCTGTCCCCCGGCGCGGGCATGGACGGAAGTGTCAAGAAAGAGTCGTCTACGGGGGGGTTGCCTGCGGCCGGCACTCCTAAACCCACTACTCCCGCGGTCGGCACTCCCGCGGTCGGCACTCCCGGGGTCGGCACTCCCGGGGTCGGCACTCCCGGGGTCGGGAATACCGTGGGCGGCACACCCGGGGTCGGCACTCCCGCGGTCGGCACTCCCGTGGGCGGTGCTCCCGTGGGCGGCACACCCGGGGTCGGCACTCCTGGGGTCGGCACACCCGGGGTCGGCACTCCCACTGTCGGCACTCCCACGGTCGGCACTCCCGGGGGCGGTGCTCCCGCGGTCGGCGGCACTCCCGCGGTCGGCACTCCCGGGGGCGGTGCTGCCGGGGGCGGTGCTACTGAGGGCCGCAAACCCCAAGGTTGTCGCGAGTCGCCGAAGGCGGGTTACAAGTTCTTCGTCAAACTGAAAGCCCACTAGTGAGTGGAACGGGGGGGAAGAGGGGACGGGGGGGTAAGATAGGACGCGGGGGGAAGGGAACCGAAGGAATGGACGGTACTCCCAAGGTTGTCGCGAGTCCCCGAAGGATGTGGAGGCGCGGCCACTCACTCTCCCCCTTTCCTTCCCCCTCGTTCCCCTCTTTCTCCCCTTCCTCCCCACCTTCCTCCCTCCTTCCGCCCGCTCTCCCCCCAGCCTCCTCCTGCACTGGAACCCGCCCAAGCTATCCGGAAAAATGCGGATGGCTGTGAAGGCGAAACCACTCATTCCCCTCTGCGCGCTTCTTCCCTCTTCCCGCCACGCCCCCCTTTCCTCCCTCCCCCAGCCTCCTCCTGCACTGGAAAACCCCCCAAGCCGTCCGGAAACGGGCGGATGGCGGTGGAGGCGTGGCCATTCACTCTCCACCCCTTCCTCCCCACCTTCCCCCCGTCCTTCCGCCCGCTCTTTCCCCAGCCTCCTCCTGCACTGGAACCCCCCCAAGGCGTCCGGAAACGTGCAAATGGCTGTGGGGGCGAAACCACTCACTCCCCTCTCCGCACTTCTTCCGTCTTTTCCCACGCCCCCCCTCCCCCCAGCCTTCTTTTGCACTGGAACCCGCCTAAGCCGTCCGGAAACGTGCAAATGGCGGTGGAGGCGTGGCCGGGGCCGGCTAGCGCGGGGTGGTTCGCCGTGGGGTGGTCCGCGCTCATTCCTATTCCCCCCCTTCTCCCCAGCCTCCTCCTGCACTGGAACCCGCCCAAGGCGTCCGGAAGGGTGCAGATGGCTGTCGAGGCGTGGCCGGGACCGGCAAGCGCGGGGTGGTTCGCAGTGGGGTGGTCCGCGACGGGCGGAATGGCGCACGCGGACGCGGTCGTGGGGAACCTGGTGGGGGGGATGGTGCGCGGATACGCGCTCACGGGGCACTCCGCGGATGCTGTGGTGGCGAGTTACGTGATGAAGCTGGGGCAGAACAAGGCGCTGAGTCAAACCGCCGAGGGCAGCATGCTGTTCGAGTGAGTGGTTGTGATAAGGTGGGTATGAGTGATGTTTATGAGCACACACAACACCTGTTGAGCGGATGGTGGCAGAACAAGGCGCTGAGTGAAACCTCTGAGGCTCTTCCCCCCGTCTCACATGCAGGTTCACCCGCAATGCTACGGACGGCACGGTGCCGCTGAATCTGACGGGCAAGAACAAGCTCATCTGGGCCTTCTTAAGTGACGGCTCTCTTTCCGTCCGCTCTCCCTCCACCCGCTTTCCTTGCCAGGTTCACCCGCAACGCTACGGACGGCACGGTGCCTCTGAATCTGACGGGCAAGAACAAGCTCATCTGGGCCTTCTCCAATGACGGCTCGCACCAATCTATCCCCCTCTCTCTTTCTCTTGCCCCTGCTTCACCTAGATTCACTCGCAACGCTACGGACGGCACGGTGCCTCTGAACCTGAGCGGCAAGAACAAGCTCATCTGGGCCTTCTCCAATGACGGCGCCCACAAGCTGGGCTACCACGGTCCCAACAAGGGCACCGCTATCATGGACCTATCGTGCGGCAGTGGTACGTGTGTTGAGCACTCCCACATGAGCACGTGTGGTGGTGGGGTGAATGATATGTGGCTGGCCTTTTCCGCCCACGCGCTGGGCTACCACGGTCCCAACAAGGGCACGGCTATCATGGACCTCTCGTGTGGCAGTGGTACGTGTGTTGAGCCGTTGTTGGTGGCACGTGTGTAATGCTATGTAGCAGGTGTTGATGTGCCTCGCATGCGATGGGTTACCACAGGCCAAACAAGGGCACAGCTATCATGGACCTCTCTTGTGCGGTGCTGGTATGTGCTGGAGGTGGTGTAATGGGCTGTTGCCATGCTCTCTGTCATGCGCTCTTCTTCTCACTCCACTCACTTCCTCTCTCATGCGCCCTCACCCATTCTCCCATCTTCCTCTCCCCTTTCCCCCCAACCCCTTTCGTTGTGCCATGCAGACGTTGTTCCCCCGCCCTCAGCTGATGCTCCGGCCGACCCTCTCGTGCCTCCTCTTACCAAGCCAGTTCCCAAGCCAGTCACCAAGCCCATTATCAAGCCTCCCGTTGCCAAGCCTGTTACCAAACCTGTTACTAAGCCTGTTACCAAACCGGTTACCAAGCCGATTATCAAGCCACCTGTTGCCAAGCCTGTTATCAAGCCTCCGATTGCCAAACCTCCCCTCCCCAAAACTAACATCACCAAGCCACCAGTTACCAAGCCTGTTACCAAACCTCCTGTTGCCAAGCCAGTCACCAAACCTCCTGTAACCAAGCCTGTTACCAAGCCTCCTGTGACCAAGCCAGTTACCAAGCCTCCAGTGGTCCCCGCCCCAGCAGGTTCGGCAGGAGGTTCGGCCTGCCAAGCCTCTACCCTTCCTGGATTCTCATTCGTGGCACCTTTGGTGCGGAACAAGTGAGTGTAGCGAAGGGGATTACAACGGAATAACGAGTGTAGTTGTGCACAATGGGCACCTATTCTCCCCTCCTCCTCTCCATCCTCTACTCCCCTTCTCTCCCGTCCTCTACTCTCCCCTCCTCTCCCCTCCTCTTCTCTACTCTCCCCTCTCTCCTCCACCCTGTTCTACCATGGAACTCCCTTTTTTCAATCATGGACCGTTCTTTTCTCCTCTCCTCTCACCCCCCGCATCACCTCTTCTCATCTCCCTTACTCTACCCTCCTCCAGGCTGGCGCTGCATTGGGCGGTGGCATCCCCTACGTTTGTGCGTTTTGCCCTGGAGGCCAGGCCGGGGAGTGGCGTGGAGCAGCTCTCTCATTCCCCCTTCCCCTCCCCCATCTCCCATCCCCCTTACTCCTCTTCCCCCCTTCCAGACTCGCGCTGCATTGGGTGGTTGCGTCCCCCACGTTCGTGCGTTTTGCCCTGGAGGCCAGGCCAGGGAGTGGCGCGGAGAAGGGGTGGCTGGCCGTGGGGTGGAGCGAGAAGGGCAAAATGTTCCCCTCCGATGCCATTATCGGGAACACTGCAGGTGAGAGTGGGTTGGAGTGGGTGGAATGGGGTGAGGTGGGGTGGAGTGGGGTGGAGTGAGAAGGGCAAGATGTTCCCTTCTGACACCATTATCGGCAACATGGCAGATGCGAGAAAAGGGGAGGGCAGAGCAGGTAGCAGGCGAATGTTTTGATATTAAACCATGCCATGCCCTCTCCCCCCAATCCCTTGCATGCCATGTCTATTAGTTCCCACAGGCCATTCCCTCTCCCCCCACATTCCCTGTTTCCCTGTTTCTCCACATCCCCTACCCCCTGTTCCCCCACCACAGGAGGTGCCATTAGTGCTTACACCATCACAGGCCGCTCCCTCGCTACAATCTCAGCCACATCCGCCTTCGCCATCGGCGCCCCCAGTATAGTCACACTCGCACCATCGGCCAATGGCGCGCCGGCAGGTGGCGGCATTGGAGTGGCCGAGGCGCCAGCGGCCAATGGGAGCACGATTCTCCGGTTTGCACGGACCACTATTGATGGGCTTGCGCCTGTAACGCTGTCGGGTGGTAACCGCATCATCTGGGCCTTCTCTGCTGATCAAACACAGACTCTTGCCGGCCACGGGCCTCTTAACAGGTACGTGTTGTAACGAGACACCTGTAACGAGTACGTTTCAAGTTGGATGTGGTGTTGAGTGGTAACTGCATCATCTGGGCTTTCTTGGCTGATGAGGCGGTTTTTGAGAATTCTAAAAAACCAGCTCGGTCTCTTTCTGGGCTTTCCCTTTCCCACCCCTCTCTTCTCACCGCCCTCTCTATTCCTCCCTTTCAGGGGCTCTGCCTTGGTCAATCTCAACTGCGGACCTGGCAACACCCACGGCTCCGCCCCCTCTGCCTCCTGCTCTGGACGCACAAGCATCGTCCGCAGCACCGTCAGCACCAGCACTAACCGCTTCCCTTCCTGTCCCCCCCTCTCTTCCCCTTTCAGGGGTTCTGCTCTGGTCAATCTCAACTGCGGACCGGCCAACACCCATGGCTCCGCCCCTCTCCCTCCTGCTCTGGACGCCCCAGCATCATCCGCAGCACCACCAGTAGCAGCAGAGCCGTCAAAACCAGCGGTAGCAGAGCCGTCAAAACCGTCAAAGCCAGCAGTGGCACCACCGTCAGCTCCAGCGCCGGCAGCAGCAAAGCCAGGAAAACCAGCGAAACCGGCAACAGCAACAGCAGCAGCAGTGGCAGCTGCGGAAGCGGCAATGCTGGGATGCTCGCCTTCCTCCCTGGCGAATTACACCTGCTCCATGAAGCTCAGCGGTGACAAGTGAGTGAATTCACTGTGGTAACACAAGTTAGTAACGTGTGTATGGTAACATGGTAGCACCAGCAACACCATCAGCAGCGGCAATGCTGGGATGCTCCTCTTCCTCCCTGGCGAATTACACCTGCTCCATGAAGCTCAGTGGCGACAAGTGAGTGGCCTGGTTGTGCTTTGGACGCATGGCATCCCCCGATGCAGCCATTAGAAAACCCCTGCTTGCTCCCACCCACCCCTTCCACTTCCCCTGCTTCTATCTTTCACCTCCCCAACCTCCCTGCCTCCGCCCCACCACCTCCCATGCAGTTTCATCCTGCATTGGAAGGCGCTCAGCAAGACCACTGTAGCCATAGCAGCGGAGGCAGCAACCACCGGCTGGCTTCTCCCCTCCCAACCCCCACACCATAATCCCTTACCCCCTACCCCCCACCCACGCAGTTTCATCCTGCATTGGAAGGCGCTCAGCAAGACTGCTGTCGCCATAGCAGCAGAGGCAGCCACCACCGGCTTCCTTTCTCTCGGCTGGTCGGGGGGGGGGACGTATGGCCCCATCTGATGCATCCATTGGCAACCTGCTCATGCTCTCACTCACCCCTCTTCTATCCCCTTCCCTTCCCCGACTTCGCTCTTTCCCCTCCCCCACCTCTCCCACCTCCGCCCATCCATGCAGCTTCATCCTGCATTGGAAGAAGCTTTCTTCCTCATCAGTCGCCATAGCAGCGGAGGCAGCAACCACAGGCTTCCTCTCCCTGGGCTGGTCGCGGGGGGGACGCATGGCCCCATCCGATGCAGCCATTGGAAACCTGCCGTTCGGTGCCATTGCCAACGGAGCAGCGGTGGGCGCGTTTTACATTGGCGGGTACGAGGAGGACGCGGTGGTGCCTTCGAGCGATTTCAAGCTGGCCAACACCGCCGTGGAGAGAAAGAATGGAAGAACCATCATGAGGTGAGTGCTGGGTGTTGATGGTTGATGATTGAGTGCCTGGTAAGGTCTGGCCTGTGCGGTGCTGTGGCCAACAGGGTGGCGATGGGTGCGTTTTACATTGGTGGGTACGAGGAGGATGCGGTGGTGCCTTGGAGTGACTTCACGCTGACCAACACTTCAGTGGAGAAAAGCAACGGAAGAACCATGATGAGGTGAGTGCGGGTTGTGGTTGGGAATAGCGATGCGTCTGGTGGGCGCGTTTTACATTAGAGGGTACTCACAACGGGCCCACAACCAATGTAGTGCGGGTTGTCCAGCGGACCGTCTTACATTGGTGGGTGAGGAGGACGGGGTGGTGCCTTGGAGTGACTTCTAGGCCTTCTATCTCAGTGCTTTTAGATACGTCAGGCAGAACCAGTCATCTCGTCTAGGCCTTCTATCTCACGCTCGCTGCCTCTCCGTCATCTCATCTGGTCCTTGGATCTTACTCTCTCTGCCTCTTACCCCCTATCTCACTGCTCCTCTCTCTCTGGCAGGTTTGAGCGCTCCACAACGGACGGCACGGCGCCAATCAACGTGGAGGGCAGCACCACTGTCATCTGGTCCTACTCCGATCAGCCGTCCCTCAGCTTCCACGGCCCCAACTGGTGCGTTGCGCCTTGCCACGCCATGGCTTGTCACTGCCAAACCATGTGGCGCGCATTAGAGCAGTGGTCGTGCTGTCATCTGGTCCTACTCCGACCAGCTTCCACGGGCCCAACTGGTGCGTCACGCCTTGGTGTGCCTCAACCTGTCGTGTCGCATGCCCATGTCTCTGTTGCATTTATCAATGGCACCTCAGCTCCAGTAACCACCACCAACACCAGCAGCAATAATAAAGCAATGCTCGCATCATGGTCGCACTCGCCTATGTGCTGCTCATGCCTCTGAACCATCTCCTGTGCTCCCCCCTCCCCCACCGTCCCCTCCCAGTGGTTCTGCCTCGGTCAATTTCGTGAACACCACAGCAGCCCCGGTCAGCACCACCGACAACAACAGCAGCAGCAAGAAGTCAGTGCTGCTGGCCCATGGCATCATGCTCGCACTCGCCTACGCGCTCCTCATGCCTCTCGGTGTGCTGCTCGCTCGTCTCTTCCTCTACGACCGCCCCACCCTGCCCTCGGATGATGAAGACAGGGAAAAGCGCGCCAACAGAGGCCTCTGGTTCCTCTGCCACAAGTGAGTCAGCTGTTAATGAGTCAGCTGTATTGAGACGTCAAAAACTGATCCTTCACACTGGTCCCTGCGTCATCTGTTTCCTCTTCACTCCTGCCACCCTACACCTTCCACCTTCACGTTCAACTGCGCTACCCCTCCTTCCCCCTCCCTTCTCCACTCCCCACTCCCTCCCCCCCCTTCCCCCACCATCCCATACTTTCTCAGGTACATTCAAATCGTTGCTGTTTTTGAGTCGGCTCAAAAGTCTCCCCACTCCCTCCTCTCCTCCCTTCCCCCGGAATCCCCTCCCCCACCAGGTACATTCAAATCGTTGCCGTTCTCCTTGTGCTCGTAGCAGCCATCATGGTGTTTGTGGCTCTCGCCCTCACCTTGGTGCAGCCCTTCCTGGGCTTCTTCCGTCCCGACAAGCGCACGTCTAACCGCCCCGCGTGGCTGACGTTTGCCCTGCCTCCCCCTGCCTTTCCCTCCCCACTTCCCCACTCCAGGTACATTCAACTCCTGGCAGTGCTGCTGGTACTCGTAGCGGCCATCATGGTGTTTGTGGTATCAGGTTCCCAGGGCTTGGAGTGGACGCACGGCAAGCTGGGAGTGGTGGCTTTGGCTCTCACCTTCGTGCAGCCCTTCCTGGGCTTCTTCCGCCCCGACAAGGGCACGTCCAACCACCTGCCTCACATTCCCCCTTCCTCCACCTGCCTCCCCCTCCCCCCTTCCCCCACTTCCCAGGTACATTCAACTCTTGGCGGTGCTGCTGGTGCTGATCGCCGCCATCATGGTGTTTGTGGTCTCGGGTTCCCAGGGTCTGGAGTGGACGCACGGCAAGCTGGGAGTGGTAGCCCTCGCCCTCACCTTGGTGCAGCCCTTCTTAGGCTTCTTCCGCCCCGACAAGGGCACGTCCAACCGCCCCGCGTGGCTCACGTTCCACTGGGCGATGGGCATCGGGGCCATTGCCATGGGATGCGCCAATGTTTTCCTCGGGATTGACGTGTACGGGCAGCTCTACGGCGGCAACCAGGATGTGAGTAGTGGGATGGGGGTGAGAGTTAGTGGGGGATGGGAAGGAGTAAATGTGAGTGGGTGGGTGAGTTAGTGTGTGTTTGAGTGAGTGAGTGGGTGAGTTAGTGTCTATTTTTAGATTTGATTTTGGAATATTCACTCTTTATCTCTCCATTGCCCTTGCAGTGGTGGTACCTTGTCACTGCCGTCGTGGCTGGCATTTTGGGTCTTGCTTATTTTGGCTTCATGATTCGAGACACGGCACTGCAGTTCTCGGCCACTGCGTTCAAATCTCAAGTGGTTACATCCGTGAGCAGGCAGCGACTGATCGGATAATACTACTGATGGGTTATGGATGTGTAGTGGTGGTAGGTTGATGGGAATAAATTGAGAAGCATTGTAGTGCTAGCAAGGCGGGTGCTTTCATTCCTCTAGGGTGAAATAGTGACGCTCAAACGCATCAGCGTGAAGCGGGTTGCTTCTTAGTGTAGCGAGTTGGTTTGGCGGCGGGGTGTTTGAAATTCGTTGATAACTGCCAGTTTGTCGTGGTGGGGGGCGCATGGCCCACAATTGAAAATGGTTGTCGTTTTCGCTGACTTGTGTGTCTGCATGCGGGAAGAGGCGTAGGACAAAAAGGGATGGAAGAAAGGTTTTCACTGAAGTTTAGTACCACATAATGTTTTGGGCAGTATGTTCGTCATTTTCATATCTTTAGGCATTTCACTCGACAAAACCTATCAAGAAAGTTTTTGTGCAAAGCGGTGCTTGGATAAATTCGGACTGTACGCAACATTACCCAAAATGCACGTGATTCATTGGCTCAGAGAAACGACAAAGAGGACGTGGGCTAAAAGACACATAAATCACACCTACTTCCCTCAGATCCATCATCACCTTCACCTAATTAGGTCTTTCCACGTGTCTTATATCGAATGGTTATATACATGCAGGTGCTGACCCCAATCTAACGCCAAATTTGTCGTTGACCGCAGTCAATTACTCTCGCCGCAGACTTACGGAACCTGGTTGCAAATCGTGGACCCGCCTGTGACCGTGTCGCATCGCGGTCACATCCTCTCCAACCACCGCGACGCGTCGCGGTCTTCTGTGAGCTGACCTACTTTTACTCCAGATCTGAAATCAGGGCACCGTCCGTCAACCCCTCGACTCACACACAAGCACACTTGACTGCTCCAGCCAGCTGTAAATTCCCCCAACATTGCACAATCACAAATTTCGCCCTTTCTTTCTCCCAACTCAATTCTGTTTCGAACGATATATCTTTCTCAAATACACACACTGCACCAGCGCGCCTCTCCATTTTGAGCCTCTTCCCTCGCATTTTCACCGCGGAGAAATGTGAAAATGTCGGCCAACCACCCACTGAACGCAACCAGCTCCCGCAAGGCAAGCAGCAGAAAAGACCACTATTTTCCCACACCCTCGTCCTCTTCTCCACCCCGCCGTCGGCTGCAACAATCGAGTGAACACGCGGTTCCCACCGACCAAAATCCAACCCACGCGTTTTCGTCGCAACCCCAACTCCAACAAGCACGCCATGACCCGAGCTTCGTTGAGTCGTGTTGCCGCCGTACGCGGCGAGACGCTGAGCCGAAACAGACATGTCTCGAGGAGAAAGAAGGAGCGGAGCCGCTCCAGCAGCAGGAGCAAAGGAGTGAGCGGCAGCTGCAGCAAAAAGGACTGCCGCGGCTGCAACGGATCGAAGAATACACACAACAACGGAATCCTAGCTCAACGACCTTGGCGTCTAGGGCTGACGTGGCATCGACGACCCTTTCTACGGACGAAGCGCGGGTAGAGTACGGACGACAGACGGAACGATTTGAAGCGCGGCGACGCACGACGACACTCCTGGATCCCCGCGATAGTAGTTGCGACGATAATGTCGCGCCGCGGTGCGAGTCCGCTGGTTTAGCGCCCCGCCTGGCGAACGATGGGCGCGTGGAGCATTGGCGGACGGATCGAACGCGGTACACGGAGCGAGGAGCGCAACGAGCGGAGCAGCAGCCGCCGCAGCCGCAGCACCAGCCGCATCAGCAGCCAGAGCAGCAGCAGAAGCGTAGGCAAGACGAAAGCGGGAAACTTTTCCTTGAAAGGGGCGCGGAAAAATTGGCGCATTGTGGCGGAGGCCAGGTTGGCGGAGGCCCGGTTGGCGGAGACCAGGGAGCGCAGCAGCAGCAGCGCGAGCGGGAGGCGGAAGGGCAGCAGCTTTCCGCTGCGCCGCTTCCGCTCGGAACGGGCGAAGCCGCGGTAACCAGCTGGACCACTCGCATGGCCACGTCGCTTTCTCGTCACATCGCGACTCGGGCTTTATTGCAGCGAGACCCCTGCCACGTGTACGATGAAAGTTCGCCTCTAGCAAGTGACGCATTTTCGACCGTCCCCGCGCTACTTTCTTCCTCCTCCGCCTCCCTCGTCTCTTCCGCATCCCTCCCCGCCTCCGCTTCCGCTTCCGCTTCCGTCTGCGCCTCCGCCTTTTCCCCGACCGCTTCCGCGGGGCTTCCGCCACCCACCGTGGCCCCTCTAGGCGTTGCCGTGAGCGGCGGGGGCGCTGCCGGCGGCGGATGCTCGTCGCTTCCGCACGTTCTGCCGCCCCTTCCGTTTGTCTTCGACGAAGATTCCCTACCGGAGATTTCCATTCCGACTCCGCGTTTCGCCGCCTCTGCTTCGCGAACGTCGCGAACGTCGGAACCGTCGCACGAGGGGGTCGCCGTCCCGCAGGCGACAGTCGGCGAGCTACGCGAACGTGTCGCAGCGTCGCCGAAACTCCCCGCTGGCGCGGCTTCCGCGGAGGAATGGGTGCGAATGGAGGCGGAGGGACAGACAATGACGGGGGACCAGCGGGGAGCCGCGCGCGGGGAAGAAACGGCGCCGGGGGAAGCGCGGCGGGCGGAAGTAGCAGCGCGGGGCACGGTTGGCGAAGCGAGCGCGGGTGGTAACAGTGAAATTCGCCAAGACGAAACTGACGCTGCGGCGCCGTCTAAAGAGCAGACGTTTGAAGTGTTCTGCAGCCTGCTCCCGTTACTGTACACCCCCCGTACAAGCACATGCCTTGCTGTGTCGCCTGCTGCCGCCCCAGGCGCAGTGTGGGGAGCAGGAAGCGGCGGAGGCGCCACTGCTGCTGGGGGAACCGGCGCATTTGGCGCCCCTGTGGGGGGAAACTGCGGAGCTGGCGCCACTGCAGGGGGAGGCGCTGCTGGCGGCACTGCAGGGGGAAACGGCGCAAGTGGCGCCCCTGCTGGGGAAAGCGGCGCAGATGGCGCTGCTGCTGCAGCGGGAAGCGGCGGAGGTGGCGCTGTGGTGGGAAATGCAAGCGAGACAGGCATGAAAATCGCCGGACTGACTCAACTGACAGATTACAGAAGTGACGGATTGACAGCACTGGCAGGGACAGGAGGCGAGACTGGGAGCGTGACTGTAATAGGGGCGAGTGATGGAAGTGAAGACAAAAAGCCTGGAGCCGCACCTGAACTTTCGCCTGGAGGATCAGGTGAACGGTTGGGTGCACCTGAAGCTGCACCTGAACGTACTGCACATGCAGCCCCAGGTGCTGCCTCAGGTACACTCCCAGGTGCTCCTGCAGGTGCTGCCCTGCCCAGCACACAGAAAAAAGGCAGGGTGGGGCGATTGTTGTCGGGTCCAGGGCGAGATGCCACCTCATTGGTGGAGGCGGGACAGGGTGTAAAGGGAGGTGGGGGAGGAGCAGGGAGGAGAAAGGCAGACGAGGGTGATGGCGGTGCAGCAGTGGTGGATGGGCAGAGAGAGGCACCTGCACCAGCAGCAGCACCAGCACCAGCACCTGCACCGGCAGCTGATGGTGGTGGTGGTGGTGGTGGTGGTGCTGCTGCTGCTGGTAGTGGTGATGCTTCCGCGTCTCGTGCAGCCATGGCTGCTGCTGCTGCGCCCACGCTGAATGCTTCGTCTGCTCCTGCTGCCGCATCTCCTGCTGCCGCTGCCTCTCCTTCTGCTCCTGCTTCTCATGCCCCCCCTGCTGCAGTGTCTCCTGCTGCCGCTACTGCTCGTGCCCCTCCCGCTGCTGCATCTCCTGCTGCAACGTCGCCTCCATCATTGGGAATGGACCTCCCACCAGACGGCTACTCCTGGCGGAAATACGGGCAGAAGCCGCCCAAAGGATCGTCGTTCCCCAGGGGATATTTCCGCTGCGCTGTTCCGGGCTGCCCGGCGAAAAAAACCGCCGAGATGGCTCCGGGCGGCGGGAGCATGGAGATTCTGTACAAGGACGAGCACACCCACCCGAAAGGGGCAGCGACTGGAAGGCGTGCCTCGGCTGGGCATGCGGGGGAAGTGAGAGTGATTATAACGGAGGATATGGGGGGATTCGCACAGCTAGATGCTGCTATAAAGGGGGAAAGGAAAGGGAAAGCAGCGCATCTGACTGTCAATTCCCCTGACCATCGCCTGCTCGGTTCGATTTCACGTCAAGCTGCCTCCCCGTCCTCCCTCTCGCATCCTCCTCCTTCCTCCCTCACTCACCCCTCTCACGTCCCCCTCACTCGCCCCGCTCCCTCCCCACTCTCCCCTCTCTCCAACCAGGCCTCCACGCCTCATCCCCCTCCTCTCACCCTCCCTCCCCCACAGTCACTCTCCTCCCCTTCGCTCCCCCTCTCAGCGCATTGCAGCGTCACTGCCAGTGGCAGCGGGGAAGGCGCCAGCTCAGGTTACACCATCAGCAACGTTATCAGCAAACCCACCGGCAATGCTGCTACCCACAGCATCAGCAACGCTTTTACCAACCCCACCAGCAATGCTGTCAACAAAGGCGCCAGCTCAGGTTACAGCACCCTCCCGCCTCCCCCCGCCACCATCAGCAACGTTTTTAACAGTCCCGTTAACCGCAATCTCAGCAACACAGTTAACGCGGGTGGTAATACCGATTTAGAGACAGCTAACGGCAGGAACCCTCGTGGAAGTAACCCTCCTGGCAGTGGGGTCCCCGAGCATGGCATTGGTTTCCCCGAGCCTGGCAGCATGGCAGGCAGTGTGGCTGCTGTTCCCTGCTCTACCGAACCTGCTCCTGCTACTGCTGCTGCCACCCAGCTCCCGAACCAGGCTCCGAGCCTGGCCCCGAGCCTGGTTCCGGGCCACAAAGCACCAGCAGCAGCAGCAGCAGCAGCAACTGCAGCAGCAGCAGCAGTGCCTTCATTCCCTGCTACCCAGCCCGTCCCAACCTCCACCTCTCCCCATCTCCTCCCCTCCGTAACTTCCCCTCCTACCGCCCCCACACCCCTACCTCCTCCCCCCCTCCCACCCCTCCCCCCTCTACCAGTGGAAACAGCGTCGGCCATTCTCACAGTGCTGCAGCGAGTGCAGCCTTCAGAGCTACCCGCCCTCCTCGCCTCGCTCTCGCCGCCTGTGCTCTGCGCTGTTGCTGCCGCCACGTCAGCTGCCGCTACAGCTCCTCCTGCCGCCACGTCACCTGCTGCTAGAGCTGCTCTGGCTGCCACGTCAGCTGCTGCTACTGCTGCTCCTGCTGCCACGTCAGCCCCTGCTCGTCCGCTGTCGTCTCCTCCTCCCCATCCTCCTTCAATTTCCGCAAGTCCTGGTGGGGTTATGACTTTTGAGACACGTCAAAACTCTACTCTTCGATATCCCCTCCAATCTTCTATACCTGCAACTCCTGGTGGGGTTTCGTTGTCGCCGCAATTGCCCCCTGCTGCACACACCAATGCGCAGTCAGCTGCTACTGTAACGTGTTCTACAGTAAACCCCTCTACAGTAAGTGCAAATACTACAGTAACGTGTGGTACTGTAGCACACTGTACAGTAGCTGCTTCTGCCGCCATGCCAGCAGAATCACTTGCGCCGACCACGAAACCGTACCAGCCATGCCAGCAGCCTTACCAGCAGCAACACCAGCAGCCTCCCCAACAGCTACACCACCAGCAGCAGCAGTGCCAGCAGCAGCAGCAGCAGCAGCAACCACAGCCGGGCGAAGGGGGTACTACCAGCATCATCCAGCAGAGAAGCAACAAACGCAGCCGCCCGCCGCTGATGGATATTCCTGTGCGCCCAGTCAATTCAGTCAACCCATTCAACGCTTCCCAGCAGGTCAACCCAGTCAACCCAGTCAACGCTCAGGCCAACACAGCATCCTGTGCCTGGGGGACCGCCAAGAGGACTCGCTTTGACGATACTCCCAAGGTTGCCAACACTGGTGCTGGTGCGACCAATGTTGCTGGTGTGACAGAGCATGTGCAAGAGCAAGAGAAACGTCAAGAGCAAGGGCAAGAGAAAGTGAAGGAGCATGAGCAGGAGCAGGAGGGAGGGTACCAGAGTGACGGGGATACAGAAGAGGAAGATGAGGGGGGAGGCGATGGGGAAGGGGAAGGGGAAGGGGAACAGGTGACTCTAACGGTTGTGCAAGTGGACGGACCTGGTCCTGACAATGTGACTATACAGGACGGGCACATGTGGAGGGCGTGCGGGCACACCCCGATGAGATGCGACCCCATTGGCCGGCACTTTTTCGAGTGTGAGTATAAGGGGTGTGACGCTAAGAGGATGGTGGACCGCTGCCCCCAGCAGCCTGAGGACGGCAGTGGGCGGGTGAATCTGCTGGTTACGTACCTGGGCCTGCACAGGCATGGTGTGAATGATGGGTCGTCCTGAGAAGCTGCAATGTTCGGTGTGCGAGACAAGAGGATGGTGGAGTGCTGCGATGGTGGAGTGCTGCGATGGTGGAGTGCTGCGGTGGTGGGGTGCTGCGGTGGTGGGGTGCTGCGGTGGTGGAGTGCTGCGGTGGTGGGGTGCTGCGGTGGTGGAGCGGCGCCCCCAGCAGCCTGAGGACGGCAGTGGGCGGGTGAACCTGCTGGTCACATACCTGGGGTTGCACAGGTATGGTGTGAATGATGGGTGAGAGGAAGAGTGGTTGAGTTGTGAGGTGCTGTAAGGTTCAGTCTGCTAGTCATGTGGGGGGTCACACCAGGAATGATGCAGATGGTGGGTGGAGGGATGCATATCAATATTGGTAGGAAGATGAATGAAATAACCTTTTAGGAGGATGGGTTGCTGGGTCAGTAGGTGGGTGGATGGTCCTGCAAACTTGTTTATGGTACCACCCAAGGGGTTAGAAGTGCATGGGCCAGGAGTAATACCACCATGAGATTGTTTATGAAACAAATTGATGTATGCCTATTGAGAGCACATTGATGCTTAATAAAGTCATGAGTTGTTTTCCTGCCCTGTTGCTTCCAGTTGGCTAGCAAACAAGGCACTCTAATGATAAGCTTGTAAGCAAAAAGCGGGACACTTGAAGGAGCAACCCGGGTTTGAACCGGGGACCTATCGATCTGCAGTCGATTGCTCTACCACTGAGCTATTGCTCCTCGGCTTGCAATCTGAAAATCTTAACTCAAATTTACTGAAATGCACTCCCGCATTGCCTTGGGGCTGTCCTCCATTCTGTGCCAACCATGGCTGCCTCGCGAGCCGCAGCCGTTGTTCGCGCTCGCCGCAGTCCCCGTGTTCTCAATTCCCGCGCAACGCTCCTCATCTTCCACGTGGCTATCTGCCTTGCTCTATCCGCGTTTCCCGCTAACGCCTCCCGCTTTTCGCCCACCCGCTACTTGGGCTTTCCGCGCACCGCCTTCCCTCTCACCCACTTCCTGCGCTCCACAATCCGCGCGCGCTACCCGCTAAGCGCTGCGAAGGACGTTCTCAAATCACCCGTCTCCTTGACCAGTCGAGGTTCTAACGCGCGGTCAACGGCGATTAAGCGCTTAAACTCCAGCCGTGGCGACTCGAAACCTGCGCCGCGCGCGTCTCTCGCCTCCGCATCTCCCGGCGGGATCACCGCGCGGCTGTCAGAATCCGGCCTGCAGTCGTTCCGGGATGTGCTTGTTAAGGAAGTGCTAGAAGAAATCATCCCGCTTACCATACCTGACCTCCAGCTTCGGAAAGACCTTCCCAAGCCTCTCGGCTCGTTACAGGTCAACTTAACGGATATGGTTCTATGGAACGCGAGTATAGAGGATGCGAGTATCGACCTAGGGATTGGAGATGAAGGCGGCGAGATCACCGTTTTTTCTGGCAGGATCACCGCCAACGTCAGCCTGACGTGGAGTTACGTCATGGCGGGCGGGTACGTGCGCGACTCGGGAAACGCGAGCGTGCAGATCACGGGAATGCAGGCGGGCATCGCGGCGCAGCTTCAGGAGCGGTTCGGCGGGCTGTGGGTTTCGCTGCTGCAGCGCGGTGCAGCGATTGATGCGATCGAGATTCAGCTCACCGGGAGCATCTCCTGGCTGTACACTGTGTGAGTGTGATTTTATGGAATGTGATCTGACTGTGAGAGTGAGCGTGACTGTATGGAATGGGGGGGGAGACTGGGGCAGAAGGGAAGGTAGCTGCTGCAGCGAGGAGCTGCGATTGATGCGATCGAGATTCAGCTCACCGGGAGCATCTCCTGGCTGTTCACTGTGTGAGTGTGGCTGTATCGGGTGTGACTGTATGGGATGTGGGAGAGGGGGGAGAGTGGGACAGGGGGGGGTCGCGGGGCTGTGGGTGTCGCTGCTGCAGCGCGGCGCAGCGATTGATGAGATCGAGATTCAGCTCACCGGGAGCATCTCCTGGCTCTACACTGTGTGAGTGTGACTCTCTGCTCCCCTTCTCTTTCCCCTTCCCTGCATGCTTCCCTTTCTCTTTTCCCCCTTCTCGTTATAATCACAGCCTGGTGGATCTGCTACCCAACCACCTACGTGCAGCCATGGAAGAGGCAATTACAAGCAGCCGTGGTAGCCACCACTGCCAACACTGCCCTGCAGGCCCTCCAATCCACCCCCTGACTCCCTTCCCCCCTTCCTCTTTCCCCCTTCCTCTCCCCCCCTCCTCCTTCAGAGTAGTGAATCTGTTACCCAACCACCTACGAGCAGCCATGGAAGCAGCCATCACAAGCAGCCTTGACACCGTAGTCGCCACCGCCAACGCTGCTCTCCAGGCCCTCCCTCACAATTGCTGTATCCCCTGCACCCTCAAACCCCCGTTTCGGTTCCGCCTTTCCTCTCCCCGTCCCGCAACCCAGGCTAGTAGACATGCTACCCAACCACCTGAGGGCAGCCATGGAAGCGGCCATCACAAGCAGCCTTGACACCGTGGTCGCCACTGCCAACGCTGCTCTGCAGGCCCTTCCCCGCATCGTGCCCATCGATGCCACCGCTGCTCTTGACGCCACTCTGCCTGGCGATCCTGAGATCGACGGCCAGGGCATCTCGCTCGCTTGCCACGGCCGTTTCCTGCCGTCGGATCGGAGCCTGCTGTCCCATCGTGATGATTTTGATGCTGCTGATGATGATGTCAGCATGCGGAGTATTATTGGTGATGGGCTGGACGGCGGCCGTGGTGCTGACATCAGCAGCTACCTTTGCGTTAGAGTGATGCGGGATGATGATGATGATGATGATGATGATGATGATGATGATGATGATGATGATGATGATGATGATGATGATGATGATGATGATGATGATGATGATGATGATGATGATGATGATGATGATGATGATGATGATGATGATGTCAGCACGCTGTCTCATCGTGCTGCTGCTGACATCAGCGGACGGATTATTGGTGGTAGTGGTGTGAGAATCGACCGTGGTGCTGACATCAGCAGCTACCAAGACGTGAGGGTGTTGCGGGAAGGGGGTGCGATTAGCAATGCTGGTGGGAAGGTGGAGAGGGGGAGACATGAAGGTGAAGGGGTGGCTAGGATAGGGGGAGGAAAGGGGGAGGAGGAATCAAGGAGAGTGATGGATAGTGGGCATGGAAGAGGGAGTGAGGGAGGGAGTGTGATGGGAGGGAGTGAGGGAGGGAGTGTGGTGGGCAATGCAACGTGTGTGGGGGAGGCCGATGAGTGTGGCGAGGCAGGGCGGATGGTGGCGCTCTCTCTCTCTCAGCACCTCGTTGCTTCTGCTAGCCAAGTGTATTATCAGGTGGGTGGGTGAACTGGGGTCCTATTAGATGGCTCAAAAATGCTTTTCTCTCTCTCAGCACCTTGTTTCTTCAGCTAGACAGGTGTATTACCAGGTGGGTGGGTGAACAGGTGGACCTTCTAGATGGCTCAGAACTCTCGCTCACGGCCTTGTTGCAATGGCCAGCCAAGTGTATTGTCAGGTGGGTGCTATCAGTTGGGGTTATCAGGTGGGGTTATTAGGCGAGTATTTATGCCTTGGACTTTTTTTCTGCCTTCCCTCGTGCTCTACCCTCATCCTCGCCCTTTCCCCACCTCACCCCCTCCAGGCTGGTGCACTCTCCTACACCATAGATCACCTGCCAGATTCCTTCCCCTGGAAGCTTCTCAACACCAAGGGGTGGCGCTGGATCCTTCCCAGAATGTTCCACGAGTACCCCAATGCTGACCTGGTCTTCCGAGTCAACGCCAGTCAACCGCCCAATGCCACGCTGACACCTGGTGGGATCGGATTGGAGATCGACGCGCTGCTTATGGTAACCGTGTTACCAGGCGAGACGTGGAACCAGACCGATGTGATTGGCGTGAAAATGGTTGCTGTGTGTGCGGGAACAGCTGCTGTGGATGGAAGCAATATCACCGCTACAGTGCAACTCGTTAAGTTTCAAGCACAGGAGGAGTGGAGTCTGGTCGGCAATATCCCCACTCATATACTTCAAACGATCGTGTCTGCTCTCTCTCGCTCTGTCCTCATCCCTCTGCTTAATCACCGCCTGCGATCTGGCTTCCCGCTGCCGTTCCCTACTGGCGTGGCACTTGCGAATTCCTCCATTCATTACTGTCACAATCGTTTGCTTGTGTGCGCTGACGTTGTTTACACTGGGGGATTGTTTGGGGGACGGGTTAGGTGATAAGCAGTAGGGAGGTCAGCTTGTCATGCAACATTAAGCCGTGGTGTAGTGACAAAAATCCCCCTTTTGGTTAGATGTTGGGATTGCAGATTGTAGAATGATCAGAATGGATGACTAAGCAAACCACTCCGTATTGGAGAACGCTCTATACAAGGCACAAACAGAAGAAGCTCGAACTGAGCTTGCTAGAAGCCAATGCTGTCACTCCTGACAGAAAAACACTAGGTAAACCCATACCTGATGCACTGCCACCTGGGGATACATCAACCCCAATCACTAATCATAATTGTTCCTGTGTTTATGGTTGATGCCTCCCCGAGTCGTGCGCCCCTTTTCCATGAGGTTGCTGTTCTTCCCTGGGGACCGCTAGTTACGGTAAGCCCAAGGCATGTGACCAACTCAAACTTGTTCCGCTTTTTCACGCGCGGACGACCAGGAAACCCAATCCCTCGAGCATACCGTCAGGGTTACGAATGACCACCACGGGTGGGACATTCTCCTTTCCTGATTTCGCAGCCTCACGCGGAGCAGCGCCGCTCCTTGACTGCTCCGGAAAATTGCCCCGCCTTCCATTTGAGGCGTTAGAAGGACCTAACTCCCGCACTCGCACGTGAGTGTGATTCACGCTGTGGCGATGATCTTGCGAAGTTTCGCGAAAATCAGTCGCCGGGAGCGCGAAGCGTGCGGGGTTCATGATCGACTGCACATTGGCTAGTCGCTGGTAATCCGCTTGCCCTCGCCGAGGCAGAGGAATCGCGCTTCCTGATCGCACATGCACCTGTGCGATTCCACGAGTCGTGCTCTGTCGCCCGGCGATCCCGCCGGGTTGAACGACGTCGTACGAGCCCTTTACTGATTGGCTGGCGAAGACTGCTTCAAGGGGAATTGTCGCACGGCCAAGCAATTTGGAATCTAAGGGCCTCGAGCAGGAGTAGAAATCGATGAAGAGTCGAGGATACTGCTGTCGCTTCAACTGCTGCAGCAGCTGCTGCTGCTGCTGCTGCGGCTGCTGCTGCGGCAGTTCTCGTGGCAGCGACGGTCGGAGCAGGGAAGTGTCTACGAGAAATGACGCGGCGCCTGAAAACCGTCCGTTGAGATCCTTAACGGCAGGTGAGACGATCTTCTTTAACGGTTGGTCATTCTCGAGCGATATGGCGGCGATACTGACGGTGCCCGGCAGGTTTGCTTCCCAAGAGACTGATAACGGAACGAGCTCCGTTTCCTCCCACAATCGCATCGAGCTGGCTAGGGTGTTCATGTGTGAGCTATGCTAAAGCGTTCCTGTCCTGTTAACGAAGATATCTGTGAAACAGAATTTCGGGAACCACTCTAGGATTACGACAACCTGTACTTTCTAATGTCACGGGATCAGGCTATGGCGTTGGAGCTCCTTTGCGACACCCTCAAGCGCAGAGTGGCCTATTTCTGACTTGCCTTAGTTTTCACAACAAAATAGCGAGGAGAAAGAAATAGAACACCATAACCTATGGTGGGCTTGATGAGGAAGTGTGCTGTTTCGTCGCAGATCTCACTTGTTGCGCGTCGCATTCATCGCGCAAATCCGACATTCGGTCGCTCGAGTCGCGCTTCCGTCGCATATACCTCTGTCACCAGGAAAGCACCGCAAAACACCAATTTCCCTCACTTGTGTCGGTGTATCGTCGACGACCTGCGACGCCCTGACGAGCGACGGCTCGTCGTCAATCCAGTGAATCGCGATGAGTTTTCGTAGGAAATTACAACCTTTTTCACCCGCTACCTTTCGCCAATCCGATTCACAATAACTTGGTAACAAATTGAAAAAACCAGCCTACAGAAAAGGTGTGAGATAGTTATGGAATGATAGTTTGTGGCCGTATACTAAAATTGGTTCATGACTTTTCTCACATCTTTAGCTAGGGCAACAATATTTACGGGCATCATTGCAAGGCAAGAATAAATCCTGTTCAAACTCACCTAGACTTCTTTATTTGTGCTCCTTGCATAAACTCAACTCATTGGCTCAAACTCAACTTTCCCCTCTCCATTGTTGACCCCCCATAAGAGGCGAATATAAGGCTCTTGCACTGCCTTTTTAACCTTGAACATGGACAGTGAATTTAGCAAGATACCAGAGGTTCAAGGCTTGTACTAGGCGAAAATAACGTATGCTGCTACAGGATTACTTTGATGCTGAAGGTTCTCCCACAACTTCTGTGGATACATATCAGCACATACCGGTAACTGGTCTGGATACAAGAACTGAAGCACATAGATTACTGAGAAGCATGACAGTACAACGATGTGCAGTGCAGCTATTGTATCAAGAATATGGAGCCTATGCCTCTAAGAGTCTCAACTGTGGTCAAATCTAGTAAATGAGGCTTATTATTGTACAGCGTACTTATGCCCATGTCCAGCAGTCTCAAGCGAAGTTGAGCGCCCTAGATCCAAGAGTGTTGTTCGCAGAATCCTGGAGAATAACCTTGAACCGCGCCGGCCACCTCGCCATCCTGCTCAGCGTACGCGTTATTGCAAGGGGCTCGACACTCGCCGCAGCAGTTCCAGTGTACCCGTTGCTGTTGAAAACAGCACCGGTGCCCGTGTAAGAATAGCCCGTTACAATTCCGTCTTGCTTCTCGTATTTCACGTCCCACACACCAGGAGGAAAGATAACATAGGGAGTATCATCCGATGCGTTGACGAGCGTGTGCTGGAACGGCGGGAGCAGGGTTCCGTTGGTGGTGGTGAGAACGGTTTCGAATGCGATATTATACTTGTTGTAATATGTGTAGAGCGAGAGCTTCACATTGGCTGAGAAACCGCCGTTAATGAAAGTCGACACTCTTCCTGGAGAAAGGGATGGGGGAGAAATGGTCGAGTACGTTCAGGACGGGGAAAGGAAAGGGAGACAAAAGGGGGGCAAGGATTGGGAGTCGTTAATGAAAGGTATCACTCTGTTTGGAAAGATCGATTAGGAAGATTGAGGTGGAAGGTTGGCGACATCAGCGTGTGTAATGCATGCATTTGACCTCCCTCCCGAGTCCCGCTGTTATGGAATAGACCTGGAAGCATTTACAACGAGACTGGTCGTTCTGCAGTCTGCAGATCGAACGAAACACGATAACTTCGCGCAGCTCCATTCACAAGAGATAAGGGAGAAAATCACTCACTTTTCAGCGTGCCAAGCTTCTGGCCGTCTATGGCGATGGTACCTGGCAGGGGAAGGGTGGAACGGAGTGGAAAATGTTCCAAGTGAATAGACTAGAACGCGCGCTATAGCCGAATTGTGAACAGATTCAAACGAAACAGGCGGAAGGCAGGAAATGTTTGTACAGCTCGCGCGCGAAGCACGTTACAGACGAAACGCTCTATATAGATTTCTTGTTTAACTCGGAAGACCCGAAGACGTATTTGTGACATTCTCAATATCAATTCTCGAAGAGAATGAAAGCGTTTTGATACTTACATGCTAAAATAAGCAGAGTCGTTAGCAGTGCCTGTGGAACTCGAACCCTAGCCATGGAGATTCCTGGTTAACTTCGGATGCAGAGCCGAATTTCTAAAGAGAACACAGGTATCGCGACAAGATCACGTTGGGTGAAAGCTACGATTTGCTAAGCATACGCAGTACGAGATGATGAACTAGATGTTTGGGGAACTAGAGGGCCGTTTATTTCGCTGGTAAGGTAATGGTGGGAGCTGGAGGGAGGTGGGGATTTCAGATTTATCGAGCGAGGCCAACAAATGTTCCCTTCCCCCTTGATCAAACAAGAGCCAGATTCGAGGCGCGCAAATTGTGAAATATCGTCGCATGGGTGTCGGTCGCCTGTCGGTTGCCCTCGTTTGAGCGGTGCTGGTGGTGGTGCACTCAGTCGCATGCGAACGCTTGAGCCATCGTTGAGAAATTGAGTGGAGGTTTTCTGTTCGCGCCAGCGCCTGTGACATCCAGCATGGCAGTCGCAAAAGCTTTCGCAAGCCACGAACGTGAAGCAATGCAAATTGGCGCTCACATTTTCTGATTGGCTCAACCGCAGCACGAAAGTGTGCGTCCAGCTACTCGTACGGTAACATGCCTCGGTAACCCTTTGGATTTCGTTGGCCGATTTCTTTCACGAAAACTCTGCGAGAAAGCAACCTGAACCTGCTCTTCCCAGCGTCGCTGAACGGCAACTGCAAGATATGTTTTCGCTCTTGATAAGTTGACCCTCAGCGAATATGCGAGACCACCTTCGGCGACGCTCCAGTTTCCTGCTGAAGTTGCACTCAACGGCCACGCGGCAGCTCAGGACGACAAGGACGAAACGATACGGCACGGCGAACCAACGTTCCACCTGCGGTTTCCTGTAACGCACAGCGTCGCGAGATTGGCGATTGAAGCGATGAAACGGATTTGGCTCGCTCAGCACAAATTGCATCATGGCACATTTTGATATCTTGCATTTCTGGAAATTTGTAATCTTGATTCCTACTATCCCTCCGCTTCCTGCGCTTGGCTCTCAACTTTCCACCTTCATTACCTCCCAGCACCCCGTAGCGTGAATGGCAGACGATGGCACGCCGAAAGCGCTTGTCGAGTTTCGATTAGAATCTGCAAGTGGTTTGCGCGACGCCTCATGCTTCCGCCCGCTCATTCCCTACGCGACGGTGTGCATGTACGGCAACACCAAGCACCGCCAGCCCTTTGGTCCCGCATTTCACGGGGGTTCCAATGCCTCCTAGAGCAATAGTTCGGTTAAGTTCTTAGTCGACGAGGCGCTAATTTCCATCGAGCCGCACGCGCCAGCTCATCTGAACGGGCGCGAAACTAACTTCTACCCGTTCGCGCTAATCGAAGTCTTCAAGTCGAAATCGCGGCGAAAATGTTTAGGTTTCGCCGTACTCCTGCTGGAACCAGCTATTCGAAAATACGGCGTCCCGTATTCCGCCACGTGCAAGCTTTCCCGGGTCCGTATGCGGCGCGCTTCGTTTCCAGGCTAATTTCCATCGAGGTGACGGTGGAAAAGCCGTCCTTTGCGCCGCCAAAAGGAACGCCTCAGTACGATACGTTTTCGCATGTGCTCCCCGCGCTGCCGCTGTACCGCGAGGGAAAAGTGTCGCACGTCAAAAGTCGCACTGTGAGAACGAGCGGCCACCTCCACAGCAGGAGCCTGTCGTTCGACGCGGCGGCTTTTCTTGCGCTTGATATCGGGACTGACTGTTGCGAGGATGCGGCAGTCGAGTGCTGCGAGAACTCGTACGACGCAGGGGCGGACGAGTGCGGGGACAGCGGAGGAGGCGGATGGTTCGGCGGATGGGGTGATGGTGGATGTGATTCTGGTGGTGGTTGGGGGGGAGGTGATTCAGGTTGGGGGGGAGGTGATTCTGGGTGAGGTTGGGGTGGAGGTGATTCTGGCGGGGGAGGTGGAGGAGATGGAGGCGGTGGAGGAGGAGGCGGAGATTAGAGACAGGTTGCAACCTATTCGTGTGTGCACATGGGTGTGTGCGAGTGAGTGAGAGTTTGTGAGTGTGTGTGGGGGGGGGGGAGGGAGGAGAGGGGGGGAGGAGGGGGGAGGGGGTGAGCGTGGGTGTGTGTGGGTGTGTGTGTATGTGTGTGCATGGGGTTGGAGTAGAGTGGCATAGCCTGTTCTGTGGGTGAGAGGAAGGGGATGGTGCTAAGAGTATGTGTGTGCATGAAGTGGGAGGAGGAATGGGAGTGGGAGGAGTGGGATAGGCGTGGTGTAATGAAGGCTGACTTCTTCATGTCCCTGTTTGCTTCTGACTTCATAAACCCCGAGCATTACTGCTGATTGACAAAGAAATAGAGTGCATAAGTACTTCTGTATATGTATCATATGGAGGAAATATCCGATCTGTCTGTACGCGCTAATGCTTATGCGACCCAGAAAAGGAGTTTCGTTCGGGAACTGTCCGCGAAGGAACCCCGCCCACTGCCATTTGAATGCGGTTGTTCACGCTTGCGTGGGTGTGCGTGGGTGGGTGGGCTTGTCTTGTCGTGGTCACTGGGATGTTCATACGGCGCGGCTCGGGAAAAACCCCGCCCACGCCTTTGTCAGAAAGAAGAGACTGGAATGATTGAACTAACAGAGAAATCAGTACAAATAGCAAACCCTAGAATTGTGTACCCCATATAGGCTTGTTGAGATAGCTAGGCAAGGTGAGTTGACTATCGAGAGAAATTTTACAAGTAGGAAAACCCTAAGGGGTTATCCCCTATAACATCTACCCCACTACAGCCTACCAATATGTATCACACATATATATCATTTGACACACCCCCATAGGCAAAGTGGGGGAGAGCAACGGGTCACAAGACCAGTCAAGAGAAACAAAACAAGCTCAGGGTGGATCACAACGTCACCACACATTCTGAGCACAAGCAAATGGCCACAAGGCCAGTTCACATGCAGAGATATATATGCAGCAATGACAGTACAGTGTCGAGCTACCTAGCAAGAGCCAGCATGCAGGTATATATGTATATAGATCACAGTACAAGCAAAGACTACAGCAAGTGTGGAAGCATAGGCACAAGGCCTAACAGAGTACAAAAGCGCTGATGATCACCAGACGGAAGTGCCTTGGTGAATATATCAGCAGTGTTGGCCCGAGTGGCCACGTAACGAAGACAAAGCTGGCCTCGCTGCTGCAACTCTCGAGCCAGGAAGTAACGCAGAGCAATGTGCTTCGTTCTGTGCTCCAGTCTGTGCTCCTCACACAAGGCAATGGCGGCCTTGTTGTCAACGTACAGCACTGGAGGAGAACGAGGCTGCTCTCTCAAGTCAGTCAGCAGGTAGGTGAGCCAGCGTAACTCCTGTGCAGCCATGGCGGTGGCGTAGATCTCAGCCTCACAACTGGAGCCAAGAACTGAAGACGAGCGTGTAGAACGCCACGAAACTGAACCAGAGCCAAGGCTGAAGGTGTAACCCTGTGACGACCGCTGAGTAGCCAGGTCGTCAACCCAAGAAGCGTCTGAGTGCCCAGTGAGGACAACTGGGCTCGTCCCTCCAAGCACTAGCCCCATGCCTGATGTGCTGCACAAGTAGCGCAGTACCCTCTTAGCAGCAGCCATGTGCTCAGGTCGGTGTCGACCAGGAGCCACGTAGCGAGCGAGGAGACCAAGAGGGTACGCGAGGTCAGGTCGAGTGCAAGTCATCAGGTACATGAGGCAGCCGACTAGCTCTGGGTAAGGACCACTCGGCTCTACGGACTCGTCCGAAGGTGGAGCTGAGAGCGTGTGACCTGTAGCCAGAGGAGTGGCCTGTGCTGAAGACCAGGTGAAGCCGAAGCGCTGAAGGACCTGCTGCACCATGTGTGACTGAGTCAAGGTGATGGTGCGGCGTGCTCTGTCCCGGGTGATCTGCAAGCCAAGGTAGCTGCGCAGCTCACCCAAGTCAGTGCACGTGTGTCTCTTCTGTAGCTCCGACTTCACGTGGGCGAGAGCCTCAGTGTCAGCAGTGGCAAAAACCAAGTCGTCGACGTACACGAGGATGTAGAACGGCGGCAGTGAAGTGTCTGTGCGCAGAAACAGCGACGGGTCAGCAGTAGAAGGCGCAAACCCAAGAGCCGCAAGTGTCGTCCTCAGTGTGTCGTGCCACTCACGTGGCGCCTGGCGGAGACCGTAGACCGGCCGTCGGAGGCTCCACTGGGTGCCAGGAGGGAACGACCCAGTGAAGCCCGGGGGGCGGCGCAGCCAGATCTCCTCGTGCAGGCTGCCCTGCAAGAAAGCAGTGCTGAAGTCAAGAGAGTGAAGCTCGTAGTCACGGTGAGCAGCAACGTGCAGCAGCACCCGAAGAGTGGTCATCTTCGGGGTGGGGGAGAAGGTCTGGAAGAAGTCAACTCCCTCTCGCTGACTGAAGCCTCGAGCCACGTAACGCGCCTTGAAGACAGGCGGAGAACCCGGCGGCCGCTTCACCCTGAAAATCCACATGCCACTGACGATGTTCGCCCCAGGTGGGGGAACCTCGTCGACATAGGTGCCTGTGGACTTCGAGGAAGCCATCTCTGCGTCCATGGCTGCCTGCCACTGAGAGGAGTAGGGACTCTCTATCGCCTCTGCGTAAGAGCGCGGAGTCGGGATGTCTGGTGCATCCGGGTCTCCCTCAGGGGCAAGTAGCGAGGACACAAGATGAGGTAAAGCAGCAGCAAGACACTGGAACTCCTCCTGCCTGTCCTCAAGGACGTCCGTGCTAAGAGCACACTCACCCCCGACGGACGGAGGACAGACAGACGCAGACTCAGTAACAAGACCGGCGGCGTAGTCTAGACGACAGGCAGCAGCAAAGTCAACAAGCTCAGCGACAAGAGCAGACGCAGCAGTAGACTCAAACGACGGGTCAGTGACAACAGTGGCTAGCAGACGCGTGACAGTAGGGTGCTCAGCACGAAACTGGTCAGACTCAGGGTCTGGAACGTCAGGTAGAGAGGACGCAGGGGGAGACGGAAGAGGAACAGGCTGCAGAGCAGAGGAAGGACGACGAACTACGAGGTGTGTGCTGGGGACAGCCTGCTGACGCGAACGAGGAACACGACGACCGGGACGAGCAGGCGAGACAGGACGCGACACAGGCTCACGACGCTCAGCAGGACTACCAGTCTGCTCAGTGTAAGGAGAAGGAGCAGGCAGCGGTGAGCCAGGCTGTAACGGAAGACCAGTAGACGACGGGAGAGTAAGAACCTGACGAAGAACAGAGTCAGACGGCGGCAGAGACGACGGAGACGGCGGAGCGAAGAACAGTCGTGTCGGCGCAGCTGCATCAGTACCGGCAGCTCCAGCAGCTCCAGTACCCCCAGCAGCTCCAGTACCTCCAGCAGCTCCAGAACCTCCAGCAGCTCCAGAAGCTCCAGTCCCAGAGTCGTCACCTCCAGTCCCAGTGTCTCCAGCCCCTGTGTCTCCAGCAGTAGCACCCCCAGAACCAGCACCCCCAGTCCCAGGGTCTCCAGCCTCAGTGTCACCAGCAGCAGCACCCCCAGAGCCAGCACCTCCAGTCCCAGGGTCTCCAGCCTCAGTGTCTCCAGTACGAGTACCTCCAGAACCAGCGACTCCAGCACCTCCAGTAGACAAAGGTCCAGCACCACTCCTAGCTCCAGCAGCGCGACGCTGACGGTGACCGTACCAGTCCTGGAGCTGCTGTGGGGTGAGAGGCACACGTGGACGAAGGCGGCTACTCCAAGGAGACCGCGCAACAGCAGACTCAGAACCCTCAGCGCCAGCACCCCCAGCAGCGCCAGCACCCCCAGGCTCCTCACGCGTAGGCTCAGTACCCGCAGACTCGGCACCCGCAAGCTCAGCACCTCCAGGCTCCTCACGCGCAGGCACAGCACCCTCAGACTCGACACCCCCAAGCTCAGCACCGCCAGGCTCCTCACGCACAGGCACGGCATCCCCAGACTCCGCACCCCCAGGCTCAGCACCTCTAGGCGCCTCTCGCTCAGGCTCCGCACCCCCAGGCTCAGCACCCCCAGAGACAGCACCCCGAGCAGGACCACCTCCAGCAGGACCTGAGTCACCAGTGACCTCAACAGGCGCAGGTACCGGAGGGTCTACCTGAGAAACACCTGAAGGAGCAGGACCTGGCGCGGGGAGGGGGTCTACCTGGGGAGGACCTGGAGCGAGAAAGAGCGGCGGGGGGGGGCGAGAGACAGTGCGGTAGGGAAAGAGACGGTAGAAGGGAACAGACTCGTCAAAGGTGACGTCCTGAGACGCAAAGACACGGCGCGAGGTGGGGTCGTAAAACTGCCAGCCAGGCGCGTCAGGAGGAAAACCAAGGAAGACGCAGGGAATGGCGCGAGCAGAGAGCTTGTCCGCGGTGAGATCGCGGACAAAGGCACGAGCACCCCAGACCCGGAAACGCGACGCATCGCCAACCTTCCCCGTCCACAGCAGTGTGGGCGAGGTCTCCGGCAAGGAGACACGGGGCCAGAGGTTGAGCTGATGCGCGGCGTACCGGACCGCGAACGGCCACAGAAAATGGGGAGCCGCCGCATGGATCATGGAGGTACGAGCGACCTCCATGACTAAGCCAATGCGGCGCTCAGCAACCCCATTCTGCTGCGGAGAGGCCGGAAGCGTGAACGACTGGGTGATGCCGTGCTCCGCACAGAAGGCTGCCAAGAGGTCAGAGGAGAACTCACCACCTCTGTCAGAGTGCAGACGCAGGACAGGAAAGTCCCGCTCGAACCGCTCGCGGAGCTGGAGACGCACAGCGCGGATCCAGGGGATCAAAACAGCAGGGACGTCTCCCTTGCTGCGCAAGGGGAAGACCGTGGTGTAACGCGTGAAGTCGTCGACAACCAGCAGAAAGTACCGCTCACGGCCCTGTCCCTGGACGCGGGCTGGGCCCCACACGTCCAGGTGAAGCGTCTGCAGGGGAGCCTCTGTGGGAGGAAACGAGGAGGAGTGAGGAGCGGCGCGCTGCCGCCCCTCGACGCAGGGAATGCAGGGCGGCGCAGGCGAGGGAGGGAGGGCAGGCAGAGACCTGGGAAGCCCAGAGACCAGAGAGCGAGAGTGCATGCTACGAAGGCGAGGCAGGGAGGGGTGACCAAGGCAGTGGTGCCACAGGAGCGTGTCGTGCGACAGGCGGCGGCACTCACACTGGGTAGCTACCTGAGCAGACGCGTACAGCTGTGGAGACAAAGGAGCGGAGCGTGAAACAGTGGTGAGGGTGTACAGACTGGACCCCGGCTCACGAGTGAACGTGGCCAGGTGGCGGCCAGTCTTGGAGCACGTACAGATCGCCACACGCTGCCCTCCAGGAGTCCAGGTGTCAACCCAGTGATCCTGGAGGACGGCGTTGCTCACCAGGTTCGTAGAGAACGAGGGAACGAGGAGACCTGACAGCTCACCAGACGGGACCGCCGGGCACGGGAGCACAGTCGTGCCGCGTGCAAGCACTGGGCCCCCAGAGGGGTCAGCCAGGGAGACAGGGACAGGTGCAGGGAGCGGAGTGACGGTGGTGCTATCACGAAAGAAACAGCGGGAAGCACCAGAGTCAAGTGTAAACGTGTGCAAGGCCTGAGCCGACTCAGTACCAAGGGGAGCAGACTCACTAGCACCTAGGGCTGCAGTCCTTATACCGGGGTCAGGCGGCACACACAAGTAGCAGTCACCCTCAGCACTAACAGTCAATGCATACATGGCAGCAAGAATAACATCATAGTCCAGATCAAAGATAGGCACATCACGCCTAAGCAGCTCTGCCCAGTTGGGGAACTCAGTAGCATCAGGATACTTAGTACGCCAGGCGTCACTAAGCCTAGCAAAACAACGATACTCAGTGTGAAAACCGTTGCAGGGGCGACCCTTGCGGGGGCCAGTACGAATGACATAGGGGCAGCGGTCAGAACCCCGAGACGCCCCACGCCCAGCATACCAGTCATTGAGCTGCTGGGAGGTGAGGGGAGGAAGCTGCTGCTGCTGCTGTGGCTGTTGCTGCTGCTGCTGCTGCTGGCCACCCTTCTGGCCAGATCCACCCCCACTCCCACCTCCACCGCCACTGCCGCTGCCTCCTCCCCCACCACCGCCGCCGCCGCCTCCACCGCTCCCGGTCCTGCCGCCACCCCACCCACCGCCTCCACCCCCACGGCCACCCCCACCACCTCCACCACCCCCGCCGCCTCCACCACCGCTCCCTCCACCGCCACCTCCGCCACCCCTGCCACCCTTGCCGCCCCTGCCACCACCACGCTTCCCACCAGGAGCGGAAGCCGCTGCGACCTTCTCCGCACCGAGGAAGTCGACAGCAGTAGCAGCAGAGGCGTAGGAGGGGTCAAGAGGGGAGGGGGAGCACCCCTCAAAGAGGGGAGTGCGGGGAGTGCCACGAGCAGCACCGACAGCGAGGATGTTCTTCTCTGCTGCGACCAGCTGCTGCTCGAAGTCGTCCAGAGTGATAGTTGGAGGATCCTTGGCAAGGAAGTAATCCCTGACAGAGCGAAGAGTGTCAGGGAGGCGGGTGACGAGGATGTAGAGGGTGAAGTACAGCGGGGGGGTGTTCGTGGCGAGGAACTCTTTGGTAAGAGCGGCTCGAAAGCGGGCGTCACTAGCGCGGAGGTGAGTGATAAGGTCGGCAGCAGTGTGAAACGAGGCTAAGTCTGGGAACAGGTAAGGCAGGATGAGACTACCAACGGTGGCTGTGGTCGGGGCGGAATAGCGGGCAACGACAGCATCATACAGCGTCTTAGCAGTCTGAAGCTGGTTGAAATGCGCGCGCTCAGAGATCGGTAGGTGATTGCGAATAACAAGGCGCGCGACAGCATCGCGGAGCTCCCACTGTGCTCGTTCAGGGGCAGGAGCAGTCTCAGCAGGAGTAGGGACAGTGCCGGTCACATAGGCTAGCAGGGACACTCCGTCTGCGACGTCAGTCATAAGGTAAAGGCGCAGGTCACTAAGCCAGGTGTCAAACTCGATGGGGCGGCCGTCAGGCTCAAAGGCGAGAACAGTAAGGGTCGCCATGGTTGTAGCGCAGGCAAAAGTAGCAGGCTCAGGCAGCAGGCTCAGGCAGCAGGCTCAGGTAGCAGGCTCAGGCAGCAGGCTCAGGCAGCAGGCTCAGGCAGCAGGCTCAGGCAGCAGGCTCAGGCAGCAGGCAAAGACTGCAGGTTCAGGCAGCAGGCTCAGGCAGCAGGCAACTGTAGCAGGTAAGGAAGCACGCAGTTCTGTGACAGGCCGCGCGTAAGGCAGGTAAGCGCACGACTCACGGGCGGCTAAGCGCTCAGGTCGAGGCAGTGGCGCACAGGCAGGGCAGGGCACGCGCTGCTGCGGGCTGCGCGCGGCTGCGGGCTGTGCGTGGCAGCTGGCTGTGCGCGGCGACGGGCTGCGTGCGGCTGCGGGCTGCGCGCGGCGACGGGCTGCGTGCGGCTGCGGGCTGCGCGCGGCGACGGGCTGCGCGTGGCTGCGGGCTGCGCGTGGCTACTGGCTGCACGCGGCGGCGGGTCGCGCGTGGCGGCGGGCTGCGCGCGGTGACGAGCTGCGCGCGACAGCAGCGAGCACGCGGGCGGCTAAGGCAGCGGGGCGCGCTAAAAAAAAATGCACGCGCGCATGCAGCCGAGGCGCGCGCGGGCAGCAGGCAAGGTAGGTATAGCTGTAGGGAAAGTAACTCATGAGTAGGTGGGCCCCAATCTTAGGTCCTTAGGACCATTGCTCTAGATGCCATGTTGAGATAGCTAGGCAAGGTGAGTTGACTATCGAGAGAAATTTTACAAGTAGGAAAACCCTAAGGGGTTATCCCCTATAACATCTACCCCACTACAGCCTACCAATATGTATCACACATATATATCATTTGACAAGGCTAACCCACTGTAGCCTAACAAACCCAACATATATAATGTTTGACACACCCCCATAGGTAAAGTGGGGGAGACCTAGGGGTCACAAGACCAGTCAAGGCAAAGCAAGGCAACAACAAGCTCAGGGTGGATCTCGAGGATTCCACACAAATTCCGAGCACAAGCTAGTGGTCACAAGACCAGTTCACATGCAGGTTTATAACAGAGCCAGAGATACAGTGATCACAACCTAGCAAGAGTAAACATGCAGGTATAGATATATATAGTGATCACAGTACAAGCAAAGTCAAGAGGTAAGCAAGTGAGGTCCAGTAGGCACAAGGCCTAGCAGAGTGCAGAAGCGCTGATGGTCACGAGGCTGAAGCGCCTTGGTGAACACATCAGCAGTGTTGGCCTCAGTGGCCACGTAGCGAATACAAAGCTGACCGCGCTGCTGCAGCTCTCGAGCAAGGAAGTACCGCAGAGCGATGTGCTTCGTTCTGTGCTCCAGTCTGTGCTCCTCACACAAGGCAATGGCAGCCTTGTTGTCGACGTACAGTACTGGAGGAGAACGAGGCGGCTCTCCGAGGTCAGTCAGCAGGTAGGTCAGCCAGCGTAGCTCCTGGGCAGCCATGGCTGTAGCGTAGATCTCAGCCTCGCAACTGGAGCCGAGAACAGAAGAAGAGCGTGTAGAGCGCCAAGAAACTGAGCCAGAGCCAAGGCTGAAGGTGTAACCCTGAGACGACCGCTGAGTGGCCTGGTCGTCTGCCCAAGAAGCGTCTGAGTGCCCTGTGAGCACAACTCGGTCTCGCCCTCCAAGCACAAGCCCCATGCCCGACGTACTGCACAAGTAGCGCAACACCCTCTTAGCGGCATCCATGTGCTCCTTCCTGTGACGGCCAGGAGCGACATAGCGTGCAAGGATGCTAAGAGGGTATGCAAGGTCAGGTCGAGTGCAGGTCATCAGGTACATGAGGCAGCCCACAAGCTCTGGATACGGGCCACTCGGCTCTACGGACTCATCCGAAGGCAGAGCTGAGAGCGAGTGACCGGTAGGCAGAGGAGTGGACTGAGGCGAGGAGTACGTGAAGCCAAAGCGCTGGAGAACCTGCTGCACCATGTGTGACTGAGTCAAGGTGATGGTGCGCCGTGCTCTGTCCCGGGTGATCCGCAAGCCAAGATAGCTTGTCAGCTCACCCAGGTCTGTGCACGTGTGTCTCCTCTGCAGCTCCGACTTCACGTAGGCGAGTCCTGCAGTGTCAGCAGTGGCAAAGACCAAGTCGTCGACGTACACGAGGATGTAGAACGGCGGCAGCGAAGTGTCGGTGCGCAGGAACAGCGACGGGTCAGCTGTAGAAGGCGCGAACCCAAGAGCCGCAAGTGTAGTCCTCAGTGTGTCGTGCCACTCACGCGGAGCCTGGCGGAGACCGTAGACCGGCCGCTGAAGCCTCCACTGGGTACCAGGAGGAAACGACCCAGTGAAGCCAGGTGGGCGGCGCAGCCAGATCTCCTCGTGCAGGCTGCCCTGCAAGAAAGCAGTGCTGAAGTCAAGTGAGTGAAGCTCGTAGTCGCGGTGAGCGGCTATGTGCAGCAGCACCCGAAGAGTGGTCATCTTCGGGGTGGGGGAGAAGGTCTGGAAGAAGTCAACTCCCTCTCGCTGACTGAAGCCTCGAGCCACGTAACGCGCCTTGAAGACAGGCGGAGAACCCGGCGGTCGCTTCACCCTGAAAATCCACATGCCACTGACGATGTTCGCCCCAGGAGGGGGAACCTCGTCGACGTAGGTGCGTGTGGACTTCCAGGAAGCCATCTCGGCGTCCATGGCCGTCTGCCACTGAGAGGAGTAGGGACCCGCCATCGCCTCAGCGTAAGTGCGTGGGGTCGGGATGTCTGGTGCATCCGGGTCTCCCTCAGGGGCAACTAGCAAGGACACGAGACGGGGCAAAGCAGCAGCAAGACACTGGAACTCCTCCTGTCTGTCCTCAAGGACGTCCGTGCCAAGAGCACACTCACCCCCGACGGACGGAGGACAGACAGACTCAGACTCAGACTCAGCAACAAGGCTAGCAGCGTAGTCTAGACGACAGGCAGCAGCAAAGTCAACCAACTCAGCGACCAGAGCAGACGCAGTCGAGGACTCAAAGGTAGGGTCAGTGACAACAGTAGCGAGGAGACGCGTGACAGTAGGGTGCTCAGCACGGTACCGGTCAGACTCAGGGTCCGGAACGTGAGGCAAAGAAGACGCGGGAGGAGACGGTAGAGGGACACGCTGAGGAGCAGTAGAGGGACGCAGAGTCATGTAGTGAGTGCCAGGGACAGGAGGAGGACGCTCACGACGGACACGACTACCAGTGCGAGCAGGACGAACAGGCGACGCAGGACGAGACTCAGGCTCACGACGCTCTGTAAGACCTCCTGTGGGACCAGTGTAAGGAGAGGGAGCAGGGAGAGGCGAGGTAGGCGGTAACTGTGACTGCGGCTGGACAGGCAGAGGACACTCTACGGAGGGAGGAGGACAAGGAGGAGGAGCCTGCCCAAGAACCTGCTGAAGGAGCGGTACAAAGTACGGTCGCGGCCGCGCAGCGTCTCCAGAAGCAGAGGAGACTCCAGCGGCCGGGTCCACAGCACCAGCAGCAGCTCCACCGGCCGGGTCCTCAGGGCCAGTAGTAGCTCCAACGCCCGGGTCCTCAGCAGCAGCAGCAGCGTCACCGCTCGGGTCCTCAGCTCCAGCAGCAGCTCCACCGTCCGAGTCCTCAGTACCAGCAGCAGCTCCACCGTCCGGGTCCTCAGCACCAGCAGCAGCGTCACCGCCCGGGTCCTCAGCTCCAGCAGCAGCTCCAACGTCCGAGTCCTCAGCACCAGCAGTAGCTCCACCAGGCGGGTCCGCAGCACCAGCAGCAGCTCCCACGTCCGGGTCCTCAGCACCAGCAGCAGCGCCACCCCCAGGGTCCGCAGCACCAGGAGCACCACTCTGAAGACTGCAGCGCCGTGTGTACCACTCGCGGATCTGCTGAATGGGGGGGAGCTCCTGGGTAGGAGGGGAAGTACCGGGACGAGCTCCAGCAGCACCTCTCCGGAGGCGGCAGTACTCGAGGTACCTCTCCTGCAGCTGCTGGGAGGAGAGGGCTCCTCCAGGTGTAGCACGCTCAGGCTCAGCACCCCCAGACGCAGCACCCCCAGACCCAGCACCCCCAGGCTCCGCACCCCCAGACCCAGCACTCCCAGGCTCAGCACCCCCAGACGCAGCACCCCCAGGCTCAGCACCCCCAGACGCAGCACCTCCAGGCTCAGCACCCCGAGCAGGACGAGAGTCAACAGCTACCTCGACAGGCTCACCCGGGTCTACCTGGGACACACCTGAGGGAGCGGCACCCTGAGGGGGGAGGGGGTCTGGTACCTCAGCACCTGGAGCGAGGAAGAGAGGCGGGGGGGGGAGCGGGGCAGTGCGGTAGGGGAAGAGGCGGTAGTAGGGGACGGACTCGTCAAAAGTGACGTCCTGAGAGGCCAGGACACGCCGCGAGGTGGGGTGGTAGAACTGCCAACCAGGGGCGTCCGGGACAAAGCCAAGGAAGACGCAGGGGACAGCGCGACGGGAGAGCTTGTCCGCGGACGTGTCGCGGACAAAAGCTCGGGATCCCCAGACCCGAAAACGCGACGCATCGCCAGCCTCTCCCGTCCAACGCAGTGTCGGAGAAGTCTCGGGCAAGGAGACACGGGGCCAGAGGTTGAGCTGATGCGCAGCGTATCGGACTGCAAACGGCCACAGAAAATGGGGGGCAGCCGCATGGCTCAAGGAGGTACGAGCGACCTCCATGACCAGACCAATGCGGCGCTCAGCAACCCCATTCTGCTGTGGAGAGTCCGGAAGCGTGTACGACTGCTCAATGCCCTCCTGCTGACAGAAGGCCTCCAATAGGCCAGAGGAGAACTCCCCACCTCTGTCAGAGTGCAGACGCAGGACAGGGAAGTCGGAGCGGAAACGCTCACGGAGCTGGAGACGAGATCTGCGGATCCAAGGGATCAAGACATCAGGGACGTCACCCTTGGCGCGCAAGGGGAAGACCGTGGTGTAGCGCGAGAAGTCGTCAACAACAATCAGGAAGTACCTCTCCTGACCCTGACCACGGACGCGGGCTGGGCCCCACACGTCCATGTGGAGCGTCTGCAAGGGGGCAGTCGTCGGGGGAAAGGAGGAGGAGTGAGGAGCGGCGCGCTGCCGTCCCTCGACACAGGGAATACAGGGAGGAGCAGGCGAGTCGGGAAGGGGAGGGAGCACCCTGGGAAGACCAGCAACAAGGTCCCGCTTGTGCATGGCACGAAGGCGCTGCACAGACGGGTGACCAAGGCGGTGGTGCCAAAGGACAGTCTCATGCGCCAGAGAGCGACACGAGCAGGGGGCGGACAGCTGACCTGACGCAGACGCAGACGCAGACGCAGCTACCTGAGGGGACACAGTGGTCAGTGTGTAGAGGTCCGACCCCGGCTCCCGAGTGAAGGTAGCCAGGTGGCGACCCGTCCGAGCACACGTGCAGTGTGTCACGCGCTCGTAGGCAGGGGTGAACTGGTGAACACCCCCGTCCTGGAGCGCACTACCTGCCACCAAGTTCGTCGAGAACGAGGGGAGGTAGAGACCGGACAGCGTGCCGGACGGGACCGCCGGACAAGGAAGGACAGTGGAGGAGGTCGCAATGACCGGACCCCCAGAGGGGTCAGCAAGGGAGACAGCAACTGGCCGAGCGAGGGGCTCAAGGACAGTGCGGTCACGAAAGAAAGAGCGAGAAGCACCTGAGTCCAGTGTGAAGGTGTGCAGTGCTGCAGTCGACTCAGTACCAGGGGGCACAGACGCACTAGCACCTAGGGCAGCAGCCTCACCAGGACCTGCGGGAGCGGACGCACTAGCACCTAGGGCGGCAGCCGGACTGGCCTGAATGCCCGGGTCGGGCGGAACACGCAAGTACTGAGCACCCTCTCCACTAATAGACATCGCATACATGGCAGTGAGAATAGCATCAAAGTCTAAAGCCCAAATATCAACACCCCTCTTTTCCAGCTCAGCCCAGCGCGGCAGCTCAGTGGCAGTAGGAAACTGGGTGCGCCACGCGTCGGTAAGGCGGGCGAAGCAGCGCTGCGTGGGGTGCAGCCTCCCACACTGCTGGCCGGTGCGGTCACCTGTGCGAATGACGTACGTGCAGGTAAAGCCACGCTGCGCATACCACTCACGGGCGGCCTGAAGCGTCGGGGCGGGCTGCTGACTCTGCCCTCCGCCAGTGCCCCCACGACCACCACCCCCTCCGCCTCCGCCCCGGCCACCTCCACCCCTGCCGCCACCACGACCACCTCCGCCTCCGCTGCCGCCTCCGCCCCTGCCACCACTCCCGCCGCTGCTGTCGCCTCCCCCACTACCGCCACTAGCCTCCTCAGCCGCGCCTCCACTCCCACCGCCTCCACCCCCACCTCCTCCGCCGCCACCCCCGCCCCTGTTCCCTCTGCCCCTGCGGCGCCCGCTCGAAGCAGACGCGGTCCCGACCTTCTCAGCACCAAGGAGGTCGACAGCAGCAGCAGAGGCGACAGAGGGGAGGAGGGGGGAAGGGGAACACCCCTCGAAGAACGGGGTGCGGGGGTCGCCACGAGAGGTGCCTACAGCGACGATGCTCGCCTCAGCTGCAAGCAGTTCCTTCTCGAGGAGGGCAACAGTGAGCTCAGTGGGGGAGCGAGAGAGGAAGTGGTCCCTGACAGCGCGCAGAGAGTCAGGGAGGCGGGTGACGATGTGGTAGAGAGTGATCCAGAGCGGGGGGGGGTTGCTAGTGAGAAACTCGGCAGGCATAGCAGCGCGAAAGCGGGCCTCACTAGTCTTAAGGTGGGTGATGAGGTCTGCGACAGTGTGAAAGGAGGCTAGGTCGGGGAACAGGTAGGGAAGAGTGAGGCGGCCTAGCGTAGCAGAAGCGGGTGAGGAGTAACGGGCAACTACAGCGGTGTAGAGGTCCCTAGCAGTCTTGCACTGGCCAAAGTGCTCGCGCTCATCTAACGGCAGGGAGTTGCGGATGGCAAAGCGAGCGTGGGCGTCACGAGTCTGCCACTGTGAGCGGGTAGTGCTGTCAGCATCAGTAGCAGGGGCAGGAGCATGGCCGAGGGCGTGGTCATACAGTGAGATATCCTCCTTGGCAGTGAGCTGTAGGAAGAGGTGCAGGTCATCAAGCCAAGTATCAAACTTCACTGGGCGGCCCTCAGCATCGAAAGCTAGTACAGGCGGGGTAGCCATAGTAGCAGTAGGAGTAGCCGTAGCAGTAGCAGTAAGTGAGTCCTAAACGCAGTGGGCAGCGCGACGCAGGTAGGGCGGCTCGGTTCGGGCGGCCTGTTGCTGGCGGGGCCGCGGCTGTCGCGTGCGGTGCGGGTAGGGGCGGCGGGTAGGGTCGACGGAGCCGCTTTGGGGCGGCGGATAGGGTCGACGGGGCCTCTAAGCGGGGCGCGCGCGGGGTCGACGGGTCAAGCGGGGCCGTAAGCGGGGCGCGCGCGGGTCGACGGGGCCAAACGGGGCCGTAAGCGGGGCGCGCGCAGGTCGACGGGGCCAAACGGGGCCTCTAAGCGGGGCGCGCGCGGGGTCGACGGGTCAAGCGGGGCCGGAAGGGGGGCGCGTGCGGGTCGACGGGGCCAAACGGGGCCGTAAGCGGGGCGCGCGCAGGTCGACGGGGCCAAACGGGGCCTCTAAGCGGGGCGCAGGCGGGTCGACGGGGCCAAACGGGGCCGTACGTGGGGCGCGCGCGGGTCGACGGGGCTAAACGGGGCCACTAAGCGGGCCGCGGGCGGGTCGACGGGGCCAAACGGGGCCTTAAGCGGGGCGCGCACGGGTCGACGGGGCCTCTAAGGCGCGACGCGCGAGTCACTAAGGGGCGGCGCGCGGGGTCGACGGGGCCTTAAGGGGCCGTACACGAGGGCGCACGAGGGCGCTGAGGGGGAGGCGCTAACGCGACGCTCCGACAGTAGATAGGTAGGTAGGTAGTCAGTGGTGGGCCCTAAGAACGGTCCTAGCGAAGGACCTGCTCTGAAACCATGTCAGAAAGAAGAGACTGGAATGATTGAACTAACAGAGAAATCAGTACAAATAGCAAACCCTAGAATTGTGTACCCCATATAGGCTAACCCACTGTAGCCTAACAAACCCAACATATATAATGTTTGACAGCCTTGGGATGCACGGGGCGCGGAGACATCGGGGGACGCGTGAGGCAAAGTCGGCCCTCCAGAAATCGGCCAGTTTTGGACCTTGCGCGGCCCTGCGTGGCTCAGTGAAACCCACCAGGTTTCCACCGAAAGCTCCGCGACCCCCCCAAAAACCGAAAGAACCCACCTCGTTCTTACGCGCCGATGCATGTGCGACTCGGGAAAAAACCAACGCGATTGGTCAACAGACCTTGACAGGCAGGGCATTCCGCGCATGCAACTGCGCGAGCGGGAAAAACAGGAGTGCTACCATTGGGTGCGAAGTCTCGCATCAAATCGCGAACCGAATTCGCCCATCGATAGGCTTGGGAAACGCGACGCAACACCCGGTTCGGAAACACCTGGCGCGATCTGGTAGGCTCCATGCTGACTGACACGTGCAGCACATTGAACGAGCCACACAGCTGTCGCTGTTAGGTCGAGCCGCGATCGCAGTAACGTGTCATGCACGTCCACGCGGTGGCCGGTCATTACTCCCAGCATGCCCACATTTTCGCTTTCCGCACGCCAGTTGCACCACAGGCTCCTCCCTCTCATGCCACACTGGAGTCACCTGACCTGACGGGAAACGGGACACTAGTGCCGCGTTAGCGATGTGGGCCGCGTTCGAGAGCCTGTGAGCACCACGGTCGCGTTGTACAAAGTACACTTCACACCCGGTTGTCACATTAGCGATCGCGCGTCATGTTGACGCACGCGGTTTATAGGAGTAGGGGCAATGTCGCACGCTGCATGCATACCGTGAATTGCGTCGCGGCGCCAATCCTTGAAGCCTCCGTCAATGCTTCGGCTAATCCTTCCGCGGCCGAAATCCATAATGCAGATCCGCCAAGCGCTCCCGTGGCCAACATGCACGCGCACATCCCCACATGGAGCACCCCACACGTGCAGCCTGTGGTTTTTGGCACGCGTTTGCCCGCGTTTCACCCACAGCAACTGGTCAACGGGATCCACATAGCACCGCGGACACAGATACCGTTTGCATCGGCGACGGTCGCGTTCCATGCCCAGCAGGATGATTTGAACTCGCGTGGAGTATCCACGCCGCATCCCGGACAAAGGCTTGCTGAACACCAGACCGCGTACGCGTCCATGCCCTCAAGCCAGCTCTTTGGGATGCCCGTGCGTGGCTTCGTAGGGCCGCAGTACGGGAATGTGGGATTCAGGTACGGGTACATCGGCGTTCAACCGGACCCCATGCTGAACGCGCCCGAAGCTGTCGCGACGCCTCCGGTCGCGCCGTCAACCAGCGCGATTCAACCGGAAATCCAGGCACCAGTGCAAGCCCCGCGTGACCGCATAGAACCATTACAGATGGGAATGGACACCCCTGCGCGTGCAGACGGCCCTTTGACGGTCGCGGTTCCCGATGGTTCAGTGCGTGCGGAGAATGTTGGTGCGGGGATGAATGCCAGCGCGCGTGCACATTCGCCGCCAATTTGGAACGTGAACTCGCTGTTGCCGGGAAACCCGGACGTCCACATCCGCACCCCCGCGCAACCGACCGCAGCGGACGAGAACTGTGAAGGTGAACAACCACAGGCGAACGCGCGGAACGCGGTACGAGGAGCGCCTGCTGGTGGTAACGCGGGAAGCGGAAGAGGGACTGGTGCAAGGGGTAACGCGGGAAGAGGAAGAGGTGCAGCTGCGAGAGGGAACGCGGGAAGAGGGACAGGTGAGAGTGCGAGAGGTGCTAGAGGAAGGGGTGGGAGAGCGAACGCGGGACGTGGGACCGGTGTGGGACGGAACGGAGGTAGTGCGAACGGGCGGAGCGCGCCTGGGGTGCTAGGCAACGGAGGCAGAGAAACCGGTGGTAACGCGAGCGGAGGTACCGGGAACGTCCCAGTCAGTAGACCGCAAGTAAGGAGGCGGCGAGTCGAAGTCGCGCCTCACACGGCACGCCTCGGATCGCGAGAGGGTAACGAGGGGGAAAGCGATGAGGATGACGAGGAGGACGCTGAAGATGAGGAAGATAGTTGGAATGAAGATGACGAAAACTACCTCTCTAACTCGTTGTCCGCGCTCAACGAGGGGGAGGAGGAAGACAACGAACGAGTGCGGGGTACGCGAACGGATTTGGAGGTTCCCATCGCGGATTGGAACCGGCTTGGTGTGGACGACACGCCGGCCGCGAAAAAAGAGGTGTGCATGGGCATCCTCTACGGTGTCTCTGAAGCCACGCTGAAGAAATATCGCGGTTGGGCAAGAGAGTACAAGCTCTTCATGGCGCACGAGCTACCGAAGCTGGACGCGAATAGGTTCGGTGAGGAGGCCGCGTTGGAAAACGCGAACCCCGACGAGATCGGGGCCGCGCTCGAGCAGGACATGGGTGCTGACTGGAAGATGGCGAAGGGCGACGAGCAGTGGTTCCACGGCCCTGAGACGAATCCGTGGAGGTTACGCAAATACGTGACCTTCCTCGCGAACGAGACGGTCGCCCAGGCGGACAGGATGGCCACACTCAAGCGGCCCGACAAGACCCTGAAGAAGAGACGCCAGTGCTCCCCTGCAATGCTGATGGGGCGTCTCAAGGCTCTGAACATGCTCATCAAGCTGGACGGGGCCATCTTCAGGAAGCCGGTTCTGAATCTCCTGCGCGACTTTGCGGAGTGTCGCATCTGGGTCCGCGTTCAAGTCCGCGACCAGTACAAGCGGTTCATCGCGTAAGTATACGTACTCAGTGAACGCGAATGTCCGAGTTTACCGCGTTCGTACAGAGGCTCACAATCGTGGAACGGGTTTGATGCAGGGAACACATGGATCGCCATCGGGGCACGGCCGCGGACACGTACAACCCGGACGAGTTCAAGAAGATGATGCGGAAAACCAGCATGGCCGCCATCGTGAGCAGCTTCACACTAGCCAAGCAACAGTACACGCAGGCAATGCATCGCGACCTCTGCATCAGGACGATGACGGTCCTCGGTCATCACACACTAGCTCGCGGTTCCACGATCCGAAACCTCCAGCTTCCAAACATGATGATGTGGAAGCTGGGCGCAAAATCCGAGACGGATCCAGTGCGGAATGCGTTCGCGTTTGTCTGCGCGTGCAGGACGGGCAAGACAAACAAGGACTTCTCGCTCAACTACATCTCGGCAGTGAGACACATTGATTGGACTCTGTGCGCGGTCGGAGCCACGCTGCTATGGCTGCACTGGGTGTACGACTTGGTCCCTATCCTCTACGGGGACATAGCCCCCCCTCTCGACTTCACGGAACCTTCGACGTGGTACGACCAGTACCTCTTCTTCCCCCTTCGCGCGGGCACCGAGAAGCAGATACCGCCCACGACTCATCACGACTGGGCGGCGAAGATTCTGGGGGACGCGGGAATCACATGCTCGCGTGTCGTTCACGCGACTAGAGCTGGAGGGGCTCAGCACGCGGCCGCAGACGGAATGCCGTCGGATCAGCTGGCGAGACTGGGGGGGTGGCGCTTCATCGACGTGATGACTAAGCACTACCTCACAACTATTCCGAGGGAGGCCGTGCTCCTGAAGGCTGGCTTCACAGGGGTTGATGGTGACTACTTCCTGGGTCGCGCAACAGTTCCACCGAGCGAGGCGCTGGAGAAGCTGATGAAGAAGCACATCTTCCCATGGGCCGCCGAGGACAAAGGGCAGAAACAGGTGGGTGTGGGCCGCGCATAGTAGTATCAACACACCGCGATCATTCCACATAAACCCCTAAACTATCGCGTTGTTGTGTTGCACAGTGCCATGATTACAACAGCAAGATGGTCAAAGAGAAGAAGCCGGAGAAGCAGGACACCGCGGGTCTAAACATACTGAAGGAGCTGAATGGGGAGGCTAGAATGGCGGTCGCACAAGACCTGGCCATGTATTACATACACCAGCCGCGACACCCGTACGTGGTCAACAACCCGCTCTGCCAGACAGAGGAATTTGCGCGGTGGGCAGCAGATGTCTCCTTGGCAAATCAGCTGGCCATAGTACAGCGAAACACCCCTACACTGACCCAGCCCGCGGTGCGTACTGTGTGGTCGCGTTACTAGTTCGGCTGTAATGTCAATGCGTACCCATCACATTTTACGCGTTCGCGTTCTGTGTATGCAGGAGGTCAGTACCAGGATGGACGCGCAGAACCAAGTGGCCTGCCTCACTGAGTACCTGACACGTTCACAAGCGGACAACACCAGGTTGGCCGTAGAGCTGGCCGCGATCCAGAGACGGGTGAAAGAGCTGGAGGGGCTGCTGGAAGATCGCGACCGGAGGCTGGCTGAGAAGGACGAGCGCGTGAACGACCTGGAAGCCCAGCTGTCGCGTCTCACCGTGAGCAGCTCAGGGCCGACCGCGGATCCGAGACCGGCAAACACTCCTGGGGCCGCGGCCGCGCCCACCAATTCCGCAACCCCCACCGACCAGGGGACGCGTAAGAAGCCAGCACAGCCGACCAGGGATGAGACTATTCGGGACGCGATCATGAAACCATGGGTGAACGCGACCAAGCCGTCGGACGGATGGAAGCTGTACAAGTCCACGCACGCGCTGGTAGGCGAGAGTCCAGAGTCGCTACTGGCCCAACCCCGTGGTGCAGTTACGCGAATGGCCGAGCTCATGGGGAAGGAGAAGGGCGGCCAGAACGCCGCCCAGAACGCGATAAACCGTGTGAAGCGAGTCATGGACTTCATCTCCCGTAGGGTGGAGCAGGGAGACAACATCGACGTCGTGCTCGAGAAACTCGACAACGTGTCCCGATCTGTGGGCATGTCGGGTGTGTCGGAAGGGATCGCGGTGAAGAAGAAGAGTGTTGACTCGTCGCTGAGCGAGCTGAAGAAGGGTACCCCTGCGGAGGTGCAGTTGCGGGTTAAATGGATGCTTGTACGCGACCGCCTCATCGATGCCTCGCTTCCCGCGTCTGAGTTTCCGGTCGCGTGGCTTCAGTACTGTGACCAGATGCCTCCGCTAGCTTAGTGCGTGCAGATCGCGACCGCGGGACATGGTTTGTCAGGCTGCTGACTTCATGTGTTTGTAATGTAGGAGAGTGTGGACCAATGGTTTTCTAATGTTCAACGTACGACATGTGTGTGGTTCCCATTGAAACGCGTTCGAAAAGTGCGTGATGCAGACCAGGAATGGCTGTTCAAGCTTGTTTTTCGCGGTTCCCGTCCGCGGTAGTCATGATTCTGTCTTCAAGCACATATTGATCCAAGTCAGCACTATGTTCTCACGCTAATACACACACACAAACACACACGGCATACTACATGCACACATGTCCGCAACATGAACAACAATCCACCGCGAGTAGAACTCAAGCAGGGTGGACAGGCTGCGCACACGCGACGCGACACTACACGCACTCAAGTCCGCTTCTTAAGACGATCCTTGGGCAGGGCAAGGTAAAGCCCAATGGACTCCATGACCTTCCCCGCAACCGAGCAGTCGCACCAGGTGATGATAACGTCCACCGTTTCGCGAGCAGCCATCTCAATGTGCCTGAGGTCGCGAGACTTGGCGACGACGTCGTTCACGACTTCAGATGCAAACGCGTCCGCGACCACCCTCGGATCCGGGACTACCTTCGGCTCGTCGTCACCAGCTTGCTTCTCGCGAGAATTGCGCCGCCGCACAGCCCTGATGACGTACGCGGTTACAACGGGGAACAGACGGCATCGATCCCTCTGGCAGTTAACCGCTCGCGCGGCCAAATTGCCAGAATCTGACGCGGTCGAGACCGCCGAACCGCGCGTCACCTCCCACACCATTGCGATCGCGCACGCGATCGCTCCCGCGTAATCCCGCGGATCCACATCGCGGTAGAGCTCCGTCTCTTCTGCTGCAGCCTCCGTGCCCACCACCGCGGCCCAAGCAATCTCGTTGGTGGTGGTCGATCCGGGCTGGGTCAGCTCGCGGTAGTGCTTGAACATGCGGGTCCACCTGCCACGCAGTGGGTGTAGCGGCCAGAACACGATAAACCAACCCCCCACCCCCCACATCGCGACAGTATGAACGCGCTAGATGAATGTGAGATGGTGCCGCTCACCTTTCCCTGCTGGCCACGAGGTTGCGGTGATGCATGGTGATGAGGAGGCCCGTGTGTAGCCCCTCGGCAGCGGACAGGTCCGCGGCCCAATCCCGCATCTGCTTAGAGCTGAGGTGCAGCCCGGGATCCACCTTCAGGTCGTACGGCATCATCGCGATCGCGGTTTTGTACTGCAGGTCGTCGCGCTCGCCTTGTCCAAGCCACCGCTTCTTCCCCCCCAGATGCGGTTCAGAAACCAAGCCAGGACCGCCCCTGGGAGGATGGCGGATACCACAGCCTTTGCGCTTGCTGACTGTGTCACCCTGTCCCCCCGTTGGCCCACTGGGCACGACCACGGTGTCTGCGTCCTGCTCGTCCGCGCTCTCCCCGCCGCTAAACAGTTCGACCGCGTCCACCACACCCTGCTCTCCTCCGTCGCCCTCCTCCCCGACCCACCGGCTCGCGAGATTCTCGAGCTCCTCGTCCGCATCGTCCTCGTCGATGGTGTACACGGGTGGAGGGGGCAACTTCTTGCCTCGCCCGCGTTTTTCCGTCTTGGCCTCTCCCGCGGCAGCGCTCGGACCTGCAGATGCCAGCGCGCTGTGCAGATGACCCGCGGTAATCGCGGGATGAGCGGGTGCGAGAGCGGTCTGCCTTCCCTCCGCCGCAGCAGCCGCCGCGGACTGCTCCTCACGCCCCGCTGCAAGCGAACCCACAGCGGCCGGCACCTCTCCATCCTCCAACTTACCCTTGCCCTTACCCGCAGTGGTTGTCACTGTCGCGGTCGCCCCGGCAGGGCCCGGTGCTTTGGGTGCAGCTTCTCCAGGTGGGATGGAGCGCGAGCTCGACCCCGGTTGACCAGGCGTGCAGCGCCTCGCGATGCAGCGCCCCACTTGTTCTTGAGGATGTCATGCACGCTCGGGTGGCGCACCGCGGCCGCTGCCTGAGGAACCCTCTGCCTCTTCGCCCCCCTCTGAGTCTCGGCCTTCGCACCCGTCGCCCGCTTACCATGCTCAGCATCCCCGGCATCGGCATTCTTCGTCGCGGCCGGATCTTCCGTACCGGTGCGCGGAGTCGGGCTCCCTCCGACGAGCGCGATGAGGGTGTGCAGCGCGTTCGTGACCCCGCTGGTTGTGATTGCCCGCTCTGCTGTCGCTGAGACCGCGGACGACATGTTGTCGATCTTCCGCGCAACCTCGTCCGTCAACTTCTTCTGCGCGGTTTCCATGGAGTCCGCCACCACCCCCTGCAGCTGGCCCAACCTCGCGTCCACTCGCCCCAGCACCAACGCCTCCTGGTTACGCGTGTCCAGCAGGGCCGCCCTTTCCTGCGCGAGCGCCCTCGCCTCCCTCTCCAGCAACCGAACCGCATTAGACAGCGCGGCCGCGAGCTCCTCGGAGCCCACGACCGCGACTCCTGATACCATGTCAGAATCACTAGGCAAGAATGAATGAAAGGAGAGAGGGGTTGAACTAGCAGGCAGTTGAGTACAAATAGCAAACCCTAGATTGGGCTGTACTCGCTATAGAGTACCCCACTGCAGGCTAGACAATAATAGCATTCTGACACACCCCCATAGCCAAAGTGGGGTGTAATCAGCAGAGCAAGCAAAGCAGTACAAGCTCAGGGTGGATCACAATGTCACCACACATTCTGAGCACAAGTTCAAGAAGCAATAGTTTAAAGTTCACAGTTATGAGCAAAGCTAGAGGCAGTCACAGAGGGCAAGCGAGGAGGAGGAGGGCTGGCGAGAGGAGAGAAGATGAAAGGCGCCGACTGAAGCTGCAGACACACGGGCAACAGGAGCGGCGCGCACAGTGGCTACCGAGCGCACGAGGGCACCGGACTACGGGAGTATCTGGCTCCGCGGCTACGACGAGCACACACAGGAGCAACGGACCCACAGGCGACTGGCGAAGCAGGCTCGCTGGGCTACCGAAACGCGCGAGGGCATCCGGACTACTGGCGCTGCTGGCGTCACGACGGCTACCTCCACGCAATCTCCCCCGACCGTCCCACGCCCCTCTCACACACCCCCTGCTGACACCCTAGCTCCACTCCGACGGTACCCCCCTTAAACCCCAAACCCTAGGCTCCCACACACCACCCCCCTCAGCGGCAGCTGTAGCAGAGGGAGACGAGGGAGGAGGAGGAGCAGGGGGAGGAACTCACAACCGACACCCCCATAGCCGCCACCCCCACACTCTTCACCCCCAAACCCTAATTTAGGAGAACGGGCTGTAGGAGGGGTGAGGCGCCGGTAGAAGCACGGGGGACAGTGGAGAGGGCAGGAGCAGCGAGGAACGGGCCGCCCACGGGCCTGGTAGAGCCGCCCGAACCGCGCGCAGGCGGCCCGAGCCGCGCGCGGGCCTGGCGCTTCCCGTACGGGCCGCGCGCGTGCCTGGCGCAGCCCGTACGGGCCGCGCGCGGGCCTGGCGCAGCCCGTACGGGCCGCGCGCGGGCCTGGCGCAGCCCGTACGGGCCGCGCGCAGGCCTGGCGCAGCCCGTACGGGCCGCGTGCCGGGTGTACGGGCCGCGCGCAGGCCACGACGGGCGACGGGGGGCGACGCGCGGGTCCCCGTCGCCCGTCGCAGCGCCTCCCGGGGGCGACGTGCCGAGTGACGGGGCAGGAACCCGCCGCGCGCCTCGGGGCACACGGCGGGCAGAGAACCGCCGCGCGCCTCGGGGCGCACGGCGGGCAGAAAACCGCCGCGTGCCTCGGGGCGCACGGCGGGCTGAAAACCCTAGTTTCGACGCCGCGCGCCACGGGGCGCGCGGCGGACAGGGAGTAGCAGTAGCAGTAGCAGTAGCAGCGGAAGGCTTAGGTGGTGGGCCCACCCACAGGATCGACCCAGGAGGGTCGACCTGCTCTGATAGCATGTCAGAATCACTAGGCAAGAATGAATGAAAGGAGAGAGGGGTTGAACTAGCAGGCAGTTGAGTACAAATAGCAAACCCTAGATTGGGCTGTACTCGCTATAGAGTACCCCACTGCAGGCTAGACAATAATAGCATTCTGACACACCCCCATAGCCAAAGTGGGGTGTAATCAGCAGAGCAAGCAAAGCAGTACAAGCTCAGGGTGGATCACAATGTCACCACACATTCTGAGCACAAGTTCAAGAAGCAATAGTTTAAAGTTCACAGTTATGAGCAAAGCTAGAGGCAGTCACAGAGGGCAAGCGAGGAGGAGGAGGGCTGGCGAGAGGAGAGAAGATGAAAGGCGCCGACTGAAGCTGCAGACACACGGGCAACAGGAGCGGCGCGCACAGTGGCTACCGAGCGCACGAGGGCACCGGACTACGGGAGTATCTGGCTCCGCGGCTACGACGAGCACACACAGGAGCAACGGACCCACAGGCGACTGGCGAAGCAGGCTCGCTGGGCTACCGAAACGCGCGAGGGCATCCGGACTACTGGCGCTGCTGGCGTCACGACGGCTACCTCCACGCAATCTCCCCCGACCGTCCCACGCCCCTCTCACACACCCCCTGCTGACACCCTAGCTCCACTCCGACGGTACCCCCCTTAAACCCCAAACCCTAGGCTCCCACACACCACCCCCCTCAGCGGCAGCTGTAGCAGAGGGAGACGAGGGAGGAGGAGGAGCAGGGGGAGGAACTCACAACCGACACCCCCATAGCCGCCACCCCCACACTCTTCACCCCCAAACCCTAATTTAGGAGAACGGGCTGTAGGAGGGGTGAGGCGCCGGTAGAAGCACGGGGGACAGTGGAGAGGGCAGGAGCAGCGAGGAACGGGCCGCCCACGGGCCTGGTAGAGCCGCCCGAACCGCGCGCAGGCGGCCCGAGCCGCGCGCGGGCCTGGCGCTTCCCGTACGGGCCGCGCGCGTGCCTGGCGCAGCCCGTACGGGCCGCGCGCGGGCCTGGCGCAGCCCGTACGGGCCGCGCGCGGGCCTGGCGCAGCCCGTACGGGCCGCGCGCAGGCCTGGCGCAGCCCGTACGGGCCGCGTGCCGGGTGTACGGGCCGCGCGCAGGCCACGACGGGCGACGGGGGGCGACGCGCGGGTCCCCGTCGCCCGTCGCAGCGCCTCCCGGGGGCGACGTGCCGAGTGACGGGGCAGGAACCCGCCGCGCGCCTCGGGGCACACGGCGGGCAGAGAACCGCCGCGCGCCTCGGGGCGCACGGCGGGCAGAAAACCGCCGCGTGCCTCGGGGCGCACGGCGGGCTGAAAACCCTAGTTTCGACGCCGCGCGCCACGGGGCGCGCGGCGGACAGGGAGTAGCAGTAGCAGTAGCAGTAGCAGCGGAAGGCTTAGGTGGTGGGCCCACCCACAGGATCGACCCAGGAGGGTCGACCTGCTCTGATAGCATGTCAGAATCACTAGGCAAGAATGAATGAAAGGAGAGAGGGGTTGAACTAGCAGGCAGTTGAGTACAAATAGCAAACCCTAGATTGGGCTGTACTCGCTATAGAGTACCCCACTGCAGGCTAGACAATAATAGCATTCTGACACTCCAACCCCCGACTCCTGGCGTATCTTCAGCCGTGCGATCTCTTCCGCCTGCGCTGCAAGCCTGCAGTCAAGCTGCAGGATCTCGGCAGCAAGCCTATGCGAGGGCAACGCGGAAAGGGACGCGTGATCACGCGCACATGTCACGGGACTCTTGCCCGCGACCTCACCACTCGGGGCCGCGCTTCCAGCACCGGGGGCCAAGTGCTGCGCGAGGTGCTTGATGCTCTTGCCGGATGTAGCGGGCCTGTTGGCTGCCGCGGCTGCGACCACGTGTGCCTCCGCCTCCTCCTCGCTTGACTCTTCCCCCTCACGCGCTACAGTGCGGTCAGCGTCATTGCGGGGTGCACCCTTAGTCGTGGTATCGTCTGCCCCATCGTCATCAGCGTGGACCGCCGTCCCGCCGCGAGCACCTCCGCAGCTCGAAACACCAGCGGCACCTGTGAGAGCGAGTACACCATGGTCAGCAACCCGCGCACCCGTTGTCACTTCATGCATCTTCCCCAATTCAGCCCCCTCAGCCTCATCGCCGTGCTTGTGTCGCGGCAAATCCACGCTCAAGTTGAACGCGAGCTCTTCGGCGGTTTGGTGGGCGTCATGCCGCAGTGCATTCAGAGTCTTCGCGGTAGGCCTCGAGAATTGCGGCCCGGATCCATTGGCAGCAACCGCGTCCAACTGAGCGTCTAACGCGAACAGACAAGCGAGGTTGCCGCATGAGCCCTTCAACGACGTCGCGTCCTGGGAATCAGAACGCGGGTTTTGTTAGCACAGTTGCAACTACTCGCGGCCAACGAGGACACGTAAACAACACAGACTTACCATATCGTACAGCCGATTGGGATCCTGAAGCTGGCGCGCCCGGGTGCACTGAATGGAGCCGCGAGCAAACTCCTCGTCCACGCGACCCTGAAACCACCTGCCCATACGCACAAACATAGCAACGCGAACGCACGGTTAGCGACGGGAGCCATGTAACGGTATTGAACGTGGTAAAGATGGTACACTTGTACGCGGTACTCACTCCACAATTGCCTCCGCCGCGGTCACGTGTTCCCGCCCACCAGGTGGAATAGCAACGCGAACGAAACGCGTGTGCCAATTCTCGTCACCGTCAATCGACAGGTGATCTGGGTGGAGCATAAGGAGCATGCTCGCGTTCGAGCAGTTGTTGTCCACCAAGTCCCTGCACGTTACATTAACGACCGCGTAAACCCACGTAATCGAGTGCGAGAAACAATACCAGTGAACACTCCAAAGTAAACACTCACTCGGTCCAGATGCAGAATGCAACAAGGCTGCACTCCATCACACCGGCAAAGGCCTTGACAGCCTCATCGCGACCCGCGACAATGTCCGCGACCACATCGCTCGTCACCACCCTGACGTGCTCCTGCACCTCTTTCTCCAAAAACCTCCAGACAATGACGCTGTGCGGGAAGAGGTAAAACACAGCGGGGGAAATCACGGACACAAACAAGGCTACATAAAAGCACCGCGGGAATACGACGCGCCTTGCACAGCCCACTAGTGCATACTGCGGACATGTCGCGATCATGCTATACCACGCGACCACCAACAACGCGTGCACAGTGGAATCAGGGATTGGGATGCATGGATCTCACCAAGCGACGAAGTCGAACAGACGGGCCGTGAACGGATGCTTGTCATCAGCGAGCAGCTTCCACTGATCGGGGGGGAGGTCCACCGTGGCTCCCGCAACAGAGATGTTGGCCGGACAGGAGGCGGCCGCCATCGACCCAGCTCTAAGTGCCTTCATTTCGCGGTTCATCACCGGTACCACCTCAAGAGCGCGACCACAGGTACGGGGGATCTAGGATTTATGGTCCGCTAATCGATGCTCGCGTTTAAAAAAGACCAAGATGCACGCGAGCACGCGCGATCGCGGTCAGTCAGAGTCTCTACTTGCACTAGGCTTTGAAAGACCGCTACGTGGAACGGGCGAGCAGGAAGAAAACAGGTTGTGAAGGAGGAGAACGAAAATGAGGAGAACGAAAATGAGCACCAAATGCCCTTACCGAGAGCCTAAGAGGGGGCCACGGGGGAATCAAGAGACGGCACTCGCGGACAAACAGCGCGGGCCTCTCAACCCGCGCCGCTTTCGACTTTGACAAGGCGGGAGGTTCCGCAACATGCACGCTTGCGCAGCCCACTTCCGCCACGATGCACTCCATCTGCGAGACCCGTTCGGGGCGGGTTGCCGACTCTCGCGGAGTGAATTTTCCTCGTCGCGTCCGCCGAGTCCCGATGTTACCATCGGGTCACCCGAATTAGCACTACACTCCGTTATATTACATGTACATGCGCGACTGAGTAATTCCCCGATGCATATAAAATTATTTCGATTGGTCATCCCAGTGGAGTACACTCCGTACCGAAAATTTCGACTCGAGGCAAAAAGGTTCTTCGCGAGGCTCGTGCGAGCCGTCCGACTCTCGTAAACGATGGCGATTGGCCTGCACTTTTTCGGGCACCACGGGTACCGCTTCGCAGGCGTGACGATTCGCCCGTCGCTCGGAAACCTGCTCTCATTGGCCGAATCCGTTTCGGCCAGCCCGAATCTCCTTTCGCACGCGCGGATTCGCATGCGGACTGCCTCGCGAGGGTTCTCCGAGTGACAAACCACTCGGGAACGGCTCTGATTGGCTGGCTTTGTTTCGGCGCGCTGGGGGTTGGGCCCTCGACACCGGATTGGAGAGCGAGTGGATTCGCGAGGGGTTTCTCGAGCCAGGGCTGGGCCGGGGGGGGGGACCACACTGCGTGGCTCTGGCGTGGCCCGGGCTCGGCGCGGGACCACCACTCCAGCTGACTCCGCCGCCCGAATCTCGCTAGGGACTTGCAGGCGGGCGGGGGACCCCCGCTCGCGTGCGTTTCCCAGCTGGGGGCCGCGACAGGGCTTGCATCCGCGTGCGGCCCTGGTGGAAACTCGGTTCCACCAGGAGGGGGACCTGGTGGGTTCGAACCCACCAGGGCCCGGATGGACTGCCACAATTCGCCGTTCGCGTGTGCTTTCTGCTTCGGTGGGTTTTGGAGTTTCTTCGCTCCAGCTGACCAAACGTGTGGTTTGAATGATCTTGATATTAGGGGCTGACGTGTACGTTGCTCGAATATCGAACTTCAACCTCGGAAATATATCAGCAAATGTGGTCAGATCTTGTTGAATTGCCCAATTGGCGCATTTTTCAGGATTTGCGGATGCTGATGTGTTGAGTAAGCAGTGGTTCAATCTTACCCCCACCAACTTGACACCTTTTCGTAATCCCTATCCACTTCGCCAGTGGCTAAGGAGAAACGCTCCCCTCACAGCCACACACGCACGGCAGTTTGCAGTTCGCTTGCTCCAATTCGCTTGAGCTTTGGATTCGACTTTCCGAAGTCGTGGAAACTGCCCCGCTGCAAGGGTGTGGGAGGGAGTGTGCGAGGGGACAGGAAGAGGTATGCTCCGAGCCCAACCAAACGCCCCCGCTCCATTCTCCTCTCCGTCGCTCTGTCCTCGTTTCCCCACTCGTTCTCTGGCTCTCTCTCGCTCTCGCTCTCTCCGGTGTCGTTCTTGGTTGTATTTGACTGATGACTTCCTGAGGCTCACAGCGCATGCGCACCGCATTCCCTCCCCCCAGCTCCGAACAGCGCCTAATCGCCATGAGTGTACAAAATCGCGCTGTCACAGCGAATCCTTTCAAAGCCACCCATCTCGCTTCCTCGATTCCTCCATCCCTCAGCTCTTGAGACTCAGGGAAGCGCTTTGAGAGCCACAAACCGAGCAGCCCTCAAGCATGGGACTGTCATAACGAACTTGAGCCACTTCCTTCCTCTTCACGCGTCAGCCAGTCACACAAGCTCGCCTCGCCTCTCCTAACCACCGCCACTGCTCTTGTCCCTTACTCTGGTTTTATCTTCTGTTCCCAAACGCTCCAGGTCTCCAAGCCGCGCTGCCGTTTTTCTGACGCGAGAATATGACTGGCGGAGAGAGAGCGAATTTCAGTCAATAGAGATCCCTTTCGTGAGCGCCAGCACCCATAGTCACTGCTATAATTCGCTCCTCTAGCTCGACGGCTTCTCTCAGCCTCATCCTGCAAGCATCCTCTGTGATTCCGCATCGTACTTGTCCTGCGATACAATATTGCGCTCTGCACCCTGTCAGACAGCAATTCCAGCTAGACAAATCGAGATTCAAGTGATACGAAACCAGTAAACCCTGGACTTAACAGAGAGGCGAGAGCAGGCGTCTTCCGGCTGACCACGCAGCAATCGCTTATGAGTCGTGCTGTATCTTTCAAGCCACTTCCTGCTGCTTCCTCACTCTATCAGCATCAAATCCTTTAAGCAGCTTATCTTCCCGCCATTTCCCACGAGCTTTGAGATATTTCCATCGGTCCCTCTTCTGTCGGGACCTCTAAATTTTAAAATTACTTGGAAGAATTCTCGGAACATCTTCCCCTCCCGACCACACGCTTTGAGCCTATCAGTCTGGTGTGCCACGTGTCGCCGCGTCACCCGCTCGTGCTCCGAAGCTCGTGGGCATTTCACGGACCAGATCTCACGTGTTTTATCGGCCAATTACCGTTCATCTGGAGACTATACAAGCCGACTCGACTCTTTCGACGTGACCCTTCGAGGAGGAGGCTGTTTCTTCAGCTGCCTGATTTCTTATCAAGAGGATGGAATCGGAGATTTCAATCAGCGGGCATCTGGATCTCGGCGACATGGCGGATTTCATCGCAGGCGACGCCTGCGACTTCGGCGACTGCTTCTCCGACGACGAATTCGACGTCGACGAATTGGAGCGTCGCATGTGGAAGGATCGCCTGAAGCTGAAGCGAATCAAGGACGGCCAGAAGGCTAAGGACGGCGAGACAGCAACCCCGGCAGACGAGGCGGGAGACGCGGCGGTGGATGCGCCGAAGGACGCGGCGGGCGAGGACGAGCAGAAGACGCGGCAGCGGCAGTCGCAGCAGGACCAGGCGCGGCGGAAGAAGATGTCGCGCGCGCACGACGGCATTCTTAAATACATGCTGAAAATGATGGAAGTGTGCAACGCGCAGGGGTTCGTGTACGGAATTATCCCCGAAAAGGGGAAGCCAGTCGGCGGAAGCTCCGACAATCTGCGTGCATGGTGGAAGGACAAGGTGCGCTTCGACCGCAACGGCCCCGCGGCGATTGCGCGCTACAACGCGGAGCAGGCCGCCGCTTCTTCCGCCGCCGCCGCCGCGGGGGGGAACGGCAGCGTGTTTCCCGGCGGAATGGTCCCCGGCGCGGGCGGAATCGGCGGGAGCGGATTTTCCGCGCTCGCGACGCCGCAGACGCTGCAGGAGCTGCAGGATACGACGCTGGGATCGCTTCTCTCCGCGCTGATGCAGCACTGCGACCCCCCGCAGCGGAGATTTCCGCTCGAGAAGGGCGTTCCGCCGCCTTGGTGGCCGTCGGGGGAGGAGCACTGGTGGCCACAACTGGGGCTGACACGTGGCACCGGCCCGCCGCCGTACAAGAAACCGCACGATTTGAAGAAGGCGTGGAAAGTAGGCGTGCTGACGTCAGTTATCCGGCACCTGTGTCCTGACGTGGCGCGTATTCGAAAGCTGGTTCGCCAGAGCAAGTGCCTGCAGGATAAGATGACGGCGCGCGAGAGTGCCACGTGGAACGCCGTGCTGGACCAGGAGGAGGCGGAGATTCTCAAGGCGCAAGGGCGGCTCGAAGACGCGGCGAAATTCGACCCGTTTGCCGCCGGATCGCCTGTAAGAGCCCCCGGCGCGGGCGCGTTCGAGCGCGACGGCGGAATTACTGGCAAAATTGGCGGCGAAATTGACGGCGGAATTGGGATCCGCGGAGCGGATTTGTCGGGGGTGGACACTAACGCGCTACTGGCGGAGATTCTGAGCGGGAAGATGCGCGCTGGCGCAATTGACGCGGGGGAAGATAAACGGGGAAGCTTTAAACTATCCGCGGCTGGTAACGGGGCGGACTATGACGAGTACGCGCCTGAAGCTCCTGGCCGTTTGGCTGGTCGCGTCAAGACGGAGCAGGAGATTCTGAATATCCCCGCTACAGTGTTCTCCGGTACAAGCAACCTCACCAGCGTTTCCGCTGCCACTGCTGCTGCTTCTGCCGCTGCTGCTGCTGCTGCTGCTGCTGCTTCGCTCTCACAGGGCGCGGGGTCCTTAGCCCCTGAGCACAGAGTTTTTCTCTGCCCGTTTGACCGCTGCCCGAAGCACCAGTGGGGCAACGCCTTTGCTGACCGCAACGCGCGGAACCTCCACCAAGCCTCCTGCCCGTTCCGCCCGAAGCTCTCAGGCTCGGGCTCCCCTGCTCCTGCTGGCGCTGCTGGCGTCACTGGTGCTAAAATCAGTGGTGCTAACATCAGTGGTGCTAATATCAGTGGCGGCAGCAGCTGCCCCATTCGCCGAAGCGCGAGTGCCTCCTCCTTCCTTCCTTCCGGAAATCCCGTGTTCGCTTCCGCCGCTGGCGCTGCTGGTGCTGCTGGTGTGGCTGGTCCTGCTGGTGGTTCGGCTGTAGCCAGTGGTGGTTTGGCTGTAGCGAGTGGAGGCAGCAGCAGCAAGCCGTCTGGCAAGGACCCTGCCGCCTTCGCGTCCGCCGCTGCTACAGCCGCCGCCATCAAGGCGAGCATGCAGCAGGCCGGTCAGCAAAGTCAACCCAAGTCAAGGCTCTCCAACTCCTCCCGTGCCCCTCCTGCCCCTGCCCCCGCTGCTGCTACTAAGCCTCCTGCTGCACAGCCAGTATCCAATCAGAATTTCCCTTTCCACCAGCAGCAGTACCAACAGCAGCAGCACCACCAGCATCAGTCTCAGCTGTTGAGGCAAGGAAGCTTCCCGGGTGATTCCTTCCACCCGCCTCCTGCTATCGGCCTGCCGACAGGAGCTGCCCCGGGCAGCGGGCAGTTTGGCGAAATGTTTCCGGGAATGATGTTCGGGCAGCCCGGAAGCATGATGGGGATGGCAGGAATGGCACCTCCATCCATGCATCACCACATGGCACATGCTGCACATGCCGCACATGCTGCACATGCTGCACATGCAGCAGCACATGCGTCTGCCCATCCGTTTGCCTTCCACATGCCCCCCATGGGCCACCCTTTTCCAGCTTACAGCAGCATGGCTGGTGGCATTGCTATCAATCAGCAACAGCAGCAGCAAGGAGAGGAGATGCGACAGCAGCAACAGCAGCAGCAACAACAGCAGCAGAAACTGCAGCAGCACCCAAGTCAGCAGCAGCAGCTGGAGAAGCGAAGGAGAGAGCTGAACCGGCAGCAGCTGCAGCTGCAGAGGCAGCTGCAGGAGCAGCAGCAACACGGGGAAGACCTGCAAAAGCAGCTGCAGCAGCACCAGCAGCAGCAGCAGCAGCACCAGCAGCACCAGCAGCAGCAGATGGCGCGATTGGGAGAGGAGAAAGCAGGGCTGTCAAGCGTTGGTGAAGCGGTGGAAAAAACGGGGAGCGACGGGGGTGTTGGAAGCCCCACGTCATGTAATGATGCTCTCAGCAACGCCGGCTTGAGAAATACTGGACTGAGCAACGGCGGGGTCAGCAAGAGCAGCAGCACTGGAAATTCCGCGAGCAATCAATTCGCTCGTCCATCCATTCTCCTCCCATCTGCCACACCTGCCTCTCCTGCTGCTCCCGCCATCTCCCCGCGTCTCGCTGCTATTATAGCCCAGCAGCAGCAGCAGGAGGAGCTAATCGCAACCGTTGGATCTTGGGCCAAGGGCCAGCTTCAAACCAGGATGAAGCGCCGAGCCTTGTCGGACCTCCAAGCCTTGGTGCCCGGCGAGCGCACGCTCGGCCGAGCCTTGACCGAACCTGAGGTCCGGGCTGAAGCAGGCGGGGCAGAGGGGAGCGGTGCTGCTGATGCTGGTGCGGTGCAGTATGGTGGGTTTGAGAAATTGACTGGAGAGGAGTGTGGGTTGGGTGGTGGTGGGGGAGGAGGGGCTGATGAGTTGGGTATGTGGGATGGGGGCATGATGGGGACTTATGGCAGTAGCAATGGCAGCGGTGGTGGCAGCAACGGTGCTGCTGCTGGTGCTGTTGGTGTTGATGGTCATGAGAATATGTTTGGGATGGGTGTAGGAGGGATAGCTGGAGGTTTAACAGGAGGAGTGACAGGAGGCGGGCTAGCAGGAGGGCTAGCAGGGCTAGCAGGGGCACATGACCCGATGAGGCTGATGGGTCAGTTGATGGATGACGATTTGCACTACTTCAGCTGCTAGTGCCATGCCATGGGGGTTGGGAATAGATTGGCGGCTTGAATGGTGGAGGATACAAGTCTTGATTGTGTTGGCCATTAAGAATGCTCTGTGTGTCTTCTTAGCTCATATCATCTGTGGGTGCACCTCATGCCTGCATTGCAACAGAAGTTATTAATCAATAAAAACGATTTGCTCTCATTATAGCACTTCTGATTCAGTAGATATGGTATGACCAAATATGGACGCGCATTTTCAAAGGTGCACTAGACATTACATCCAGAGCTACAATTCTGGGCCTCCATCTCAGCGCAAAATATGGTGATAACTGAGTAAAAGGTGCTTTATTAATGACACTTACAGTTCCGTTTACAAAACACCACCTACAGTAAACATACCCGTTATCTACATGTCGCCTTGCTGGCAGCGCTGGCACGTGCAGCGAAAGCCATACGCCTCCTTCAGATGCCTCTGCCGAGCCTCCCTTCCGAGGCTGCTGTCCAGGTACGTTATTGTGAGGTGCTCCCCTGGAGGCATAGGCATGTGGGGCGCGGCAGATAGGGTTGGTGCTAGACAAGACTTTTTAGTCGACTCAAAGTCTGCCTCGCAAACAGGGTTGGTTGGTGCTAACATGACCTGTACTAACAGAGGGAGCAGCAGAGAGAAGCAGAGGAGCGCAGAGCGAGGAGAAGCAGAGAGAGCGGGAGCAGAAGCAGGAGAAGGAGCAGTAGCAGTAGCAGCATTGATCACCATCAGATTTGATTCTCTCACTGACGACTGATACGGTATGGATAATGAAACCAATAGCCATACTTGCTCACCAGCTTCGATATCTCTTCTGGCTCGGAGCACGGCTGTAGCGTCAGTGGGCCATGAGATGTCTACGTTAGGGTCTGAGAAACGGCAGGGGAGGGGGAGGAGATGGTAAGCATGTGAGCATGAGAGCAGCTCAGCGCACGGCTGTAGCATCAGTGGGCCATGTCTACGTTAGGGTCTGGGTAATGGCGTGGATGGGTGGATGATGGATAAGTGAGCATCTCAAAGCATGTCAGCATGTGACAGTTCAGGACACGGCTGTAGCGTCAATGGGCCATGAGATGTCTACGTTAGGGTCTGGGTAATGGCAGGGATGGGTCAAGGGGTAAGAGTATGAGCATGTGAGAAAAGAGGATCGTCGAGTCCCCACAAGAATAGACACGTGCATGCAGCAGAGAGCACGCACGCACCGCAGTCGTGGTTGAAGAAGGAAGCGAGGAGGTACACCCCTGGAGCCTCTGTCTGAGGCAGTGCGGTGGCTGAAGCTCCTGAAGAGAGGTGTGAGCGAGCATCAAGCAGAGAGCACGCACGCACCACAGTCATGGTTGAAGAAGGAAGCGAGGAGATACACCCCCGTGCCGACTGCCTCGTCGCCCGTCACTGCCGCACTCGCCGCTCGGAAGAGTGCTGCTGCGGAGAGAGAGATGCTGTCCTGCATGGTTGAGTCCAAGAGAGAGTGCTCAGCCGCTGCTGCAGTGGTGACTGAGAGCAGTGGCGCGATGCGGAAGGCGTTGAGATGCAGACGGGCTAGGAGAGAGGCGTACCAGTGAGGGGTGAAGACTGGTGGGGGAGGAGTTTGGGGGGGACGGGGGATCAGAAAAATGCAGAAAGAGAGAGGGCCATCTGAAGAAAAATCAGGGATGGGGGATGATGGATGGGAGATGGAGGATGAGAAATGAGATACGAGCATGTTGGCATGTAATCAGGAGCATCATTCTCATGTCACGCACATGAAAGGGAGCGGATTTTGGCCTGCCCTGCTGCCTGTGCTGTCGTGAGGAGCGAAGGGAGCGCTGTGTGCACATATGCATACCCGTCACGCACATGAAAGGGAGCGCTGTGTGCACATATGCATACCCGTCACGCACATGAAAGGGAGCGGACTGTTCCCTGCCCTGCTGCTTGTGCTGCGTGTGATGCTGCGAGGAGCGAAGGGAGCGCTGCGTGCATGTATGCATACCCGTCACGCACATAAAAGGGAGCGGACTGTTCCCTGCCCTGCTGCCTGTGCGGTTGTGAGGAGAGAGGAGAGTGCCGAGTGGATGTATGCATGCTCCTGCCGCCACTGGCGCGGAGAGGGAAGAGGGAGGAGAGAAAAGAGAGGGGAGAGAGGAGAGAGCGAGTGGGAGGGGCAGTAAGATGGTTACAGTTGCTTTAGCATGCGACTTCTCGCGAGCGAGGGCAAGAGCATCATCTCTGCTCATCCCGAAATCTCGTAACAGTGTTGCCCAACCTGAAGTGGTTCAGCTGATAGTTGGGTCACTTCCGAAGCGAGTGGGTTCGGGTTCAACCCCCGTGCCAACCTAAAGAAATGGGGTGCACGCTGCCAGCTTCTGAGAGTGGGCATATATTACCTCGTTGGCATGGCACAGGGGCTGGAGCGCATTGGCAGAGGCATTGCCTGCCTGCCAGCTCCATGCAGACATCATACTATCGGTATCATGCCAGGAACAAGGGGTAAGAGGCTCACCACTTACTGCGGTGAGCAGGCACGGCTTACTATTACGGGCATGGCAGCGCTGTCGCCACTCTCTGCCACATGGCACAGCGGCTGGAGCACATTGGCAGAAGCAGTACCAGCCAGAACCATGCACGCCAGACGCTTTGCCACCAGTGGGAAGCGGATAGAGTGGGTCCTGGTAGGGGTGATGGGGTGGAAGAGTGGAAGATGGGGGGGGCTGTGGTGATTTTATAGATGGGTGACTTGCTGGAAGGACGGTTGGGTGGTTGGGGGGATGGGGAGCAGAGAAGCGATCAGGGAGAGTGAGAAATGCACGGGAGGAACAGCAGCAGGCAGCACAATGCAAGCTAAGCGTTTCGATGCACACTCACCAACAGTGTTGATGCAGGTTGGACCAATCAGCTGCGCTCTCCACGGCATAGAAGTCATGCTGCCAGAAAGGTGAGGTTTGACAAGTGAGGGAAGGGGATGACAAGGGAGGCACCATAATGTGTTGGTCAGGTGTGTTTGTTCTGAGTGCCAAACAGAATGCATCGAGTGCGCTTGCCCTCGTGTGTGTGTGTGTGTGTGTGTGTGTGGCCTACACACTGAGGGTACACCTACCCATGCCACATCAGCACACGCTTTACTGCAGAACTGCCGCTCGTTATAGTCACCTCCTTCGTCCCCCCTCCTCTCTCCGCCACACTCCCCTTCCCCTCCTCCGCCTCCCCTCTCCCCCATGCTGTGCGTGTGGTGCTCATGCTTTGCTGCCAGCGGCCCAAGACACAAGTAGCACACCTGAAAAGAGTTTGTGGGGGGGTGGTGGTGCGAGAGTGGTGGGAGTGTGGTGGAAGGGTGGCCCATAAGATGTTGCAGGTTGTTTTTGAGAATTCTTAAAAACAAGCTGCGAAGCCTCAACGGTGAGCCGAAGATACGGAAATACGCCAAGGGTGGCCCATAAGAAAGTCAGTGTGTGCCCAAAAAGCCCCTGTGATGGCCCTGAAAGAAGTGCCTTTGTCTTGGCCTGTCCAAGGTTGCCCACCTTGCCAACAGGATCCATGAGGTGTGGCCCATAAAATCGAATAATATTAATAATAATAGTGATGATGATTAGTATCAGACTATTAAATATGATTAAAAGAAAATATCACTGTGATGGCCTGTCCAATCTCGCCCACCTTACCAACGTGTTCCAGTGTGGGGTGTGACACAACAGGAGTGGTTGCCAGCACCACTTCCCCCTCCGCTATCCCCCTCGTTGCCACCACCGCTCTGCCTGCCTCTCCTGCTTCACGCACCTGAAAGGGGTGCTCTGAGCAAGGACGGAGGGGAGTGAGTGGAGGGTGGTTTGGGAGTGACAAACTGACGCATTCTCACATGTTACCTTGCTGTTGCCCTTTTGCTCCTTGCCACAGCAGGGGGAGGCGTTAACCGAGCAAGGCTGAAGCATCTTTTCCTTCTCACAGTAGGGAGAGGTCTAACCTGAGCACAGCAGGGGGAGGTGTTACCTGAGAAGCACAGCAGGGAGAGGCGTTACCTGACAAGCACAGCAGGGGGAGGTGATACCTGAGAAACACAGCAGGGGGAGGTGTTACCTGAGCAAAGCAGGTCAAAGTATTGCTGAGGGGTGCGCGGAACCGTCACGTTCCGACCGCTACTGTCCCCCCCACTGCTTCCGCCATCCCCGCTGTGAACAGCCCGCCAATCCGTCCATGACTTCAACGAGCGATACTCTATCGCGAATAAGTGCTTCTCGCGAGCACGCGGTTGCGAGTGACAAAAGCGAGGGTGAGAAGTCCGTGCGAGACCGTCGCGGATCGGCGAATCTATACCGTACACCGGCAGCGACGGTGTATCCCCGTTAGAAGCTTCCTCCGAAGCTCTCGTATAAAGTGGCGAAGAGATGTCTTGGTAACTATTAATCACCTCGGGGAAACGGAACCCGCCGAGATTCGCAATACTTCTCGTGAACGAGTTAATTGACTGACGCTGCGCGGTCCCGCGACGGACCGCGAAGGCGACGGTCATGACAAGGCAAGCCGAGGCTCAGGTTCCCTAAGGTGACCTAAAAGTAATATTTGGGAGGATCTAAGGTGACAGGCTCAGGTTCCCTAAGGTGAGTAATATCCAGGATGATCGGACGGCTGAGCACATCTGTGCGGGATTGACAATGACATAATGTTGATGGTATGGTTTGGTTCCCATGTCATTACTTTACAGCCAATCACACTCGTGCATCGAGAATGACTCATGTAAAATGTAAAATGTACATTTACTCCAGCTCTGCAATGATCTTATTCCTGCGCTCGCCCTTCTTCTTATTGTCCTTCTTTTCCACGCCCTTGCTCTTCTTCTTGAACCGCTGCCGGTTCTCCTCCTTGCGCTTCTCTGCTGCCACCATCGTCGCCCGCAGCTTGATGGCATTGTGAATGGGCCGGGGCACGTGCCGGTGACTGGGGAAGGAACGTAGGGGAGGGAACACGAGGATGAATACGTTGGACAATTGTATGGTGGCTGCCGGTTCTCCTCCTTGCGCTTCTCTGCTGCCACCATCGTGGCCCGCAGCTTGATGGCATTGTGAATGGGCCTCGGCACATGCCGGTGACTGTGGGGAGGGAAAAACAAGGCGAAAGGAGGAAGAGGTGAGAGGAGAGCGGGAAGATGGGAGCCGTGAGAGGAGGGTGGGAGGTGAGATGGCACGCGGCTTGATGTTGCGGCATGTATTTGTGCCTGGGAAAAGGAACATACAGTACAAGGTTGAGGACAGAAGGGAGAGGCGAGAGGTGGGAGAAGAGAGGACTTAGGAGAATGGGAAGCTGAACAGGCACTGTGCACACAGATATTGTCCACTCTCTTTCTCCCATTCCCCACCAACCTTTCCCGCTTCCTCTTCCTCCCCCCCCCAATTTCCCCTTCCTCCCCCACGTTCCCCCAGTCCCTTTCCCTTTTCCCTTCCCCCCCCCTTCTGAGTCCTTGTACCCCCTCCCTTTCCCCCACGCACTTGTGGATGCGGCGAATCTCAGGCAGGTGTTGGTGCCTCTCCACCAGTGCTGCATTGTACTCTGCCCTGCGCTTCTCCCGCTTCACCTGCCATGTGGCACATCAAGGGGCAAACGTGAGGGACGAGTGAGAGAGGGTGTGTTGATCCCTCTCCACTAACGCAGCTTTGTACTCTGCCTTGCGCTTCTCCCGCTTCACCTGCAATTAGGGGCAGCACACGCACAAGGAAAAAGGGATGGTGGGATTTGGGGGCAGTGACGCAGGGGCAGGGGGAGGGGGGAGCTTCACCTGCCATCCACGCATTTAGCGGCAAGGGGCATTGCTGATTCCAACTCTTTTTCACATGCCTATCATGCCTATCATGCCTATCATGCCTGTCACATCCACCATCCATGCAGGCATCAATCATGCCTACCTACCACGACCACCACCCATGGCAGCTCACTTGCACGCTCATCTCACGTGCACGCCCATCTCACCTGCACGCTCAGTTGCTCCGAGGCCTGCGCCTTCCAGAGGCAGAAGTTGGCATCGTCACTGCCTGCGCCCAGCTGCTGTGATGCATGCACCTATCGTGCCTATCTATCACGCCCACTACCCAAGGCATCTCACCTGCACGCCCAGTTGCTGCGAGGCCTGTGCCTTCCAGAGGCGGATGTTGGCATCGTCACTGCCTGACAACACGTACGAGCTGTCACCGCTGAACACCCATCATATCTCACCTGCACGCCCAGCACCCATGGCAGCCAACCTCTCATGCCCACAACACCCAGAACCCACAGCACCTCACCTGCACGCCCAGCTGCTTCGAGGCCTGTGCCTTCCAGAGGCGGATGTTGGCATCGTCACTGCCTGACAGCACGTACGAGCCATCGCCGCTGAACACCCATCATATCTCACCTGCACGCCCAGCACCCATGGCAGCCAACCTCTCATGCCCACAACACCCACACAGCACCTCACCTGTATGCCCAGTTGTTGCGAGGCCTGTGCCTTCCAGAGGCGGATGTTGGCATCGTCACTGCCCATGCCAACTGCTGTGATGCCTGCACGTCCAGCTGCTGTGTGCATGCGCCTGTCATGCCAATCTGCCACACCCATCACCCCATGGCATCTCACCTGTATGCCCAGTTGCTGCGAGGCCTGCGCCTTCCAGAGGCGGATGTTGGCATCGTCACTGCCTGACAGCACGTACGAGCCGTCACCACTGAACCGCACACAGAACACCCTGCGATGAACCGAGAGAAGGGAGAGCACAGAAGACGGGCAGTGTCAGAACCACACACAGAACGCCCTACAGGCCCGCAGAAAGTGGGAAAACTCAAGGGTGGAAACCACAACAGCAACCTTATGAAAGCGAGCAACAAGTGTAGGGAAACACAAGGGAAAGGCAGGGCGAAAGGTACGGCGAACGGCAGTAGTGGGGGTGATTACCGTTGCATGCGCTTGGTGTGGTAGACCTCTCGACTTTTGATGCCGTCATACGGGAATATCCGCACCTGGTAGCCGGATAGAACGGTGGGGGAGGGGAGCGTGGGGGGAATCGAGGTGAGGATCAGGGAAGGGAGGGGAGAGGAGGGGAGGGGAGGGGAGAGGAGGGGAGGTAAGTGGAACGGCTGGAGGTTAGCAACACGACTAGCAGATGCATGTGCAAGGCATGTGAGTGCAAGGCATGTGAGTGCACTCACAGTTCTGTCATATGATCCTGTGACAAACTCCCTTCCTGTTGGCGAATAGTCTATGTCCATACTGGTGAAGGAGTAGGGGAAAGGGGTGGGGTGTGGGTGGATGGACAAATTTAAGAACGGAAGTTACATGCTTGAGGTGGAGATGGGGAAAGGGGATGAGGAAGGAAGGAGCAGCGAAGAGAGGGGGCTGACTGTGCGAGAGAGATTCAGTGAGTTGGGGACACGGCCAATTATACAGCACAGCCAGTCACACACCAGAGCAGAGCCACTCACACGGCGGAGACATGGTCCTTGTGCCACGCACGCAGTCCCACTCACCGCCATGCAGTGGCTGGCCCACCAGCTGCTGCTCCGCGTCGTCTGGGTTGAAACTCGTTGGTTTCGAAACGCAGCAAGCCTTCTAAGAGTGGCGATCTATAGCACTAGTCTACTAATCCGAAAGGCAAGGGAAGTTGTAAAAAAAAGGTCTACTAATTAGAAAGCCAGAAACATTAGGCCTGGATGTCGCGTGTGAACGCGTTTCGGCCAACAACGGCCTTCATCAGCACATGCTCCACGTCGTCTGCTACCACTCACCCCCATGCTCCCACTCACCCCCATGCTCCCACTCACCCCCATGCTACCACTCACCCCCATGCTCCCACTCACCCCCATGCTCCCACTCACCCCCATGCTACCACTCACCCCCATGCTACCACTCACCCCCATGCTACCACTCACCCCCATGCTACCACTCACCCCCATGCTACCACTCACCCCCCATGCTACCACTCACCCCCATGCTACCACTCACCCCCATGCTACCACTCACCCCCATGCTACCACTCATCCCCATGCTCCCACTCACCCCCATGCTCCCACTCACCCCCATGCTACCACTCACCCCCATGCTACCACTCACCCCCATGCTACCACTCACCCCCATGCTACCACTCACCCCCATGCTACCACTCACCCCCATGCTACCACTCACCCCCATGCTACCACTCACCCCCCTGCTACCACTCACCCCCATGCTACCACTCACCCCCATGCTACCACTCACCCCCCTGCTACCACTCACCCCCCTGCTACCACTCACCCCCATGCTACCACTCACCCCCATGCTACCACTCACCCCCCTGCTACCACTCACCCCCATGCTACCACTCACCCCCACCCCCATGCTACCACTCACCCCCATGCTACCACTCACCCCCATGCTACCACTCACCCCCATGCTACCACTCACCCCCATGCTACCACTCACCCCCCTGCTACCACTCACCCCCATGCTACCACTCACCCCCATGCTACCACTCACCCCCATGCTACCACTCACCCCCATGCTACCACTCACCCCCCTGCTACCACTCACCCCCCTGCTACCACTCACCCCCATGCTACCACTCACCCCCATGCTACCACTCACCCCCATGCTCCCACTCACCCCCATGCTACCACTCACCCCCCTGCTACCACTCACCCCCATGCTACCACTCACCCCCATGCTACCACTCACCCCCCTGCTACCACTCACCCCCATGCTACCACTCACCCCCACCCCCATGCTACCACTCACCCCCATGCTACCACTCACCCCCATGCTACCACTCACCCCCATGCTACCACTCACCCCCATGCTACCACTCACCCCCCTGCTACCACTCACCCCCATGCTACCACTCACCCCCATGCTACCACTCACCCCCCTGCTACCACTCACCCCCATGCTACCACTCACCCCCATGCTACCACTCACCCCCCTGCTACCACTCACCCCCCTGCTACCACTCACCCCCCTGCCACCACTCACCCCCGTGCTACCACTCACCCCCGTGCTGAGGTTGCTTGCAGATTGTTACTTACACTCATGACATGTACTCATGTCATGCCCTGTCGCCCCCCCAATCCCCAGAAAGCCACTCACACAGCGGAGACATGGTCCTAGTGCACGAGTGAGGCAGTGCTGAGGTTGCTTGCAGATTCTTACTTACACGTAATCATGTCACGCCCCCCCATTCAACAGATAGCCACTCACACAGCGGAGACATGGTCCTTGTGCACGAGTGAGGCAGTGCTGAGGAGGACACAGCTGGATGCACACACTTATGCCCCATGCCCCATGCCCCATGCCCCATGCCCCACGCCCCACGCCCCATGCCCCACGCCCCACGCTCCACGCCCCGTGCCCCACGCCCCATGCCACTCACACAGCAGAGACATGGTCCTTGTGCATGAATGAGGCGGTGCTGAGTTTGCGCATGTCGTATGAGTAGCAGCAGCCGTTCTCATTCCCCTGCCAGGGGTGGAGAAGTGGCGGACAGTGAGAGCCAGCACGATCGGCAGAAAAAAAACACGTGAGAATGGTTGTGTGTGAGTATGCCGAGTGCTGAGGTTGCGCATGTGGGAGTAGCAGCAGCCATTCTCATTCCCCTGCGAGGGGTAGTGCAGTGGGGGATAGTGAGAGCAAGCACAAAGATTGGCAGAAAGAACACATGAGAATGGTTGTGTGTGAGTATGTTACGTGCGCATGTGTGTGAGTAGCAGCTGCTGTTCTCATTCGCCTGCCAGAGGTGTTGCGTACCGTGGGCCTTGGCCGGCAATAGAAAGATTGCCACTTAGGACAGGTGTGTTTGATCTGAGTACAAGTGTGTGAGGGATTGTAAAAACGGGCGTTAGGAGTGTGAGGGTGCATATGGTGAGAAAAGTGGCTGTTTGCTGGGCGGAAGTTACAAGTTAACAGGGTGTTGGGGCACAGGGATGCAGAGGATGGCAAATGCACGTTCTCTCACACCCTCACACTGGAATGCACGTGCACTTGCTTTGCATATTTCGCATTAAACCCAACACCCCTCCCCAAAACCACCCATCCCCACCACCAATTCAACACCCATCACCGCCCACCCCATAACACCCATCCCCAACTCCCAACCCCCAAACCCCCAACACACAACACTCACCGCAGTGAAGTTGAGAGGCTCGTGAGGATTCCACGCCAGCGAGTTGGTCTTGGTCTGAAGAGTGCGAACATCATCAAACCGTACACCCCACGCACCATGCATCACCTCCCCACCACACATCACCCCCCTATACCATGACTCACCGCAGTGAAGTTGAGAGGCTCTCGAGGATTCCAAGCCAGCGAGTTGGTCTTGGTCTACGGAATGAGGGAGGGGAATGGGGAGGGAATGCGGGAGAGGAAGAGGGGAATGGGGAAGGAAAATGCGGGGAGGAGGGAAATAGGGGAGGGAATGTGGGGGAGGAGGAGGGGAACAGGTGAGGGAACGCGGGGGGCGAGGAGAGGAATACGGGAGGTAATGTAGGGGAAGAGGAGGAGTATGGGGAAGGAATGCGGGGGGGAAAGAGGGGAAATGGGGAGCAGAACATTAGTGAGACACATTTGTATGTATGGTGGGGGGGAGGCAAGGTGAACGGAGGGGGGGAGTAGGGGATAGGGGGAAGGGAGAAGAGTCAGCAAGTCGACTTTGTTGAGAAGAAAATTGGACTTGACCCACGGAGAGAGGACTTTACACATGGATGCAACTAAGGGAGGAAATACTATGGGACAATCTACGACCCCCACCCCGCACCGCAATACTCGGCCACCAATCTTCCCCGGACCTTCCCTTCCCACTAGTAAGCACTCTCCCCGCCTCTCACCCACATACAGCCTCCCTTGCCTCACCTGCATGATCACTTTTCTCAGCGGTGTGGACATGCGGAGGTCATAGAGGCAAATGCTGCGATCACTGGTGGACAGCAGAGGGGGGCATAGGGAGCAGAGGAGGGAAAAGGAAGGCGACTCATGATCACAAGTGGGTGGCACAGAGAACAAGGAAAGGAGAAAGAAAGCAAAAAAAAGGGACGAGAAAATTCAAGAGAGAGTGGTGGTCAGCAGGGCAGGGCCGGCCGAATGAAGTCGGGCCGGCCCTGCCCTGCTGACCACCACTCTCTCTTGAATTACGATGTGTGGACAGCCCGAATCGATGATGTGCCGGCCCTGCCCTGCTGTCGCACACATCATCGAGTCGGGCTGTCCACACATCGTAATGGGCCTTCGCCATGGCTGTCCACACATCGTAATGGGCCTTCGCCATGGCTGTCCACACATCGTAATGGGCGCTTCGCCATGGCTGTCCACACATCGTAATGGGCCTTCGCCATGGCTGTCCACACATCGTAATGGGCCTTCGCCATGGCTGTCCACACATCGTAATGGGCCTTCGCCATGGCTGTCCACACATCGTAATGGGCCTTCGCCATGGCTGTCCACACATCGTAATGGGCCTTCGCCATGGCTGTCCACACATCGTAATGGGCCTTCGCCATGGCTGTCCACACATCGTAATGGGCCTTCGCCATGGCTGTCCACACATCGTAATGGGCCTTCGCCATGGCTGTCCACACATCGTAATGGGCCTTCGCCATGGCTGTCCCCTCCCCACTCTCCGCAGAACCCTCCACTGTCTGCAAAACCAACTTGTCACTCTCCACTGCCCCCTTCCCTCGTTCCAAGAATGCTCGTCTGCACCTCTCCTGACTTGACAAACGTCCTCCTCTCACCTCCTCCCAAAAGTGGATTCTCCTCAACCCACACTACCCCCCCCCTCACCTGCCAGTGGTGGCTATGGGGTCCGAGTGTAAAGAGAGTAGCAGGCTCTCCCCACCCCCATACACCCATTCCCTTGCCCTCACCTGCCGGTGGTAGCAAACACATCAGGCTCAGCGGGGTTGAAGCGAACAGAGTCAACCGAGTCAGCCACCCCATGTGAACGTGGCTATGGGTCCGAGCATAAAGAGAGTAGCAGGCTCTCCCCACCCTCACACCCCCACACCCCCATTCCCTCCCTCTCACCTGCCGGTGGTAGCAAACACATCAGGCTCGGCAGGGTTGAAGCGAACGGAGTAGACGGAGTCAGCGCCCCATGTGAACGTGGCTATGGGGTCCGAGCGGCTGTGCTCCCACACGTCCACCTGCGCGCCTGCTGTGGCAAACACCCGCCCCTTCCATTTATGGTCCACTGCTCTGTAAGGAGCACATCACATGTGCACGGGGCAAGAGGAGAAAGAAGGGAGAGAATGGGGATGGCTTGGAGCGGCTGTGCTCCCACACGTCCACCTGCGCTCCTGCTGTGGCAAACACCCGCCACTTCCACTTGTGGTCCACTGCTCTGTGAGCGGACATCACACGTGCAAGGGGACAGAGGGGAGAGAATGGCTATGGGGTCCGAGCGGCTGTGCTCCCACACGTCCACCTGCGCGCCTGCTGTGGCAAACACACTCCGTTTCCACTTATGGTCCACTGCTCTGCGGGGACGGTATACATGCAAGGTGACAAAGGGGACAGAGGGAAGAGGATGGCTGTGGGGTTCGAGCGACTGTGCTCCCACACGTCCACCTGCGCTCCTGCTGTTGCAAACACCCTCCCTTTCCACTTGTGGTCCACTGCTCTGTGAGCGGGCATCACACGTGCAAGGGGAAAGAGGGGAATGAGAGAAGAGAATGGCTATGGGCTCCGAGCAGCTGTGCTTCCACATCCACCTGCGCTCCTGCTGTTGTCGCGAACACTCGCTCCTTCCACTTGTGGTCCACTGCTCTGCACACCAGGAGGGGTATGTGCAACGATACAAGCAAGTGAAGCGTGAAATGTGGAATGTGCACACTAAGTCGAATGTGGAATGTGGAATGTGGAATGTGCACTTGTCGAATGTCACACGTCCACCTGTGCTCATGCCATGGCAGACACCAGAAAATTCACCTGAAGGCGTTTTTCCCTTGGAAGGTGGCAACAGCTTCGTGCTCCTCGTCCCCCCCTGCCACCCCCAACTCCTTGATCTCCGGTGCTGGTAGCTGCCACAGGCGCACGCTGTTGGGGGAAGGGGAAAAGAGATGGGAGGGAACTTGGTGGGAAGGAAACAGAGGCGCCCCCAACTCCGCGTGTGAAGGATGCGGGGAGATGGCGAGGAGGCAGAGTGGCAGCAGCATGCAGACAGACATACAACAGGGAGAGAACGAGGTGCTACACTCTTTCTTGCTATCCACACGCAGAAACAAGTGCATTGCCACCACACGCTGCAATTCCTCATAATCTCTTCCCTCCCTACAGGTGGTCACACTCACGTGCAGTCATTGCTGCAGGACAGTATGGTCTCTCCATCCGCTGATATGGTCACGCCCCTCACAACACTTGTGTGCCCGACACTCACACATGCACGGCTCTTTATTTCACACTATTGAACTCATGAATTGAAATTATCTCTCCACACACCATCCAGTCACACTCACGTGCAGTCATCACCACAGGACAGCATTGTCTCCCCGTCTGACGAGATCGCCACGCCCCTCACTGCCCTGCTGTGCCCAACAAACCGGCACAGCGTGCGCCTGGAGAAGGGAGAAACGTTGAATCGCACCGAGGCAGATGGAGAAGGAAGGTGCGTTGGGTGGGGAGGGACGATATACAGATACAACGAGGCCCCGGAATGAACTGAAAAAAGGTGCCTACCATGTGTGGGTGGGTGTACGGAACAAAATTTTAGGTGCATCAAAGAGCGAGTCATGGTCACGTGTGAAACATGAACTGGGCGAGCTATGTGTAGGTGCAGAGGACACAACTCACTTGTAAGGGACGTCCCATAAACGCACATCTGAGGAGCAGGCCACATGTGACGTAAGAAACGATGAAGAAGTGGGGGGAGGAGAGGGGGGGGAAGAGAGGGGAGAGGGAGGGGGGGAGAGAGGGGGGAGGTAAGGGAGGAGAAGGGGGGGAGGAACACATTAGTGTTGCTAATAAGCACACCACTAGCAGGGTTCAGGGCAGGCCTACTGCGCAGATGAAAGGGCACACACACAAAAAGGGCGCACGGTTTATGGCTGGAGGTTCTGGGTACAATATTCAATTCAGTGTGGAGTTGCTAACTACTGACCTCCGTCCATGGAGGCGGAAACAACGCAGTTGAGTCTGACGGGGCTCCTCGCCATGGCGGAGACGCCGTCCGCGTGGCTACCAAGAGCGCCCATGAACGGCTTGGCAAACACCTTGTCTAGCTTCACGGCGTTGAGCGCGCGTTGATACTCCTTCGCCTTCTCGAGAGGGTGTAAGGCTGGGTCGAGATTCCTGTGCACTTTCTAGTGGGGAGGAGGTGGGGAAGTTGTGGGAAGGGTTGGGGGGGGGGGGGGGGGGGGGGGGGGGGGGGGGTTTGAGGGGGTTAGTGGTGAGGCTTGGCTTCACGGCGTTGAGCGCGCGCTGATATTCCTTCCCCTTCTCCAGGAGGTGCAGCGCTGGGCCGAGATTCCTTTGTACATTCTCAACACGGGGAAAAGAGCGTGAGCAGAGAGAAAAGTTGACTTTTGGGGGGGATACTGCCGTTCAGTACGCGCAGTCACTCGTCGGCCTACTATCACGGTTGTCACGTGGGTACGGATTGCGACGCGCGCTTCTGAGACGCCTCAAACCTCGTTGACAGCCCTCAGCCTTTAAGATCGACTGTAGCACGGGTACGAATCGCAACGCGCTCTCGGAGAGTCGATATTTGAGTCCACTCAAAAAATCGACTCATTATGAACGGCTGTAGCATGGGTACGAATCGCAATGCGCTCTCGGAGAGTGGGGTGCAAAACAGAACAGTGAGATAAGGGACATTTCTGGTATGATGTTTCGTTAATCTACCCGGGCTTGTATCGCGGATTATGGATGTTCTCCTCCGCCTGTATGCGCCAGTTTTGACCATGTCCGTTGCTCCTTGCATTCCTGGCTTGCTCATTAGAATCCGTGAACGAAACATCTTATATCGAGACTTACTTGCACATCTTGCTTTCGCTCGCGCGTGAACTGCACTTCCGATCGCGACAGCACCTTAATCTTCATTGTAAAGCCAGACAATAACCAGCAAGGTAGTCACAAGTTAGGAGTCAAATGGGGTCTCTGCAAACCTTACGACAGGACGCTAACTTCTGACAGGTAGGTTAAACGCCTATTATCCTGAGCGTCAGAAGCAACCTATTTTCGCTCCTAGATGTTAGCGATCGCTGGGGAGTAAATACGTCTACTAGGGAGTGCACGGAGGTTCTGGAGTTCCCCAGGTTTCGGGTTCACAAGGGTTCAGCGTACGCGTTTGTGACTTCGCAGTATGAAATATCGGTGCTTCAAAATCTGGGTGGTTTTGTATCTTCAACTGAATAGGGAAAACAATTTGGCATAGCCACAAGTCAAACACAGGTTTGCAATGTGAATTATGCTGATAACAGTTTGGACACCACCACATGAAATTTTCAGCAGTATTAGGTGTAACAGACACCATGACCCAGTCCTAATCACAGTCCATGGGGAAGTAGGAGCAGCTGGCACTATAGACTAGCCTTGGAGTGTTACTCCTCCAGCCTTGAACCATGGACCCCTATGTTAGGACCTTGCCTTAATCGCCAGGAAACCCTTTACTACCATGTACATCACCAGCAGCCCGATTAGGTCCATCGCAAGTGAGGTGTACACATTTCATGAAGTCGAAAATCATTAATCATCATTTGGAAACCACAGCACAACGCTGATTTGTGAGCTCTGCCTAATAGGTGCGAGAGACACCATTTACCCCATCTGATACTACCAAAAGCCTACCCCAACGTCATGTCAAACAAGCTTGACTCGGAACAAAATGCACCGGCGGTGCAAAGGGAAGTAGAAGCGGCTGTTTGCCTCAGAGTCATGGTGCTGTTCTGGAACCTCCGTAACCTCGTCTGCAACCTTGTTGCTCTTGCCATCACTGCTCTTGCCAGAAGCATCACCAGCAGCACCAGCACCCTTGGCGCTGCCGCTCCCTGAGCCCTTCTCACTCACCCCCTCCACAGCACCGCTGGTTGTTGGCTGGTTCAGCCAGTTGCGCTTCTCCTCCGATTCCACACTCCCCGCGTCTCTCCCATCACCGGCACCCGCGCCAGAAGCATCACCATCACGAGCACCAGCACTACCGCGCAAGCCAGAAGCAGCAGAACTGGAGTCCCTATCCTCTGGCATCACAATAGTCGCCACCAGGGGAAGGGCCAGGCGCCCTGCCTCAGGGATTGACGCGACTCCAGCATTCAGCATCATCTCTTGCCACTGTGTCGCCGCGTCCCCCGCGGTTGCGCTCTCTCCCTCTGCCAGTCGCCTGGCGGAAACCGCCTCTCGCTCAGGCATTTCCAACAGCTTCTTGTGGGCAATCCCGTTCTGTGCTGCCGCCGCCGCCGCCGCCTTTGCTGCTGCTGCTGCTGCTTGTGATGGTGGCGAGGCTGACGGCGGGGCTGCTTGGTTCATGAAAGACGATGGGTCTGTCAATAACGAGGATGCCTCGAGTAGAGCCATTTGCGCCTCGGCGCCAGGAACTTCGCGGTTCTCCGACGTGGCGGATCCATCCTCGGTATTGTTAAGCTCGATATTGACACCGAACAGGTTCACTGTAGCTTCGTCGATTTGCACGCTTACGGTAACGCCATCGGGGCTTTTAGCCGCCGCTAGCCACGTGTCGTCGTCGTCCCAGTCCGCCACGTCAGCACCGTTGTACATCAGTTCTCCGCTTCCGCGCAGCTGAAACAACCTTTCTGGAAGAATCAGCTGGTCCTGGAGAAGCTTCTTCGAAACGTCCGTGTTTTTCCCCTGCCCCGTCGCCGTGACTGGCGCCGGCTCTTCCGCTGGTTTGTCCAGACACACGGCGCGGGAGTAGTTCCCCTCCACGCGCGAAACATCCACGAAGGTCCCGCCAGCCATGGCGACCACGGGAGACGGACCGATAGGAATCGGCCGGCCGGCGAAAAAAGACTCGGCGGACAAACGGATGACCGGCAACTCGTCCGTCAAGCCGTCAAAGAAGAAGTCGCACATGGCGGGGCGCGCGGGGCATGCGACGGGGAGCGACGACAGGCGGCTGGAGCGACGATCGGCACGAGGGGGATCGCCCCCAGAAAGGTGCAGGCACGGGGAGGCGAGCGAGGGAGGCGCCAAATCAAAATCCAAGTCGCTGCTACCAGAGCACCCGCCGCCGCCGCCGCCGCCGCTTTTCTCGTGGTCATTGCTGTTTCCAACGGAGCTCTCGTGCGAGTTGTCTTTGGAGCTCTTATTCTGGAGTTCCGAGGTGACCGTGTTGGGCGGTGACCGTTGGAGGTTCGGCGCCGCGCTCTCCTGCTTCGCAACGTCCTGCTTCTGGGCGACCGTTGGGTTTTCGCCGCCGATTGCCACGTTAGCGCCGGTGTTCTGCTTGGGAACTGCGGGTGACTTGGCCGACGCTAATCCAATCGCTGTGATCAACCGGCGAATCGCAGGGCGCCACGTCGTCACCCCGACCGTCGCGGGATCGGATGCCATGGTGGCCGTAAATTCAAGGGGAAGCGCGGCTCGAATGGCTTGCAGGCCCCGCATGAGGCGGCGGGGTTTGCGGAGTGCGTTTGTCGGGGTTGCGACTATCGCGACAAAGAGGAGAAGCAGCGATAGGTACTCCATTCGGGAAAGCGAAGCTCCTCTAGCGGGTTTCTTCCGCAACCCCATCGTACTGACCTAGCGGAAGTGAAACACAAGAGCCTGAAGGCGGCCGTACTGGAAGCTATCACTGAATCGGCAGCAGGAGGTGGCGTCAAAACGCGTGGAATGTTGGCGGAGGTGGAGGTAGCCGGGTGGGAGCAGTTCGTATGGAGACTAGCCAACGGAGTGTTGGCGCAAAAGCCAGGCGAAGACTTAGTGGAGTATATTTACTACTCTATATTTATTCCTCCAGAATATGCAACGGGAAAGTCGTGACACAAGCTGGAAAGCCCCAACTTGCTTCCGACAGTCGGTGTATTTGGCGATAACTAAAATATCAGCGCAACGGGCTGAACACACTGCCAAAGACAGGTGGTATTCTGCGAGATTATTATAGGTCCGGTTGTTTTTGGTAGGGTGAGGTTGGGCCTAGCTTGGTTGAGATGGGCTAAGTTGGATGTAGAATCGCGCGATTCTGCTGAAACGGAGCAGACAGGAATTGTCGATTCGAGCGGGTCGGACTCGGGAATTCAAATTGGCCAAGCGCGCGACTCCAAAGGGTACGTGTGTGGTGTCAGACAGGCAGTGAAATTTCAATTTCGAAACGAATACAGTAAGAGTCATTTCGATGCTTACGTGTAGCCCGATTATTGGTGGAACGGCTACATGGGTGGAACGCCCATTGGTGAACAAACATGTTTGGTTAGTGGGGGGAAATATGAAGGAAAACACTCTTACAGCTCACAGCTGAAAATGCATATAATATTCTCGTACATGCAAACTCAAGCTAGAAGGCAGATTGCCGTAGTGATTTCCATAACAAATTTGAGTGCAGCCATAGAGGAGACACTCCCCACACTCCTCGGAGAAGCGAAGGGTCCATTGCATCGAAGTGGTGCCGCTGCAGGTTGTGAAGAAAAAGATTTGCACCCACCTGCAAAACAACACCTTAATGCTTTGTCAGTTTCCATATACATCTTAAGTATTTCGAGAACAAGAGTCATTGGTGGTAGAACTTACGGCTGATGGCAAGAGCAGTTGTCGAGCTACGGGAGGCAAGGAGGACTGCAAGGCCTTGGCCTTTTGCATATGTGCTTGCGCCACACACGCCACGTCATACACACACTCCCTGAAGCTGGGCGGCTGCCTCCCGCGAAACAGCTCCTCGTGCACCAACCCATGCTGGTGGTACGATAATTGGATTAGGGGAAAAAGGCAGGAGGTTGTGCTATGCATGCCACATCGTACAAGCTGGGCGGCTGCCTCCCGCGGAACAGCTCCTCATGCACCAACCCATGCTGGTGGTAAGATAATTGGGTTAGCAAGCTAACTAGGAGGCAGTAAATGAAAAGGTGAACAGCAATAAAGTGTATGTGAAGTTTGGAGAGAAATTGGATAAAGTGAATCAACAGACATAAATGCAGTGAATATGCACTGTACCTTAGCTGCGACATCTAGCGGAACGTGGGAGCGCCTCTGTGCAGCGTGGTACGATGCGCCGCGCAGCAGAAGAGCAATGCCATGCCCCACGCCTAGTCATCACAGAAACGCACCTTTGCTGCGACATCTAGAGGAATGTGGGAGCGCCTCTGTGCGGCATGGTACGATGCACCCCGCAGCAGAAGAGCCATGCCCTCCGCCTTGCCTGGGTGGGAGAGGAGGAGCACCGAGGTGGGCCGCAACAGCAATGTGGTTACCAATGTGGTTACCAACGTGAGTAACAAAGAAGTTACCATTGTGGTTACCAATGTGGGACGCAGCATGGTCAGCGTGCACACTGTGGATGCCAGCAGCCTGCAGTCTGCATTAGCAAAACTGATCCTACCGATGTGATCACCAATGCGGTTACCACTGTGGTTACAATGTGGTTATCATCATGGTTACCAATGTGGGAGGCAGCATGGTCGGCATGCACGCTGTGGATGCCAGCAGCCTGCAGGGAGAGGTAGAGCAGCGCCGAGGACGTTGACTCCGCGTACCTGCACTTCCATGCATGCGTGCAGGCAGGCAGGTATGCACACATGATAAACACACACTCAACACGACAAGGTGGCACTCACTGTTCCTTGATCTGTGAGTCAACCAAGACAACGTGACGCTCACTGTTCCAAGCTGATTCTTGCGCCCACCGACACAACAATGCGGTGGCACTCACTGTTCCACATCGGCTATCGTGTTGGGTGGGAAGGCCGACCGCTCTAAGTCCTCGATCTGATGCAATGGGATGGGTCGTAGTGATGGGTAATGATGGGTAATGATGGGTAATGATGCGTAATGATGGGTAATGGTGGTCAACAATGGTCAACGGTGGTCAACGGTGGTCAATGATGGTCAATGACGTCAGGCACAGAGGGACAGTAAGGTCAACGGCAGGCACAAGGAGAGAAAGCGATGAGAAAGAGAGAGAGGTGGGAGATGAGAGGTGGGAGATGAGAGGTGGGAGATGAGAGGTGGGAGATGAGAGGTGGGAGATGAGAGGTGGGAGATGAGAGCGAGCCAGAACATTTCACCGAGCAGGGAATGCACCCTCCCCCACACCCTCCCCTCCCCCCTCCACACCCAGTCACCCATCTCCCACCCACCCGCGCAGCAATGACGCGCATCAGCCATGGCTTGGTGATGCCCGTCACCTCCCGCACTGCCCCCAGCGCCACCAGCACTGGATGGTCCTCGGGGGGCTGGCCCTGGCAACATTGGGCATGTTCAAAAGGAAAATGCGGATTAACGGCGCCTCAAAAGCCGAAAAACGTAACACTGGACGACTCGAAAGTCGCACAGGGGGCTGGGCCTGTGCGTGCCATGCACGTAGGGTTTCGTTTAGGAAGAGACTGCAGGTTCGGGCTGGATTGATATCATTTTTTAGAATTCTCAAACGTGTCTTGGGCGGAAGCTGGGGGAGGAGGAGGGCGGGGGGAAGTTACCTGGAAGAGGCGGGTGAGGGCGTCTCTCCACCAGGCGAGGCGAATGATGGCAAGGCGCTGCTCCCGCGCCCTGTCAGGGATCTGTGGCGTTGAGAAGGAGAAGAGCAGTGGAAGGAAAGAGAGGAAAAGGCGTGCAGTGTTAAGGCACAAGGCGCTGCTCCCGTGCCCTTTCAGGGATCTGTGGCGTTGAGAAGGAGAAGAGCTGTGGGACGAAAGAGAGTCGAGAGGAAAACAGAGTTGACGGGGGCAGCGGGAGAGTGGGGCAATGGGGCAGTGCAGCAAGAGGGTGGCGCAGGAGGGTGGCAGGACATACCAGGGAGGCCTCCACATTGAATGCTCTGAATGGATCTTACTTTTGAGAATTCTCAAAAGTAAAATTCACATAAGAGGGTGGCGCAGGTCTTACCAGGGAGGTCTCCACATTGAATGCTCTGAGCGCGAATTGGGTGGGCCTGTGCTGTGCTGGCATGTACAACGCTCCGATGTAGTGCTCCGAGTCATGCCTCCTGCCATGTTGCGAGTAAAGATGGGTGGTATAGAATGTACCACACATGGTAGGGTGCTATGGAATTGGGTGGGTCTGTGCTGTGCTGGAATGTATGCGACACATGGTGCTGTGCTATGGAATTGGGTGGCTCCAGGGTAGTGTTCCGAGTCATGCCTCCTGCCATGTTGCGGGTGGTAATGGATGGATGATGACTTGAACGGGATAGCCATGCTGCCGTGTGTGTCATGCATCAGCACGCATCATGGATGAGCATGTGTGTCATGCCTCATGCCCCCTCCCTCCGGCACTCAACAATCACCATCGAGCCTCCACCATGTAGCATGCATACATCATGGATGAGCATGTGTGTCATGCCTCATGGACCATTCCCCCTTCAAACCATGTAGCATGCATGCATCATGGATGAGCATGTGTGTCATGCCTCATGAACCATTCACCCTTCAAACCCTTCACGATCCACGCACGCACCTGACTTGGTCCACGCAATACTTAAACGCCTCACGCAGCTTCGCGGAACTTGCCTTGCCGGCCATTCTCCACCCGTCGCCCCCCTCCCAGCTCCCCCCAAGTCCGCGCCCAGTCCTCCGTCAGTTGCGCTGCGGCCCCTGTCCTGCTTCCAGGCGCTCTCTTCCAGGCGCTTCCGTTAGCTGTCAAATTCTCTTGCCGCTGGGATCCGTAGCGCTTCGTTCAGCCTCTCGTTAGACGTTCTGATCTAAAACGTCATGTTTGGCCCTCGGATTGCCGGAATTGCATCCCGAATTCTGTTATCGTTCACGTTTCAGCCCTTGTGCAGCCCTTTGTACGTGTTGAATATCGGGAGCCCCTTGTCAGTGCGTCTCGACGAAGTTGTGTAACGCACAATAAAGCTGATCACGAATCATGCAATTCGGACGTTCAACCACGAAAAGCCTGTGATCCGTAAGCGTGCCTTACGGAGCCTACACGAAATAACCAGCAGATTGAGTCCCTCCCGGATCGTGGACGAAACTAATTTGGGTAGGGTGAGTATCCTACGAGAACTGCGATGCATCGATATGATCAGGTAAAAGTAAAATCTCAATGAACACGAGCACGAACAAGGAACTGATACACGAACACGACCACCAAAGTGCACATCTACGGGTTTCTGTACGAAGAGCTCATTAGATTCCATTGGCTGCGAACCGGGTAACGAAATGGGAGAAGATGAAAGCCCCTGAAAATCACGAACCACGCCGCATTCTTTCCCCTTCGGCATGTACGCGTCATGGGGTGTTTCCGCCACTTCAAATTTGGGGGATCTTTGACCCATTGCATTCTTGTCTTCATGGCAATGCAATTATTTTTGTACAGCGAATGAATGCTTTTCAAAGCATAGACAATCCAGCAGCCTTTTCCTCCAACCTAAACAATGAGATGTTTTATTTCAAGCCAATAATGACGATGCTGATGTTATCCTCTCCTTTTCGATCCTGCAGAAGGGCACCAAGCATGAGGATGATATCTCAAACACATGTGGGTATGCAATGGGAGTGCACTGCAAAATAATAGGAGTGTTTCAAGTACCTCGAGGGCAAAACTGGCTAGGTTGTCTGTTGCTTGTTGAATGTCACCATGGCTTTCCAGCTCCTTCCGAACAAACGCAACAGCTTCCGAGCTGTAGCAGCAAACCAAACCAGACCAGGTCAAAGAGCCTTAGCCTTCCCTATCAAAAAAGCAAGGAAACCAGCCCCAAGAAAGCATGGAAAAAGCATGGCATCATGTGAGGGCGCCAGCAGAGGGTCTTGTCAAAGGGCCCTACCTTTTCACGCCCTCCCAGAGCCCGTCTGACGCAATAATAACAAACTCCGCATCATCTGCCAGCTCAGCAGCATACACGTCCGGGACTGCAGAGATCCAATCGCTCTGAAACGAGCGCCTGAGAGGGAACCACAGTGAGTGTGCAATAGTGGGGAGAGATGACTTTCAAGTCTACTGAAAAAGCCAGCTCAGCAGCGTACACGTCCGGGACTGCAGAGATCCAATCACTTTGAAATGAGCGCCTGAGATGGGAGGGCATGGCGAGGAGGGTGTTATGGTGGATGGAGCTCCATCAGCAAAGCGGCTGGAGCTCCAAGCAGCACAAGCTTTCTGAAGGCACAAGGGAAATTACGCAGAGTAACTGGCACTTACTTGCTTTTGAGTCGATTCAAAGTCAGAGAAAATGGCACATACCTGCTTTTGAGTTGACTCGGGGTAAGTGGCACTTACTTGGAAACAAAGCGGGTTGTCCAACGCCCCTTCTTCACGCCCTCTGATAACATCCTGCAGCCCACAGGGTGGCGGGATGGGGTGGTGTTAATGAGGGGCAATGATGACACATGGTGAGTGGAGTGGAGAGATGGAATATGTCAACAGGGGTGGTGCCTGCCAGTGGGATCATCCTAGGATGGCTGGGGGGTTGCATGATCCAGACTCCAGAACCTCCCGGCATAGACACTAGCTTCAATTCAACAAGGGATGCTGAAACTGAAACTGCGTTTGAGGGCCATGAGCCTACTGTTCGCGGCGTGTCTTGAAGTTGGCGTTGCCAAAGGCACGGGAAACTGCCACCACTCCGCACACGCGGCCTTGACTCACCTATGTTTAAATATATCACAGACATGGGCAGGCAGACAAGCGTGCACAGCCATACACCCACACACGTCCAGCCATGCACACACACACACACACACACACACACACACACACACACACACACACACACACACACACACACACACACAGCCACACTCGCACACAGTCACCCATTCGCACACAAACAGCAAAGAGATCCAGAACCGATGCACATTAACGGGGAGCATGGTCTATGCGAATTCATTCAACTTTTGACTCGGAATGCCTTTGTTCCCATCGCATGCCTTCACTCCCCGTCACCACATTGCCCCAAGTTTCCATGTCACCATCCCTCCTCTCCCCCCCTATCCCCTCCTCCCCCTCCTCCACACATCCCACATCACCCCTGCTCCACATTCCTCCAGCCCCTTCCCACCCACAGCAACCCATCAGCAACCGCTACTCACCCATCCGCCTGCCTTCTCAATCCGCTTGATCTCTGCCTTGGCAATCGGTGACTCCCCATGGGGCTTGTGGTCCTGAGACAAGTCCTCCGTGTCTCCACCCACCCCCAGCACCTGGAGTGAAGGGAATGGAAGAGATTGAATCATGAGGCGCCTCAGTAAGAAGCAATAGGTGACTCCCCATGCGGCTTGTGGTCCTGAGACAAGTCCTCCGTGTCTCCGCCCACCCCGAGCACCTGGGATGATGGTAGTGGGAGAGATTGAGTTTTGCACGATTATTCAGTCGACTCAGCGATCGCCTAAGAATCAAGCACTTGGTGACTCCCCATGCGGCTTGTGGTCCTGAGACAGGTCCTCCGTGTCACCTCCCACCCCGAGCACCTGGGATGAAGGGAATGGAACAGAACATTACATGAAGCGCCTCAGCAGCAATGTGCCTCCATATTGGCCCAGGCCCACAGCCCCCCTACCTCCTCTGAAACCAGGAACAGCTGCATTGTTGGCAGCTGCAATGTGCCGCGTGGGAGTATACCCGGTGAGCGATGAAGAAAGAGATGGTCCATAGTAACCCATAGTCCCCGCACAAACGCCACTGTGCCTCCATAGTCACCCACAGCCCCTCGTGCAGACAACAGTGGTGCTGCTAGAGGCACTCACCGCGCGGGAGTCCCCCAGGTGAGCGATGAAGAGGCGGTCCTTGCGCACAAACGCCACCGTGCCTGTGGACCCGGACTCGGGCTCCTCACTGTGCTCCTCCAACCTGGAGAGCATGGGTGCATGGGAGCATGGGCGCATGGGTGCATGGGAGCATGGGCGCATGGGTGCATGGGAGCATGGGCGGATGGGTGCATGGGTGCATGGGCGGATGGGTGCATGGGTGCATGGGCGGATGGGTGCATGGGTGCATCGGCGGATGGGTGCATGGGTGCATGGGCGGATGGGTGCATGGGTGCGTGAATGCATGTGAAGACGCATGACGAGTAATTGTGATCCTTGCACACAAACGCCACCGTGCCTGTGCTGTGGAAGCGGACTCCGGCTCCTCACTGTGCTCCTCCAACCTGATCGTGTGAAGACGTGTGGATGCATAGACGGACATGGGTGTATGGGTGCGTGAATGCATGGGCGGATGGGTGCAGCAGTTGGTCCGCTTGAATGAAGGCGTCTCGAAGCGCGTCCTCCAAATTCCTCGTTACAATATGTCTTGCTACAAGAAGCAGTATGACCGGCAGCTAGCCATTTCGATCATGCGGATGCTGCACTCACCACTGCAGCAGCCGCTGGTCCGCTTGAATGAAGGCGTCTTGAAGCGCGTCCTCCAAATTCCTCGTTACACCAAGCCCTGCTACAAGAGATAGTATCACCAACTAGCAGTGCTGCACTCACCACTGCAGCAGCCGCTGGTCCGCTTGAATGAAGGCGTCTTGAAGCGCGTCCTCCAAATTCCTCGTTACACCAAGCCCTGCTACAAGAGATAGTATCACCAACTAGCAGTGCTGCACTCACCACTGCAGCAGCCGCTGGTCCGCTTGAATGAAGGCGTCTTGAAGCGCGTCCTCCAAATTCCTCGTTACACCAAGCCCTGCTACAAGAGATAGTATCACCAACTAGCAGTGCTGCACTCACCACTGCAGCAGCCGCTGGTCCGCTTGAATGAAGGCGTCTTGAAGCGCGTCCTCCAAATTCCTCGTTACACCAAGCCCTGCTACAAGAGATAGTATCACCAACTAGCAGTGCTGCACTCACCACTGCAGCAGCCGCTGGTCCGCCTGAATGAAGGCGTCTTGAAGCGCGTCCTCCACGGCATCGAGGTCCTCGTCCGACAGTAACGCGCCTCCTTCTAACGCGTCCATGCAGTCGATGTACAGCTCGTCCCTGCCATCACCCATCGCCCATTACAAATTACCCAATACACATTACCCATCAACCATCACCCATCACCCATTACACATTACCCAGGAGACACAACACGTATTGGAATGTGCATTCTCAAACGGAGGGTGTATAGTCACGATCTAGCATATCGTGACGATTGGAGGGATGCGGGCCACTGACATGGGAAGACAGTGACAGGCATTGGAAAAAAAAAAAAAGAGCTCGTACTTCAAAAACCGAGCGGAAGAGCTCCCCGCGTGGCCGTCAAAGATGCCAGCGTAGAGAAAACCGCCGGGAATGTCTCGGATCACGACCAGGTGATCCTCCATGCTATCGCGCCGGCCTTGCGCCGTGTGGTAGCCGACCTTGAGACCTCCGTGATCCCCTCCCGACACCTCCGCTGATGCGACGGACGACGAGCTTTCCGTCGCCATCGCGCGAACTCCGGTAACCTGCTTTCGCGAGACGGAACATGTTTTGATGTTTGGTGTATTGCAGCGGAGCGGGAAACTGCCAGATAGCACGGAGGAATTCAAATGTAGTCGCGTTGTCTTGGTAATGGCGGAAGACGCAAGGGCGTTACAAGAAGGCATTGACGCGACGACTGCATTACAGGAAGCAGCGGCATGGCTGAGCGTCGCCGCCATGATAAGCAAGTGCAATAGTTATTGCGTCCAGGCTAGGATGTAGTCTCCGAAAAAACTAGGTGAGAACAACGCGACTTCAGGAACTCCTGCTTTTCTACGCACAAGCAGCTGAACCTGTTTCAATACGGATAACGCAAGAATGATGATGATCCTCACGAGGGGAGATGAGCAGAGTTGGGCCTAGATGAGGGCGGAGGATGGTCAAATCCAGGAAAGACTTCCCGAGGATAAACACGCGCTGAAAATTGGCAGGACCAAGAGCCCTGTTTGGATTTCACATTGGCACATGGTGGGAGATTGTGGCGGCACAAAATTGGGATAAGTGTTCACACTTTGTTGAGCAAAACTTTTGTTTATGTGAGCCACATCTTCTGCCAGCTTGGCAGGTTCTACGACATTTTCCCACGAAGGTACAGCCAAGAATCGAGCGAAGAGGTCAGCCCACCAAATCCTCTAGTGACCTGGATTTCTGGTTTCATGACGCAGCTGAATCGTCCGTCTAGGTGAGCCGTTGCTACTCGATTGAGTGACCCGCTAACGTATTTATGATTTGGAATACCTACGCTACACGTATCGAGTGACCTGCTAACATATTTCTTGCAAGCCCACATTCCCTAGTAAAAAAACGACGGTATGAACAGTTTGTCGCCCATCACCACCGCTCCCCTTCATCATCACCTCACCACCCACCTTTCATGCACCACTGCCATTGACGACTTTCATTCGGGGGATCGTCGTCGTCAGTCTCTGACATGCACCTCAACCATCGGATCATAGAACTAGATTTTCTATCCACGTGTCGATACAATCACCACATTTTTCTGCATCCAGATTGTCAACCGCGCGCTTTCGACACGCGTGACTAGCCTTGCTGAGTCGGCAACGTGCTATGTCTAGTCATTCGTCAGGTCTCCAGCCTATCCCATTTCGAGAAATATCGGAACATTGCCCAGATAACACTTCCAGAAGTTGGCAGTTTTTTGGAATTGACGAGCGCATTCACCTGACCAGCAATCCCGCTAGACATTCGTGATTCTCACCTCTCCTCCCCCACCACACCCCACTGACTGCTGCTTGGGGCAACCATACCTTGATTCCTAATCTGACCAGCAATCCCTTGATTCATCCTTAATTCCTTTCGAACCATCCCAACCCTTTCAAACCCTCCGACATCTCACCTCATCCCATCACACCTGCTCAGCCTTTCACCCTCCCACTATTTCCTCCCATATCATTCAAGCTCATTTCCCAGCAGTGATATTCCAATCTGTGAATGTGACTAGCGACCAACGGAGTCACACCGTTCACTTCAGAACACCATGCTTTCTAGCTGTCAACCCTGTTAGTCATCTGCTGTCTCTGACAGCTAATACCGTGGAAGCGGGATCCACGTAATTCTCAATTCCGCGCTCGCCTCGTTCCCGCGCGAGGAAACTTTAGCAAGGCTGGGCAATAAGCCATTTTCACTGGGATCAAACCTGTCAGCGAACCAGCAGTAGGTTATCCACGCGAGCAGGTCACTGCACCTGCTCGAACTTTTAAGTCAGCCTTGTCATAGAATACCAGTAGCGAAGACTCCGTCTGCAGCATGGCAGCAGTCGAAGCTTCTTGTCTTCAAGCGGGAAACTGTTTCCCGCGCGGAGCCTCCCCGTCCGCATCTCCCGCTTCCTCCGCTTCCCGCATTTCCCTAAATTCATCGCTCACCTCTACTCCTGCCAGCCTGCGATTGTTACAACTTCGCCGCTCTCAATCCCTCCCAAGCTCACTCAAATCCGGTCATAGCTCTAGCTCAAATGGCGGTGCCCTCAGCACACGATGCGACGCCTCAGGACCCGTCAACGACCTTCTCGTCTCGTTAACGGCAGCCGTCAGCTCTGACGGCGCCCTGACGGACGGATCTCTTTCCTCTCTCTTCCTGGCCGTCGGCGTGGGTCTCCCGTGCACCGTCATGCAATGTGGTGACGTCATCTACCGGAGCACGCTCGCGGCGGACGATCAGTTGAGACTGACGGTGGGAGGGGTGCTGCTGCTGGTGCTTCTGGGGACGTACATGTGGGCCACGCCCGGCGTCGTTCCCGGGTTCTTCGATATGTTCGTGTACGCGCCGATCGAGCGCAAAATACGGCCGCAGCTTAAGAAGGTGAGAGGCGCGTTGGGAAAAGGGTGTTCTTCACGCGAGGCGAATTTTCCTCGTGGCTGAATTTTCGCGAGGCGGATCTCAACGACTAGAAACAGTGTACCGAAACATTTCGTGAACAGAAGCCGTAGGTAACTGTTTCGCAAGCTTATGTGGAACATTCCACTAATGAATGCCTGATTATTCTCTTCTAATTGACGCTCCTGGTCTTGACCCGCGTGTAATGCGCTTGTTGCGACCGCAACCGCCCGTTTACCCTCTTCCCGCTCATCCTTCTTTCTTTGCCCCTTCTCCCCTGGAAAAAATGACGTTTTTCTCCTCTCCTTCCCCCTCTCCCCCAAATTTCCGTTCCCCTTTCCGCGCGCCCAGTCCGACGTGAAGCTGGGGCGCAAGCTGGGGGAGGGCGCATACGGTAGCGTGTTCCGCGCCACCATCGCGGACAAGCCCGGGGAAGAGGTGCGCGCATAAGGGGAATAGGTGAAAGGGGGAAGTGCGGCGAGACTAGGGGGAATGAAGCGAACCGGTCAGCGCAGGACGGGGCAAGCTGGGGAAGGTTGGGGAATTGAGAGTGAAGGGGCGTGGGGATACTCGCGGGGAGGGAGCGGAGCTTGTTGGCCGGGTTGGTATAAGAAGGGACTGGACGTAACGAGCGTCTTAGCTGCAGTGAGGCCCATGTCCATGCCCCTTCAGAGGTTCATGCCCCTTCTTGCCCATTCAATGAGGCAGTACCTCATCCGCCCCACCTCCTCCCCATCCCGTCCCCTTCGCCCCCAATCCCGTCCGTCTCATCCCTCTCGCTCCTGTTGCCTCCCCCGCCCGTCCCCCATCCTGCCCCGCCCCCATCCCGTCCCCTGCGTCTTTCTCTTCCCCTTGGGTCTGTTTTCTTCGCGCGCCAGTTCGTGGTGACGAAGGCGAGCGAGTTCGGCGCGGCGGAGCTGTGGATGAACGAGCGTCTTACTTGCACGTGCCTTCTCATCCATGCTCCGCCTTCTTTCTCCCTCCATCCTCACCACCTCCTCCCCACCCCTCACCACCTCCTCCCACCCCCCACCCCCTCACCACCTCCTCCCCACCCCCTCACCACCTCCTCCCCACCCCCTCCCCACCTCCTCCCCACCCCCTCCCCACCTCCTCCCCACCCCCTCCCCACCTCCTCCCCACCCCCTCCCCACCTCCTCCCCACCCCCTCCCCACCTCCTCCCCACCCCCTCCCCACCTCCTCCCCACCCCCTCCCCACCTCCTCCCCACCCCCTCCCCACCTCCTCCCCACCCCCTCCCCACCTCCTCCCCACCCCCTCCCCACCTCCTCCCCACCCCCTCCCCACCTCCTCCCCACCCCCTCCCCACCTCCTCCCCACCCCCTCCCCACCTCCTCCCCACCCCCTCCCCACCTCCTCCCCACCTCCTCCCCACCCCCTCCCCGCCTCCTTCCCACCTCCTCCCCACCTTCTCCCCACCTCCCCCCACATTCTCCCCGCCTCCCCCCCCGCCAGTTCGTGGTGAAGAAGGCGAGCGAGTTCGGCGCGGCGGAGCTGTGGATGAACGAGCGCGTCCGGCGCGCGTGCCCGCAGGCGTGCGCCGACTTCGTCGACGGCTTCCTCGAGGTGCGCTGGATGGGGAGGAAGGGGGATGTGGGGGGTGCTGGGGGTTGAGGTGGGGGGAGGGGAATATGCTGTGGGGACTGGTGGTGCTGGTGGTGCTGGTGGTGCTGGCAATGGTCTGGGGCGCGCGTTCCCGCAGGCATGCGCCGACTTCGTAGACGGCTTCCTCGAGGTGCGCTGGAAGGGGGAGGAGTGGGGGAAGAAAAGAGGGGAGGGAGGGGGTGGGGAAGGGGCGGGGAGTATGCTGTGAGGATGGGGGCTGTTGACGACGCTGTGGGGATATGAGGTGCTTTTATGAGCACATTCATTCTGCTAGACTCGAAAGCTGAAAAAGTTCACGCATGTGCTTCCCCCACTGGTGCTTCCACCTTTCACACTCCTCCCCTCTTTTCTCCCCCGCTTTCCTCGTCCTCCCTCCCCTTCCTCCACCTTCCCCGCCCCCCATCCGCCCTCCTTCCCCGCTCACTGCGCAAAAGACCAACTCGCTCAACACCACTACTTCTGGATCGTGTGGCGCTTCGAGGGCAACGCCACCTTCCTTCCACTTGCCTCGTTCCTTGGGCCTTTTGTATCTTCAGTCCGACGCTAATCCCCTCTCTCCCCTCCGCCCTCCCCTGCACCCCGTCCCCCGCACTCCTTCCCCCCTTGAGCAGAAGACCAAGTCGCGGGACAACTTCTGGATCGTGTGGCGCTTCGAGGGCAACGCCACCTTCCTTCTCCACTTGCCTCGTCCCTTAAAGCCCACTGTATCTCCACTTCAACATTCCCCTCTCTCCACTCCTCCCCCACGCTCACCTCTCCACGTTTTCCACCCCGAGCAGAAGACCAAGTCGCGTGACAACTTCTGGATCGTGTGGCGCTTCGAGGGCAACGCCACCTTCCTTCCACTTCCCTCGTCGCATTCCAACACTCCTCCTCCTTTCTCTCCGCCCTCCACGCCCTCCCCGCCCCCCCTTCCTGACACTCCTCCCCCCGAGCAGAAGACCAAGTCGCGTGACAACTTCTGGATCGTGTGGCGCTTCGAGGGAAACGCCACCTTCGCTGACGTGCTGCAGGATGAAAACTTCCCCTACAACGTGAGTACTGAGATCATAAATTCCCCTACAACGTGAGTGGCGAGATCAGAACTTCCCCTACAACGTGAGTGGCGAGATCAGAACTTCCCCTACAACGTGAGTGGCGAGATCAGAACTTCCCCTACAACGTGAGTGGCGAGATCAGAACTTCCCCTACAACGTGAGTGGCGAGATCAGAACTTCCCCTACAACGTGAGTGGCGAGATCAGAACTTCCCCTACAACGTGAGTGGCGAGATCAGAACTTCCCCTACAACGTGAGTGGCGAGATCAGAACTTCCCCTACAACGTGAGTGGCGAGATCAGAACTTCCCCTACAACGTGAGTCATGAGGAACTAGACGCTGCTTGACGTGCACACCCATACGAACAAACTCCCCCGTAATCCCTCACCTCTCCCCCTCCCCACCTTCCCCCCCCTCCTTTCCCCCACCTCACAGGTAGAGAAGGCAGTGTTAGGGTACGTCCCTCGCGAGCCCAAGGGTCCAGAGCGGGAGATGCGGGTGATCCGCACCATCCTGAAGCGCATCCTGAAGAGCCACGTCTGAGGATTCTTAAGATGATGGCAGGATGTGAGGCAGCATGCACTCTGAAGAAAATCCTGCATTCCCTCCCCTTTCCCCCTTCCTCCCTCCCCCCCGTTCCCCCCTCCTCTTGCACCACAGGTGGAGAAGGCAGTGCTGGGGTACGTGCCACGCGAGCCCAAGGGCCCAGAGCGCGAGATGCGGGTGATCCGCACCATCCTGAAGCGCATCCTGAAGAGTGTGGACAAGCTTCATTCTGTTGGCATCGTGCATCGTGACATCAAGCCTCAGAACATGATCTTCAACTCGGGTGGGTGGTAGCACGAGCAGGGGAACGTGGGTTGGGGGGGTTGTGAGGGGTTGTGAGGGGTTGTAAGGGGTTGCATCCTGAAGCGCATTCTGAAGAGTGTGGACAAGCTGCACTCCGTGGGCATCGTGCATCGCGACATCAAGCCTTAGAACATGATCTTCAACTCCGGTGGGTGCGTGGGGAGGAATGAGGGCACCACTAGGAGCGGTGGGATGTAGAGACACGTAGGCGATGCAAGCAAGGGGTTGCAGCAGGAGAATGTGGGCCGGGGGGTAAGGGAGGGGTGCATTGTGAAGAGGAGGAGCAGCTGTGCTCGGTGCACCTGCCGACCTGCTTTGTAGAAATCTCAAGAAAATTCTCAAAAGTGATTTTGTGTGCTCAGTGCACCTGCTGACCTGCTGACCGCACCTGCCACCCCACCAACCCCCCGTTTCTCTTCCTCCGCCCTTGCAGACACGGGCATGCTGAAGATCATCGACCTGGGTGCTGCTGCTGACCTGCGGGTGGGTATCAACTACAACCCCAACGAGTTCCTGCTCGACCCCCGGTGAGTACATACATTAAGGAGGGAACAAAAAGTGGGGACGGAGTGGGAGGGGGAAGAAGGGGAGGAGGTTGAGAGCTTTGGCCGTAGGTCACGAACACTCAGACGCCCTTTGAACGGACTAAGAACCTCACACTTCCCTCTTCCACTCCTCCACCGCCTCTTGTCCCCCCGGCTACGCAGCACCAGAACTCTGTATCAGGTGCACTCATGCGCCCTTTGCGTAGGCTTAAAACCTCTCTCCCCCTCCTCCCCGATCCCCATCCCCTCATCCCCTCTTGTTCCCCCAGCTATGCAGCACCAGAGCAATACATCATGAGCACTCAAACGCCCAATGAATAGGCTTAAACCTTTTCCCCATTTCCCCTCTCCCTCATCCTAACTCCCCAGCTACGCAGCACCAGAGCAATACATCATGAGCACTCAAACGCCCAATGAATAGGCTTAAACCTTTTCCCCATTTCCCCTCTCCCTCATCCTAACTCCCCAGCTACGCAGCACCAGAGCAATACATCATGAGCACTCAAACGCCCAATGAATAGGCTTAAACCTTTTCCCCATTTCCCCTCTCCCTCATCCTAACTCCCCAGCTACGCAGCACCAGAGCAATACATCATGAGCACTCAAACGCCCAATGAATAGGCTTAAACCTTTTCCCCATTTCCCCTCTCCCTCATCCTAACTCCCCAGCTATGCAGCACCAGAGCAATACATCATGAGCACTCAAACGCCCAATGAATAGGCTTAAACCTTTTCCCCATTTCCCCTCTCCCTCATCCTAACTCCCCAGCTACGCAGCACCAGAGCAATACATCATGAGCACTCAAACGCCCAATGAATAGGCTTAAACCTTTTCCCATTTCCCCTCTCCCTCATCCTAACTCCCCAGCTACGCAGCACCAGAGCAATACATCATGAGCACTCAAACGCCCAATGAATAGGCTTAAACCTTTTCCCCATTTCCCCTCTCCCTCATCCTAACTCCCCAGCTACGCAGCACCAGAGCAATACATCATGAGCACTCAAACGCCCAAGGCGCCTCCCCCCACCATCGCTGCTCTGCTCTCGCCAGTGTTATGGCAGGTGTGTGTGTGGGTGGTCCGATCGTCATTGCTTGGCTTGATGTTGAGTGCATGTGCTGAATGCTTGTGGTGGGCGGGGATGTGGGTGTGCGGGTGCGCCAGTGCGCCTGTGTATTTGTGCGTATATGCGACTGGGTGTGCCAACGTGTGTGTGCAAGTGATTCTCATGCGCTGCCATGTGTAGGGTCCAAAATTTCAGTGTCTCTGCCTTTTGGTGTCCCTCTTCCTCTCTCTCCCTCTTCCTCTCTCTCCCTTCCTCTCTCTCCCTCTTCCTCTCTCTCCCTCTTCCTCTCTCTCCTCGCTCTTCGTCCTGGCTTGCAGATGAACCTCCCTGACCGCTTCGACATGTACAGTGTGGGAATCATCTTCCTTCAAATGGTGCGTGCTATAACGGGGCTGGGAATCCTGTCTTTCCAAAACCACTGGGCTAAACCCGTATCTTGCGTGGCGCTGTTTCCACTTCATCTGTTGCGGTTTGCATCAAGTGCATAAATTGGTGGGCGGTTGGATGTTTGCATAAAGCGCTGGTGATGGGTTTGCATAGAGTGCATTGTTGCTTACTAAGTCTTCCCCGAACTAGGTCAACCAGTCACCCCGAACTAAGTCCACCACCACAACAAGCGAGCCCTTCATCCAGGTCAACCACCAACTCATTTTCTCGCTTCCCTTCCCCTTGTAGTTTCCGGTCCCTCCCCCCTCATGTCATCCATTCTTCTCCCCTTCGCATTACCCCTTCCCCAACCTCCGCACGGACAGTCAACTCATCCAGTTCGACCGCTAGCTCATCTACTCCCTCCACTCCCCTCCCCTCCCCTCCCCTCCCCTCCCCTCCCCTCCCCTCCCCTCCCCTCCCCTCCCCTCCCCTCCCCTCCCCTCCCCTCCCCTCCCCTCCCCTCCCCTCCCCTCCCCTCCCCTCCCCTCCCCTCCCCTCCCCTCCCCTCCCCTCCCCTCCCCTCCCCTCCCCTCCCCTCCCCTCCCCTCCCCTCCCCTCCCCTCCCCTCCTCCCCTCCCCCCTCCCCTCCCCTCCCCTCTCCTCCTCCCCTCCCCTCCCCTCCCCTCCCCTCCCCTCCCCTCCCCTCCCCCCTCCCCTCCCATCATCACCTTTTCTTCTCCAGGTCTTCACCAACCTTCGCACGGACAGCCCACTCATCCAGTTCAACCGCCAGCTGAAGTGCTGCGACTACGACCTAGCCAAGTGGAATGAGGTGCAAGAATCCCGCACCCTCAGCGACTCATCCTTTCTGCTCCTCTCCCCTTTAAACCCATCCCATCTCCCGTCAGGTCTTTTCCAATCTCCGCACGGACAGCCCACTCATTCAGTTCAACCGCCAGCTCAAGCGCTGCGACTACGACCTGGCCAAGTGGCGCGAGGTGCAAGAATCCCGCACGCTCAGCGACGCACAGATCAAGGCCTTTGCCATGCTCGACGCCGACGGCGGCCACGGGTGGTCCCTCCTGCAAGCCCTCGTCAATGTGAAGCCCGGGCGGCGGATCTCGGCTGCAGGGGCGCTCGCGCACCCGTTCTTCTACCCCGGGGATGTGCCGCTGCTGCAGCAGCTGCGGCTGGGGTTCCTGCGGTTCCTGTACCGGGACAACACTGAGTTGTCAGAGGCGTTTGGGACGTTCATGTCGAAAGCAGGAACGGATGAGGCGGGAGGATTTACGGAGGCTTCGCTGATGGAATTCAAGGTGAGATCCGTTGAGAGTGGCTGTGTGTTGTTGCTGCTCCAGCAACTGCAGTTGGGGTTCCTGCGGTTTCTGTATCGGGACAACACGGAGTTGTCAGAGGCGTTTGGAACTTTCATGTCGAAAGCGGGCACAGATGAGGCGGGCGGGTTCACGGAAGCCTCGCTGATGGAGTTCAAGATGGGTTTGAGTGCGAGGGCTTTGTGAGTGTGTTGGTCCTGGTGTTTCATTGTGGTAGTGCCCCTTTCGCCATGGAATGTGCTCTCTCTTGCACCCACCACGTGAGATGCTCCCATCGTCCAATTCGTTTCTTCGTTCACCCTGCCTGTTCATGGGCCCATGAACAACCCAATGTGTCACCACGTTCCCATTGCATGCAATTCTGTTCATTGGACCAGAAGCGGGAGAGGAAATTGAAGAAGTCAACACTGGACCGCAACGCACTGGCCTCCATGATCAAGGCATCACGAAAAGTGTCACGCAATGTTGCATCCACCATGTCTACCACGTTCGGAAGCTCCAAGGAGGATGGCGCCAAAAAAGAGGCTTGGTGGAACCGGTGGCAATCGGAATAGGCTGGTCGACTGGTTTAGTCGCTCCACTATCGTTATCAACCGATGTTGCTAAATTTCACTAGTTTTTTTTAATGGTTTTATTTCTTTTAATGGTCGTCCCTCCGCAGGCAGCAAAGCGATGCAAGTGTAGCATGAATTTTTGGCGGACAGGTTTTTGCAGGTTATAAACTATGGTCTTGTTTAGCCAAGAGCACATTGTTGCCACTTCTTACCTCAAGTTTTGTATTTACGGTGGAGTAATATTTTGCATAGCGTATATACTTATTACTTCCGGCTTATAGTAGGACAACCCATGATGCGGATGTAGATTGTTATAATAACGCACCCAATCCAAATCCAAACCAACGGTTGGCGCCCTGAGTGCACTGCACAGAACGCAGGGGACTCAAATTTCAGGGTAAATGATGACGGTCTTCCTCTCGACCGTTTGATTGCAGCATTTACCGTGTGAAGACATTCTCCGTGTGGCGCATGCGTGACTAGTTGAGTGGTGAGCAAGAGGAGCTCATCGGGAGGGAAATTGATCAGAGCACTGCCCCAAAACACAGCTGCCCGTAAGAATTCTGGTGGGATGGGGTCAGATGCCTTTCCGAACCGCCAAAAGGAACCGTCGAGGCATCCATCCATAGTGTGTGGTGCAGCATGAACCTGAAATAAAAGGTCATCCGACATCCTAAGTCTGTGGTGTGAAGCTCTCGCTGGTTTGCTTGTATCAATTAGACTCTGCCATCTCCAGTGCTTCGATTGGTTATTTACTTGTATCGCGCGGAAAATCAGCAACAAGTACTGATGGTTCAAGCGACCGAGACCACTTGAGGATGCAAAGTGACGTGGCATTTGCACGACAATCATTTTGAAGGAAGTCACGTGACCTTGGTTGCGAATGACGATAGGCAGGCAACCACACAATGGCGGATTTTTCCACAACGCAACCATCCCTGTCGGGAACATATCTTCGGGTTACTTCTCCATTTTTTTAGTCGGTGCACTCTCATCAAGTGAAGAACATCGAAAGAATAATCGACCATTTTCCTAACCAGCCAGTTTCAAGACCACGACGGAATATCCGGGGAATTTGTGTCCACTTGGTAGGAATGCATACCTTCAATATCAGTGTTTCCAACCAACACGAGGCCTGGATGTTTGAGGGAACGGGTTGATTTACCTACGGACCATCAGGGCTCGGCGTCCGTTTGGCTGGAAAAGCAGATTCTTGTGCTGATCCTGGAGCCTGATTCGTGCTACACGTAGTACATATCTTCCTCTGGATGGCTCGGCTGATGTGGCAAAGTTCAATCGAGTGATCAAGCATTCGAGAATTGTACCGCCTGGCGCGCTATGTGGAAGTGCTTCCCCGTTGCTTCTAGAATGTGCATTTGCGCGAAGTTGATCCTATCCAAGTGACTATGTCGAAGGTTCGCACAAAATTTTCGCTAGCTACCCACAGTCGTCTGGATTCACTTCGATGGGCAGAGGATGCCCATGTCAGCGCAGCCAGCTGGAACCCTCATGTGGTGGGAGACCGACAGATACATTCCTCAGGCTGCCCAGGAATTTCTGCCCAACGGCTCCCCACAAATTCATCCGGAACTTCGGGCATCTTGGCTGCTCCACAGCCCCTTCCAACCACCTTAAGCGCGGGCCTCGGTTTCTACGTATAGCACAGAGTGGGCAGGACAAACTCTCCTGTGTGTGAACTTAGTTCAGCTAAATAAACGCTAGGTTTTAGCGTAGGCCTCTGGCTTGGGTTACTCCTTGTTTAGTCTCTGTGTTGTCTGGGTTACGACCTTAATAAAAACTTAAAACTTAAACTTAAAACCTCAGGCTGCCCAGGAGCAGCAACCATCACTTTTTCCCTGACCAGCAAACTTTTCAATCCCCAACACGCTTCAGGGATGGCTGGGGGAGCAGCCTCAAGAAAATCCTCAAATTCCCCAAGAAACCTTCCCCCAAGGCAGCGATGTTGCCGTGCAGTGTACAGTACATTTCCGCCAAGGACGGAACGCACGAAACACAACGGAGTTCCCAAGGAGGCGGGCGGAAAAGAGGGGGAGGGGAGGAAAAAGAAGTTCCTTGGGGATTCCTTCCATCCACCCCACCCTTCCCGCTTGCTTCCAGTTTGTCAGGAGCAGTCCGCCTGTCCTTATCCTCAGGCGAGGTGATGTCACAGGGCTCTGCCAGGCCACATATGAGATCCCCTTTCCCACATTGTTGGTTGGCACATTCACACATTTCAAGCTCTTCACCTCCATTGTGCCCAACCCAGAGAAAGCTTCCCTGTTTTCTCTGGCTAGAGGGTTTCAGAGTCTGTCAAGCTTGTACGTTGCAATGGCTGGAATAGTATCCGCTGCTCCTGTTTCACTGGTGGAGATTAAGGGGCAGGCTTCGAAGCCTGCGAAGTCTGCGCAGAATGAAAAGGGAAAGGATAAGACGCAGAAGGCGAACGAGCAGCGCCTGGGGATCCGGGACCCGATCATCTCCAAAAAGCAGGCGTCGTTTCAAAAGGGCTCTGGTAAGACTGACGGAAAGCTTCAGCTTTCGAAATCCACCGAGTCTTTGGCAACAACAGATCCTTTAAAAGGAGCCGTTTTGGCGGAAGTTTTGGCGTCGGATGTTTCGGAGATGGACACGAAATTCGCCGTCACAGCTGCTGCCGAGCATGCTGATAGCGAAAAGGTTGAATCGGACTGCCTGGAGCGGCTACCACATGGCAACTCAGCGTCGGAAAGTAGTCCGGCGAGGGAAGGGACAGCAGACGTTCAAGGGAAAGACGCAGCGTTGGCAGCAGCAGCAGATGACATTGAAAACTGTGATATTTCTTCTTGGCCGGATTTCTCGCTGGATTCATTCGACGGCGGGGAGATAGACGAGCTGGATATGTCAGGTTCGCTCATTTTGCCGGAGCTGGAGGAAATGTCGCAGAAGGACCAGTCGCAAGCAGAGCCGGAAGCCAGTGCCGATACGCGTCCGTCGGAAACGTCGTCCAAGAGTGTTCAGCAGAGCGAGCAGTACGAGTCGTCGTGCAAGAGCGGAAGCAAGACTTCGACGGGAAAGAAAAAGGCCAAGGTACGCCGTCGGGTGTCATCCCTAAAAATGACCATATCTTCAGTTTTCACAATCGTGATATTCCATACATCAGCATCGTTAAATTTCCCACCTTTCCGTATGTTTGCATTCCCAGGTTGACTGGACACCGGAGCTGCACAGAAGATTCGTTCTTGCAGTAGAGCAGTTGGGAGTTGAGAAGGCCATTCCGTCTCGGATTTTGGAGCTCATGGGAGTGAAATGCCTCACCCGGCACAACATCGCCAGCCACTTGCAAAAGTACCGTTCGCACCGGCGGCATCTCGCCGCTCGGGAAGCCGAAGCCGCAAACTGGCACAGCAGAAAACCGTCCGATGGAATGGTATGGCCTGGCCAGCCAACAGCAACAGCAGCAGCAGCCGCCCCTACTTCATGGGCTTATCCCACTACTGCGCCTGCTCCTAGCGGAGCGCAGTCCAATCCGCCGATGATTCAGCCCCGACCCGTGGTCGGAGTGCCGCCGTATCAGCCGTATCAGATGGCTCAGTCGCACATGCCGATGGCGCATCACCAGCCGTCGATGGCGCCGAGCCCCGCGCCCGCGATGGGCATGCCGATGCACGTGTGGGGCCACCCGACCGTGGACCACTCGCGGTCGCACATGTGGCAGCAGCCGCAGCACCAGGCTGCGCCGTCTCCTTATCCTCCTCCCGCGTGGTTCGCTCCTGACGGCTCAGTCTGGCACTACGCTGGGGTGAGCTCACATCATAATAGCCTTCCCCTTGCGCACATCGTCTTTCGTTTGTTCATAATTACATTCCGTCGAGCCACTCACTAATTTTCGTTTGTTATTCTCGTATTCTGTTTTTTGCGTCCTCGCTCGACGTGCAGGTGCAGGCTCCGTCGCCCGCGATGGACGCGTGGGGCCATCCCACCATGATGGTCTCCGGAACGCCCTGCTACCCCCACCAGCAAGCGCCCGCACTCAGCTACCCTGTGGTACGTGTTGCTTGCCTCGCCGTCGCCTAGGCGTTGTGGCTCGCGCCTTTCATATCCCAGTGTTGCCCTGCAATCTTGCGTTCTCTCCTCTCTGTTGCCGCTGCTTCTTGTTCAATGACGTTCGTTCTTCGTCCTGTTCTCCTGTTCCTCGTCGTCCTTATCCGATGCTAGTTAGTTGATTCTGTCCCGCTCACCGTCTCCTTCATCCGTCTCCCTCGTTCGACCCCCTCGCGTACCCACAGGCACAGGGCGTGGTGTGCGGAGCTCCTGTGTGCGGACCGGCAGGAATGACCCACGGCGCCATGCCAGGCATGCAGTCCTCCATTGGCGTACCCGCTCAGGGCTCGGTCGCTATGGGCGCCACTCCCGCCGGTGTCATGCCCGGGACGATGGCCACAACCGGAACCGTGAACGGCACAGTGAGCGGTACCATGGGAGGAACGATGGGAGGGGCTGTGGGCGGAATGGCGCCGGTTCCGGTGTCCGAGCCAGCGGACATTGCGGACGAGGCAATGCCGAACCCCATGTTTCCCCTCCCGGATGACATTACTTTGGACTTCGCTGCCATCACCGCCAGCCTCGGGGAGGACCTCATCGAGGTATGCCCGCTTGCTTGCACTCTCCCGCTTTCAGTCCCCCACTTGCACTCTCCTGCTTCTCTTGCTGCTGCTTTTTTCCTCTTGTGTATGTGTTCAGACGCATACCTCGCTCGCGTTTGGCACATGAGATGGTAAACTGCAGTGGCACTAAGCAGCATAGCGTGTCACATGGTTGTTGTGCAGGCCAATGACATCCTTGATGCGGCGATCAGCGAGGCCTTAACCAATCCGTCGACACCAATGCCTCTGGGCCTGAAGCCGCCGTCAGTGGATGGCGTTCTGGAGGAGCTCAACAAGCAGGGCATCACCATGCCGCCGGCCACCCCTGAGGCCCTAGATGCCCTCCCTGCTGCCGAAGTGGCCGCAGTTGCTTCCGAGCTGGAGGCCATTCTGGAGCCATAAATGCTGCTTTCGGTGATGCAGACTGCAGTTTGGAGGCGCGTGGAGCAGTTTTTAGTTTAGCTGGTGGCAGGTAGACTGGAGAGTTGAGATTTCAAGTGGAAGCATGGCCTTAAGGTGTGGCTCACAAGGCCTGCACAGGATATCTTCTCTACATCAACCGACAGTCCAATCCGTCAATACCTCCGTCAGTTTTGGACAACTGACCAATTTGCCGATATATCAGCCGAGGGGTTCCGAGCAGTATAGCTGCTTGGTGTTCCCTCCGTGAACTGCAAGGCCTGGAGCGACTCGAGTTGGAAGGAGAGCGAGTTGGAGTGATCGTGGAGCGGTAATGCTGTGATGCAACTCCAGCAAGATGCTGAGCGAAGTGAAGGTGCTTCAAGTGGGCCTTCAGAAGGAGTAGTCGGTCTTGGTGCTATGAAGGCCAGTTTTGTTGGCATCTCAAAGCGCTTCCTACAATTTTCTCTCTTTGGGGAGGGTTGCTTGGGATGCTTTTCTTTTTTTGTTCGCTGACTATCTTGCTGGGGATCATAGGGTTAATGTTATGAGACATGTGGCCTGTGATCATAGGAGGGAGGTGGGTGGGTTTTATATCATTATCTATCTTATCTGGTGGTTCTGCTTTGCATGGTCTGATTCTTCATTTGTCCCTCTTTCCAAACTTGTACACAGAAATGCTTTGTCAATGTTATCTTCCGGTTTTTTAACTTCACAGGAATTCTTATAAAGAACCTGCTCGCTGTCATTCACCAGACGTGTTGCAATAACTGCTCCCGGAACGGCAGTTTTTCACCTCGACTTCCCCCGGCACTGATGTTGGTCCTGACGCAAAGCAGCCTCGAACGCAAGGCCAGTGTAACCAGACCGTGATCACGGCGGCGACCGCCAGTACGCTACAGCAGCTCATTGGAACTCCGCGGCGCGTATTTCTTAAGCATATCGTCTAGAAGTGTAAGGAGCATCGCGATCGCCGACAGGAGCGAGGCTCTTCCTCTCTGAATCGTCATCGGCATTGGCCTAGCAGTGGCAGCCATGGCCGCGTATCAGCCGCTGCAGCTCGCTGCCGAGCAGGACGATCGTCCGGAATTCGTTCGCCTAGGGTAAGACCGCGAATATCGCGGAGCGAACCCACGCAAATGAATGTGCTAGCTCGTTGTGACGTATCTACTCTAGCGGCCTTTCATGTATTTTTTTTCTGTGTGTACCGAGTTTTTGTGACACTTACGGATCGCGAATCTTTTTCGAATCCCTAATCCTGTCAGGAGACGGAAGTCCGACATTCGCCAACGGCTAACTCCCGGACCCACCCCTCCCCCGAGCCACGCCTCCCCGCTCGTCACCTTCCCGGACTCCACCCCCCGACCGTCTGGTCCAGGCTTGGGCCAAGCCTCGGGTACAGGCTCGGGGACCGGGTTCGGCATCGACATTGGGGACTACTCCGGCGGTCTGAGGGGTGCCGATCAGGGGTATAGATCCCCTAAAGAGGTTCACGTTTCCCCCTTTATTGTCACACCCGGTTCCGGGCGTAGTGGCGGAGTCGGAACGGACATTGGCGGAAGTTTTCCGTTTTCCGCGGGGGGAATGAGCGCAGATTTGACGGCAGGTGGGGGTATAGGGAAGGGGAGGGGAAGAGCGGAAATGAACCCTGAGAGCCAGCCGCAGGTGCAACAAGAGCAGCAGCAGAAGGAGCAGCAGCAGAGGCAGCGAACCGACAAGAAGAGAAGGGCTCGGCTGAAGATGCGAGCTGTGAGTCGTTAGATGCGAGCCGCGTGTCTCACAAGCTGCGCTGCACCCTTAAGCACCACATGCTGCATCCTCCTATGGACCGGCTTAATTTCAATCGCGTCTCAGTTCTGTCACACCACCACCAGCACCTCCGGCGCTCCCCACCTCCCGTGATTATTGCCCCCTCCCCCCCCTCCCCCCCCACCACCACCACCACCACCACCACCACCACCACCACCACCACCACCACCACCACCACCACCACCACCACCACCACCACCACCACCACCACCACCACCACCACCATCACCGTGTCACGCGTGCAGGAGCCTCCAGTGGACTTTGAGGACCGTGGAGAGGAGGTGTATGAGCGGTTCGAGGGGGTGCTGGCGGCTGCTGTGCGCGGTGAGTCACTTGGATTGGAGTAGCTACTGCCCGCACTGCTCCAACTCTTATCCTGACCTCGCGGTTGTTTTTGAGTCGACTCAAAAACAGGCTTCTTATCCTGACCTTGCAGTTGTGAGAGGGCGTGCTGTTGTGAGAGGTGAGAGGACGCGGGTGAAAGGTGATTGGACGCGGTTGAGAGTGTGCAGTGCTGCTCACACAGGAGGCTGCAGTGCTGCCGGAGCTGGCGGTGGGGCTCAGAGCGGATGCAGGGGAGAGCGTGCAGTGAGTTGACTTTTGAGTCTACTCAAAAGTCAACTCGGAGCTGGCGGTGGGGCTCAGAGCGGATGCAGGGGAGAGCGTGCAGTGCATCTTGCAGTTGCAGAGGAGCATCGCTGTGCCGCTGTCCCTTTCTACAACCTCTATCCGCACATTGATTGGTGGGGCAGGGCAAGGTGTGGTGGGCTACAGGAAATCCCTCGGGCAGTTGGAGCAGTGCTATGCTGCAGGGAGCTGGCGGTGGGGCTCAGGGCGGACGCGGGGGAGAGCATGCAGCGAACCCTCTCCAGGGGCACAGCACACAGCACACAGCACGGCAATACCTTTTCTTTATACAATCTGTACCCACCAATTGCCACTCTCCCGTTCCCCAGGTGTGGTGGGATACCGGGACTCTCTCAGGCAGTTGGAGCAGTGCTGCAGGGAGCTGGCGGTGGGGTTGCGGGCGGACGCGGGGGAGAGTGTGCAGCCCGCACAGGAGCACGTGCTCAGCAGGAAGAGCCAGGCGCTCCAATCAGAGGCTGCCACATGGGCGCTCATGCACCACCTGTTTGGATACGGTGGGTAGGAGCGGAGTTGGTGTGCGTGCCTGATCGATGCTTGCTTGCTGCCACGTTTGGAGCCACTCATGCGCATCTGCTCCTTTGCTTCCTGCGTTTCTAGTTTGCTTCCCCTCCCTCTTTAGCATTTCACGTAAATCTAATCCTTCAAATCCCTGCGCTTGTTCTTTCGACTTCCTTCTCGCTGGGGGAAAACAGATGGGGAGAAACTGATGGGGAGAAACTGATGGGGAGAAACTGATGGGGACAATCTGATGGGGAGAAACTGATGGGGAGAAACTGATGGGGACAAAGTTGACAAACTGATGGGGAGAAACTGATGGGGGGAAACTGATGGGGAGAAACTGATGGGGAGAAACTGATGGGGAGAAACTGATGGGGAGAAACTGATGGGGAGAAACTGATGGGGAGAAACTGATGGGGAGAAACTGATGGGGACAATCTGATGGGGAGAAACCGATGGGAAGAAACCGATGGGAAGAAACCGATGGGAAGAAACCGATGGGAAGAAACCGATGGGAAGAAACCGATGGGAAGAAACTGATGGGAAGAAACTGATGGGAAGAAACTGATGGGAAGAAACTGATGGGAAGAAACTGATGGGAAGAAACTGATGCATTCCGTTTGTTCACGCCTGCACTGCATTCACTGCTTCTTTTTCTATGGCGTGCTACTCATTTGGCATGGGCATGGTATGGCACAAGCAGACACGGACCACCTGACGGAAGACGTGCGTCTGGTGAGGCTCTTATCCTTGAGAGGTGTAGCACGCAATCCTGGTGTAGAGAGGTGGTGTATGTAGGCTCTTTTTGAGACATCTCAAAAACACCCTCTCTATACGTGTCTGGTGAGGCTCTTATCCTTGATCCCTTCCCATCCCATTTTGCTGCATGCGTTTCACGTATCACAGTTCTCTGCACTTGATCACGCTACGGTACGCTTCTCCTTTTTGCAGTGATATAGTTCTGCTATTGATTGCCAACGATTGCATATGCCAAGTCACACACACATGCCGCCCACATGATTAGTCACCCTCCCCTTTGCTGCTCGTTTTCTCCGTGATTCCCCCCTCTGCCACGTCAGCATCCGTCCCCATCAGCACAGGACACGTGCGACTTCCTATCGTCCAATGAGAACGCGCAGCACAGCTGGCGGGTGCTGAGGTGGCTGGAAGGGCTGGCAGAGTCCGACCTCATGCTGCTGCAGGCGGTAGGTTGACCTGTGTTGACTTCAGTTGACTTCAGTTGACCTGGAGGTGGCTGGAGGGGCGGGCGGAGTCGGGCCTCATGCTGCTGCAGGTGGTAGGTTGAACTGCGTTGACTCTAGTTGACCTGAGTTGACCAGAGCTGTCTAGCTGACTGACGTTTCTTTGGTTCCAGTATCCTCGTTTACAGCCTCCCTAAACCCATGGGCCTCAGCTTTCCTCACAGCCAGCCTCCCACCTCTCTCCCACTGTCGCTTCGACTGTCCTCCTTCCCATTTCCTCCCCCTCACACCCCTCTTCCTCTGCACTTTTTCTCCCCCCTCTTTCTCCCCAGGAACGAGGCACCTGCCTGGGAAGCTACACCGAAGCTTCTGGCCTGCGTGTGCACACGCAGAGGGCGATTCGCGAGGGGCAGGTGGGGCTGGGCGGGATTGTGGGTCTGGGCGGCAGGAGGAGCAACGCGCTGGCGTTTGGTGGGGTGGAGGGGCGGTATGGGCGGGGAGGGGGAGAGGAGATGGTGACTGCTGTGGATGCTGATGCTGTGACCCGAGAAGGAGGGCGACTGCATGCAGAGGACGAGGTGAGCACACATGCTTTCCGTGGTAAGAGCTCGCCCTTTGCTCGTCCTTTGCCCGTCCTTTCCCTGGTGAGACGGCGTGGTCCCTTACTGTCTCGTACTGCCGCTTCATGGAACCGCACCGTCGTCATGCCCGTCACTGCCACTACTTGGGCCCTTGTTTCCCCTCACCTTCCCCTCGTCTCGTCCTTTACCCCTCTCACTTCCCCACAGCGAGTGGGGAGGAGGAGTTGCTATCAGACGTCTTCACGCTCATCACTGTCACCTTTTTTTATCCACCCACCATCCTCTCCACGCCTCACTCCTTACACCACCCTTTTCCACAGCGAGTAGAGGAGGAGTTGCTATCAGACGTCTTCACGCTCATCACTGCCGGCCGAATCCACGACGCCCTCAACCTCTGCCGGGCGGCGGGGCAGACCTGGCGGGCAGCGGTTCTCGGCGGGACATGGGCCCCGCCGCCCAGCGCCGGGGCGGCAGGGGAGAGCTTCCCCACAGTCGCCACGTGGCGGGAGATGAGTGGAGGGGCAAGGCGGGCGGCACAGGCGGGGGAGGTGGAGGGGGGGAAGGGGAGGGGGAGGCGGTTGTGGAAGTGGTCGCTGCTGGTGGCCTCTGAAGCTTCGACCAGTCGGTTTGAGGCGGCTGTGCTGGGAGCGCTGTGTGGGAATGTGAAGCAGATACTGCCTGTGTGCACATCATGGCAGGTGCGTGTGTGTGTGTGTGTGTGTGTGTGTGTGTGTGTGTGTGTGTGTGTGTCCTTCAGAGGTGCCTTGCGGTGACTGAGCATGCCTGGGCTACACAGGGGGCTAAGATGGGTGGAGGGGGGGAAGGGGAGGGGTAGGAGGCTGTGGAAGTGGTCTCTGCTGGTGGCCTCTGAAGCTTCTACCAGCCCGTTTGAGGCGGCTGTGCTGGGAGCGCTGTGTGGGAATGTGAAGAAGATTTTGCCTGTGTGCACGTCCTGGCAGGTGCGTGTGAATGTGCATGTTCGTTTATGTGCGTGTGTGCTTTTGAGACTTGCCATACCCATGCTTGGTGATATGGGGGTTTAAGATAACCCTGCTGCGGAGGCTGCTCGTGCCAGGCACATGTGTGTAGAATTTGTGTGATGGGGTGGGTGGGTGTGAAGTTTATGGCTTGCATTTTGTTTACCACTCTCATTTCCCTTGCTTCCTTCCCCCCCCCCGCTTTCCCCCCCCCCCCCCCCCCACTTCCGCCCCCTTCCGCCCCCCCTCCCCTCCCCTCCCCACCTCTTCCCCCCTGCCCAACACCCCGTGATCAGACGGCCTGCTGGGCATTGCTGCGCTGCTGGCTCGACTACCAGGTGAGCACTGAGCACTCAGGAGCTATGTTGATGTTACTTTGGAAACTTCTCAAAAGTAACATCAACACATCCCCGTGAGTCCATTGGGCTGCGACCCGTCATGAGAACCCCAATGCATGCACACGACTACTTTGCATACTCGTGTACGGATTTGCTCGCGTGTACTCTGCACGTGTGTGTCCTGCTCTCATCTCATCAGTCGCAGGCATTGCCAGCCTTCTACTCACATCTCCCAATCCCTCGCCCTCTCCTCTTACTGCACTCTCTCCTCTTGCTACACCCTCTCCTCTTGCTACACCTCTCCTCTTGCTACACCCTCTTGCTACACCCGCTTCCCTCCTCGGCATCCCTCTCTGCAGGTCGAAGCTCACCTCTCCGCCTCCTCCCCCCCGCCCCTCCCTCGCGCCCTCCCATCCATCTCTGCCGCTGCCACTCGTGCTCTCGCCTCCATCTCCCCTGCGCTCTTCCTCTCCTCCTCCTCCGCCTCCTCTGCTCTCGCTGCTACAACCATGCCTTTAGCGCCATCTTCCTCATCATCAGCAGCAGCAGCGGCTGCGGCATCAGCAGTAACAGCGGTGTCAACAGCAGAGGGAGCAGCAGTGTGGCCGGCACCAGTGGCAGCACAGCAACCAGCCGACTTTGACGATCTCTTTCAGAAGCTCAGAACCAGGTGGGAGAGTGGGTGTGTCACGGGCTGCTTTTATGGCGCCTCTATGGGAGGCACCAGATCATAAAAGGTTTTTTTTTTTTTTTTCTTTTTTTATGAACCTGAGCTGAGGAGTTTCCTTCTGTTCCCTTCAACCCGCCCTTTCTTTTTCAACCCGCCGCTTCCTTTTTCCACCCTCTTCCCTTCCCCTCCTTCCTTTCCCCTGAACTTCCCATGCAGCCCCTCTCTCCCTGATGCTGTCAAGCGCAGCAGCAGCGACCCCCACCACGTGCTGCAGATGCACCTCATTCTCAGGAACGTTCCAGGAACCATCCAGGCGCTGCGGTCATGGATCATCCCCTCGGTGGCTCCCTCGGGATTGGGTCCCTCTCTTGGCGGCACTTTGGAGAACGAGTAGGCGCTCTTTCCCTCTCTCTTGGAGTTGCTACTAAGATTTAAAAAAAAAAAAAAAAAAAAAAAAACATCATCCCCTCTGTGGCCCCCTCGGGATTGGCTGGTTCGTTGGGCGGCACTCTGGAGAGGAGATATGATGCAGCGTATGTTTTTTTAGAATTCTCAAAAAACGAGTGGGTTCCCTCCCTCCCACCCTCAATGAGGCTGGCGAGTAGGTTCTCTCTTCCTCCTCCCCTCAATGTGGCTCGCAAGTAGGTTCTCTCCCTCTCCCCGCTGATTGAGTCAACTCAAAAGTCGGCCATGGATCATCCCCTCTGTGGCTCCCCCGGGATTGGCTGCTTCGTTGGGCGGCACTCTGGATGAAGAGTAGGTTCTCTCTCCTTCTCTCGCTCTTCCACTCACACGCACATGTACACACGCTGCGATGTTGGATCATCCCCTCTGTGGCTCCCCCGGGATTGGCTGCTTCGTTGGGCGGCACTCTGGATGAAGAGTAGGTTCTCTCTCCTTCTCTCGCTCTTCCACTCACACGCACGTGTACACATGCTGCGATGTTGGATCATCCCCTCTGTGGCTCCCTCGGGATTGGCTGCTTCGTTGGGCGGCACTCTGGATGAAGAGTAGGTTCTCTCTCTTTCACTTTGCTGCTACCATGCACCACCCCGTTTGTTTTACTGCACCGCCCACACTCCCCTGCTTGCCCTGTTTTCGTGCCTCACCCCTCTGCTCCTCCCTGTTTTGCCGCATCTCCTCTTTCCACCCCCTGCCTTTCCATTCGCACAATCCCCTGTCCTCCCTATGCCCTCTTCTCCGCACAATCCCCTGTCCTCCTCTCTCCGCCCTATGCCCTCTTCTTTCTCCCCCTCCCAGCTCCGTCCCTGCCCTGGTTCGCTGTGCCGCCCACCTGCTGGTGCTGCTGCGCTCTGAGGCGCCTCAAATGAGCAGCTCTGACCCTGCCTTCCTCTCTCACCTCCCCTCCATCCCCCCTCGAACCCCAGTTCCGACCCCGCCCTGGTGCGCTGTGGCGCCCATATGGTGGTGCTGCTGCGCTCCGTGCTCCCTGCTGCTGCTCGCAAGCAGTACAGGGACTGGCTCAATACATCAGGGGATGTCATCTTGTACACGTGAGTGTAACAGGTGCATGTTCTTCTGCCGGTGCGTCTGGTATACCTGATGCATCAGACAAGTCATCGCCTGCTTGCCAGCCGTACAGGGACTGGCTCAACACGTCAGGGGATGTCATTCTGGACACGTGAGTGTTGCTTATGAGGGTCACACTTGAATGATACGGCAATAACCGGTGCAGGTATATCTAGTGTGACATCAGTGGCTCGCCAGCAGTACAGGGACTAGCTCGACACATCAGGATATGTCATCTTGTTCAAGTGATTGTAATAGGCAGGCAGCATGTTTGTATGCATGCATGTGCATCAGGTGTATCTGGTGCATCATCAGCTGCGGTGTTGTCATCATGCTGCGATGTTTTCCACCATCACGCGTTTTGTGTGGACCAACGAGGCGGACGGGACCCCGGATGATGACATGATTTTCCAGGTGGAGGAATACCTGACGGATGCAGAAATTGCATTGCTCAGAAATGATCGGATTTTCATGCGGCGCTGGTGGGATCAACTTATTCGAGACGAAAATAGTTTAAACTGGCACCTCCACTTGCCGGATGCTCTGGCAGGTCTCGAGAATGCACGGAATCGGGCCGTGCAAAGAGCAGCAGCAGCAGCAGCAGCAGCAGTAGCAACCAAGCTGCTGGGCTGCTCTTTGCACAGCCCGATTCCGTGCATTCTCGAGACCTGCCAGAGCATCCGGCAAGTGGAGGTGCCAGTTTAAATTATTTTTGTCTCGAATCAGTTGATCCCACTAGCGCCACATGAACATCCGATCATTTCTGAGCAATGCAATTTCTGCATCCGTCAGGTATTCCTCCACCTGGAAAATCATGTCATCATCCAGGGTCCCGTCTGCCTCGTTGGTCCACACAACACGCGTGACTGGCTCAACACGACAGGGACATCATCCTGTACGCGTGAGCGTGGCTTATGCAGGTCATCCCTAGGTGATACCTGGTGTAGGTGATACCTCGTGCAGGTGATATCTGGTGCAGGTGATACCTGGTGAAGGTGACACCTAGTGCAGGATACCTGGTGCATGGTGTCCTTCTTCCCTATTCTCTTCCTAATTCCCTCGATCTCTCCCCATCTGGCTCTTGCGTTGTTTGTATGCCCCCCTGTCGTTTCCCCGTCCCATCAGCTACTGTGTGCTGCTGGCAGCGCAGCGAAGGGACCATCTCACACCGCTCTACGCTTCGCTGCTGCTCACGCCCTCCCTCGCCTCTGACTTCTTTCTTCAACTCTTCGAACAGCGCAAAACAGACAGGTGTGTGCATTTGGTGTGCTGCTGCTGCTGCTGCTGCTGCTGCTGCTGCTGCTGCTGTTGGTGCTGCAACTGCCGCTACTGAATCGTGTGTGCCGTTTTACGCGCCTATAAAGGTGATGTCTCAACAATACTGAGATGCCTAGAAGTTTAGTCCGCGCTTAACGTCTTCCTTCCAACAAACTCTCCCAGACCCTTTCATACAAAAATCTGTCGCACACTACCCGTTCCGCTCAACTTCTCCTCATTCGGCCATCTCCTATCTGAGATTTCCAAAAACCAACCTTTCCTGTCCTTGAATAATTCAATCTTTTCCATTCCCGCTCTCTTCCTTCTCCACCTCACACCCTGTCCTTCTTCCTTTCCCGTCCTCCCTTAACCGCCCGCTGCCTTCTCTCCCCTCCGTCCCCGCGTCTCACCAGTGTGGAGGCCAAGAGGCGGACAGTGGAGGCGATGTGTCTGCACCTCCCTCTCTCCGGCCCTGACTCAGTCCCCACCGTGCTCAACAGGTGCGCCCCTCCCCTCTCCTCTCACTCAATGAGATGCCAATATTGCTGCACACTTGCACTGGCACATCCACCACTCTCTCTCTTCTCCCAACTCATATTTCCACCCAGACGCCTTTTGAGGCGCCTCAAAAGTCCACCCAGAAGCCCTACTTGTTCACCTTGTCTGCCTTTTTCCATCAGTTCCGATCTTGCCGCCTCCATGTTTCAGCGCTCCTCTCCTCTTCTCCATGCCCCTCCTCTATCCATCCCACATCTTCCCCTACCTCCCGCCCTCCCGCTTTCCTTCACCCCCCTCCGTCCCACCCGGCCATCATCGGCCCTTCTCCCCCCCCTTCCCCTTTCCCCTGCTTCTTCCCCTCCCCTTCTTCTATCCCTCCCCTTTCCCTTCTCCTCCTCCTCCTCCTCCTCCTCCGCCTCCTCCTCCTCCCTTTCTCCCTCCCCCACCCCACCAGGTTTCTCTCCAAGTGCTCCCATTGGTCCGACCCTGGGGTCCTGCCAGCCTCTGATTGGCCGAGAGCCGTGCTGGCGGATCTGAGGGGACAGGTGGCGGCGTTTGAGTGGGCTGTGACGGACCCCACTGCACCAGCCACAGTGGGCAGCGCGGAGTGGGGCAGGGAGAGGAGGAAGATGCAGCGGCTGGCCCTGCAGCACGGGTGAGAATGACAGAAGGAGAGGAGCAGCAAGAGCAGGGGAAAGAGTGTTGTCGAGAGTGGTGAGAACGGTGGGAAATGTAGTAATTGGTTGATTTGTGAAATTTTATTCAGAGGCAGTGAGGTACTGCCTCTGATTAGGAAAACCTCACTCCCTATCCTCTTCCCCTCGCCTCTCCCTGATCTATCCCTTTCTCTCATGCCCCTTTTCCAGGAACCTTCTGCTGCGCGCCATGCTCCTAGCGGCGCACGCGGAGGGCGGCAGCAGCAGCGGCAGCCCGTCCAGCCAATCAGGGCGCTCCGTTGCCGCCCTGCTGGCAGATACAGCGGCAAGCATTCACGCAGAGAGGGAGTCGAGGCGAGGCAAGGAGCAGGAGGAGCAAGGGGAGCAAGAGGAGCAGGATTTAGACGAGGAGGAAGAGGAGAGCGTGGAGCTGAGCGAGTTTGATTTCTGGGTACGGCGTCTCCTTATTTCCTGTAGATTGTTTTTCGAGAATTCTCAATAACAATTTCCCCAACGTCCCTCCCGTTGTTTGTATGTTGTGGTATCTTCTGTCGGTCCCACACAGCTCTAATAACCCTCATCTCCTTATTCCCCCGACATCCCTCCCATTCCCCACCGTCCCCCCCTTCACTCATCACCTCCGCTCCCCATCGCTCGCCCTCCACCCACCACCCGCTTATTGGTCCAGGTGGATTACATTGCTGCTGACATGGCGTACCGTGGTTGGGCCACAGCAGCTGCAGCAGCAGCGGAGCGGAGGGAGGAGCGAGAGCGGAGCGAGCAGGGGCAGCAGGGAGGGGTTCAGATGGGGGCCACAGGGCAGGAGGAGGGGGAAGCAGAGAGGGAGAAGGAGCGAGCGGACCTCTTATCCCTGGCCAGTCGCGCTGTATCTATTGGCATGCAGCTGCTGCAGAGTACGTTTTTAGCTTTTCACGCTTTTCTCAGCTTTGCAACTCAGACCAGGCAATCCTCCTCTGCTCTTCTTGAGGCATCTCAAACCCACGCCATCTCCATTCGCACTCAGCTGTTGCAAAGCATGATTCGTTGCGTGCTTTCTGCTCCTTCCCACTGTTACCCCCTCTCCCTCTCCACCCTTATCCCTCTCCCACCATCTGCAGGGGAAGCCTCCTCAACCATGCGACTTCAGGTCACCCCACAGCAGCACCCCCACCACCAGCAGCACCACAATCACCAGCAGGGCAGCGAGCACGTGCTGCTGGCGTGTGTGGCGGTGCTGGCTCCCTCAGGGGCGCTCGTGCCCGGCGATGCCTCTCTGTGTGCCGCCATGCACTCGGCGCTCATGGCGTGTGTGGGGGAGCGAGAGGCGGATGCGCGGCACGTGAGGGTGAGTGGTGTGGTTGCTGGAGTGAGATGAACTGTAACCAGTTCCTTGGTACTTGTTACAGGGCTCCCATGCTGTGGTCACCCATCGCACAGGCATAAGAGAGCATCTCACAGGCATAAGAGAGCATCTCACAGACCCATCCTTGGTCTGTGCATCTCAGATACCATGTTGGAGACCAACACTGACATCCAAGAGAGCGCTGCCATTGTCCTTTCATTGTAGCAGTTCTGATCATATGTTCTTTCCTTGTTGCTCCTCTCCTCCTTTTGTGTCTATCCAATCCTTCATCTCCTCCTTTCTTGCCTATCCTTACCAACCACTTTCTCTGCCGCTTTTTATTCCCACTCTCTGCTGCTTCTGTCCCTCCCACTCTCTTTCGCTCCTACTCGCCCTCCTTCCTCTCTCTCTCCCTCTCCTCCCCTCCTCTTATCTGCCGCTTCCTTAACCGTCCACCCACCTCTTGCTTCTTCCCTCAGGTGGACGTGGCAGTGCGTCCCTCAGGCTCAGACTCGCGCCTGCTCACATTCGCCATTCCTTGCTTACCCCCTCTCCCCTGACTCTCCCCCCTCTCTCTCCCCACTCGCCCCCACCCCCACCTCTCCGCTCCCCGTCTCCTTCCCTCAAGGTTGACGTGGCAGTGCACCCCTCCGACTCGCGCCTTCTCACGCTCGCCATTCGCTGCCTGACAGGAGCGGAGGAGGAGGGAGTGAGTGTGGATGTGGAGAGCCCTGCTGTGCGCATCATGGCCCGTGTTGTCAAAGGTGTGGTTCTCCTTCCAGTGAACAGTCAGATTGAGCCGGCAGCAAGGGAGAGAGATTGAGTGAGAGAGTGGAATCGGGTGAGGGGAAGGGGGGAGGGTTGGTAAAGAGTCCTGTATACCCTGCTGCTCGCATGCACGTGGTGTGCTGTGCACCTTTTGGGCACTGACTCCCCCTCCCTTGGCCTCTTTCCTTATATCCTTCTCAAAGGACATCCCCATCAAATGTACCCTGCTGCCCGCGTGCACTGTGCGCTGCTCATGCACTCACTCCCTCTCCCTCCTCCCTGCACCCCCCTCTCTCCTTCTCGCCATTTCCCCCCTCTTCCCCACTCTCCCAGCCGAATTGCCTCACATGGACCCTGCTGCTCACATGCGCGTGGTGCGCTGTGCTCATGCACTCGTTCCCTCTCCCCCCTCCCTCCCGCCCCCTCTCTCCCCCCTCCCTCCTGCCCCCTCTCTCCCCCCTCCCCGTCACCCACCAGCGGAACTCCCTCACATGGACCCTGCTGCTCGCATGCACGTGGTGCGCTGTGCTGCCTTCATCAACCGACCCACCCACCGCCCAAGCTTCTCCGGAACCACCGTGGATAGCTTTGGCACTGCAGCAGCAGAGGCTCGGGGTGCCGAGCCTGCGCCATGGCTCATGCGACGGCTGTGCCGAGTGTGCTGCCTTCCCACCATTGCCTTGCGCTGCCAGGAGGTGGGTGTAGTTGTGTGTGTCTATTATATTATAATGAATGGTGGGTGTAGTTGTGCGTGTCTATAATGTTATAATGAATGGTTTGGGCTTGATGTGTGTCCCTTAGCCTGGGTGTATGGAGGTTGGGGTTGGTGCACGACTCATTATGTCTACATGCATGGGTTGCATTTGGCGTATCAATGCTACTGTCTCGTGCATGCATCTGTTCACGTCATAACTCTCAAGTCTGTATCCAATCTCCACCCACGTTCCATTATTGTCACAATCGTTTATATGCAGGTGCGGGTGTTTATGGCGCAGCAGCTAGAGCCATCAGTGCATGTGGATCCAGCAGCAGCTGGGGAGGTCATGGAAGCAACTGATGTGGCGGCTCTGGTGGCCCAGGGCACACTGCATCAACTCTTCACACCACAGCAGCTTCAGGTGGGTCTCGTCACTGCAGAATGACAAGTTGTGCCACATTATCTGGCAGATTTCTCTACATTTATGTCCATCTGGTGCTTGTGTGACATCTGTCGTGCATTGGCCTTCTGCGGTGTGTGCTTTCCAGAAATTGCTACTTATGGAAAGAGAGGTGGTTCTCAGCTCCATCAACCAGGGGTAGTCAGTGTTTCCGAAGTTCAGAGGCATGTCTGCTGCCTTGTATTACTGTGCTAGCTGAACTTGGTGAGAGTATTGATTATCTTAGCCATTTGGAGTGTTTTTTTCAAATGATCCATAACAAGTTCTGCGAAAGTTCTCTTCTGGGTGTGGGTGCTTTCCATTGGCCGGACAGTCAGCCCACATTCGTTTGCGACAGAGCCTGTCACCTTCGCGCGCCGTATGCCGTCCTATTGGCTACGCGTTTTCTGCAAAAGTGTGCGACGCAGGCTCTGAAATTGCATGCGATCCGTTCAGCCGAAATGACTGGAAGAACCAGTTGACTGCTCGCAGCGCAATGACGAAACCGCTCTCCGCGAAGCGCGCATTTATCCGCATTCGCGGCACGGAAGGAACAGAACGGATGATGCCTCCCCACAGCGCCTAGTTTGTGGTGATGATGATATGTGAAGAAGCCAAGCAAATTCATCATCACGACTTCAACACTGGTCAGAGAGACAGACAGTCCCGTTCTTTGTTTACAAGGCGCCCACCGAACATACTCAATCAACGAGCTCTACAAGGCTGTTCAATCAAACTGGTCTTTGGCATGTCGAAAGGCAGGACACGATTCCTCCGCTTAGTCTTCGACGAAAGTTCCTCGCAACTTAAGCCACATGTGCTTCTGCACAATCAGCGAAACCTCACCTCACTCGCTGGACATACATTGTTCACATAAAAGCTCTGTGCTCAGATACGGTAGTAACCTTAGTGGAAGAGATCAACAGTAGCTCTGTCGAAATAGAACCCATACCTCGTCGCTAGTTAAGCGGAACTTCTATTCCTTGCGGCTCAGGGCGTCGCCGTCCATCATTCTGTTTTCATTCTATTTCATTCCTGACTATCACGCTCAATTGCTCTATAAGTCATCCTTGACTGCAGCCATGGGAGAATCCGCATTATCGCCACAATTACCACGCCGCTTGTTTACGCATCGCGCACTTGCTCTCCTTTGTCTCGCGTCCCTTCCACTGCTCTCTCTCGGTAAGACCCGATACGCCCATCCCTGCTCCGTGAAGCTCTAGCACTGCCGTTGCGCAAAACGCACGTTCTGCCACCCATTGCTTTCTCAATTCGCCCACTCCCTAAAGCTGTCGGCGCCAAGCGCGTCTCAATACTCGGCGCATTCTCGCCATGCCCTAACGATGAAATGGCCGTTTATCTATGTTCGGTCTCCGCCTCCTTCCAACCACGAATCAAACCCGCAGCTGAGGTAATAATTTATCTTGTAATGCTCACGTTTCCCCTCTCTGTATTTCTATCCCCGTTACAGCGAAGAGCTCGTCGTCGTCCGATTTACTCCCTCCGCCGCCCTCCTGGCCCGAGGAGTACGCGGGAGTTGCGCCGCTTCCCTCCGACGACTCCGCCGCCACCTTCCACGTGGCGGACTACGGCGCGCAGCCCGACGGCCGCGGGGATAGCTGGGGCGCCTTCCGCCACGCATTCGACGCAGCCTGCAAGCTCGCGGAGGCGGAAGGGGTCCGCGTCCGCGTGCTCGTCGCTCCGCCGTCCGCGGAAGGATCCTCAGGGGGAAGCTTTTCCGCGGAAACATCATCCAAGGATGGCGGTACTACGAAGGATTCGGGCAGAATCGCTAGTACGAAACGCACCAGCGACAGTGCTGCTGGCAACGGGATTGACACTACATCGGACAACGACTCGTCCGCGATTAGCGATCCAAACAATACCGCGGATAACAAGCCACATATGCCGCCGGTCCCTGACGTCACAATGCCGGACGTCAACGTTAACGTTAACGTCGACAAATCGATCGCTAACTTGGACGCGTTGAAAGGACCCACTAGCAGCGGAGGCGGCAACCGCAATGGCGGGGGCGGGAACAGAAGCGGGGGAAGCGGAGGAAGCGGCGGGCACGTGGTTAGCGATACGATGCAGTGGCTCCTCAACCACCGCGGACTGGCGGAAGAAAACCGCGGGCTGGCGGGGAGAAGGTTGGCTGTGCGGAGGCGCAAACTGGCGGAGCGGAACCGTATCCTGGCGGAGCAGAGCCGAGAGGCGGACGGGAACAACGCCAAGTACTATCTCAGCCGTTCGATCACGGTGAACGGATCGTGCGGCGCTGGATTGACGCTGCAGATCGACGACGCGACGATCTACGGCCCCAAAACTGCGGAGGGCTATCCCGAACCGTCGCTGTACATTAACGAGGATAAAATCGGAGTGGCGAGTAACGGCATGTTTCGGTTCGTAGGGATAACTGGGCTAGTCATACGCGGTAGTGGCAGACTCGACGGCAACGGCGAGGGGTATTGGGATACTGAGGCGCACGACCGGCCGCACCTGCTGTCGCTGATCAACTGCCGAGAGGTCATTCTCGATGGCGTGGCGCTGCGGTGAGTAACGCCCTCCTCTCTTTCCTCCTCTCTCCTCCTTTCTCTTCTCCCATCCCACAGCAACACTGCCATGTACCACGCCGTCTCCTACGGCATCCCCTCGCCCTCCTCACTCCCTCCTCTCCCCTCATCTCTACATTCTCCACCCCCCTTACCTCCCCCCATCCCCCAGCAATCCCCCCATGTACCACGTGTTCTCCTATGGCATCGACTGGCTGTGGGTGAGGAGATTAACTACCAACGCGCCTGATGAGTCGCCCAACACGGACAGCCTTAAACTCCTGGGCGTGCGCCACGCGCTCATTGAGAATTGCACCTTCCACGGGGGCGATGATGACGTCTCGCTGGTGGCACGTGGCAGCCAGGCAGTGGCCAACGTGACAGTCCGGAATCTGATTGCCACGTCAGGGCACGGGATCAGCATCGGGAGTTTGGGAGCGGGGGGGGCGGTGGCGTGTGTGTCGGACGTGAGCTTCAAAGATCTGATTTTATCGGATCTGTCGAATGGGTTGAGGATCAAGACGTGGCAGGGCGGCTTGGGAATGGTGCGGAATGTACAGTACGAGAACGTGTACATGACGAACATCGAACGGGCCATTACACTTGATCAGGTGAGACAGTAATCATGCCGGCTGCTTCTTTTCCCTGCACAGCCTCCCCCCATCGTGTCCTGACGGTAACTGCTTCGTTCGGATCCTTCAATGCTTCCTCGTGGTTACGGTCTCGCTTTTGTTCAAACTCCCGTTCGTACTCGCACCTTTCCTCGACACTACGATGATGGCAAGTCCGCAAATGAATTCCCCAGGCTCCATAGTTGCCCTCAACCCCCTCTTGTGCCCTTTTCCCCCTCATCCCGTCAACACCCGGCAGTTCTATTGTGACGACAATCAGGACTTCCCCTGTGAGCCATCGCCTCACAACGTGGCATTGGTCAACATCTCGTACACCGATGTGTACGGCACTGCTTCCAAGTGAGTGCAAATCTGGGTCGAGTCAAAGCACACCTGTTCAGTGAAACAGATTAAAAGCCATCGCTCCGCAACGTGGCATGGGTCAACATCTCATGCACTGACGTCTACGGCACTGCTTCCAAGTGAGTACCTGTTGGCTCCTGCAAAGCGCATTTTACTTGTGCCTTGAAAATTTCAAGAACCAAGCCATCACCTCATGACGTGGTGCTGGTGAACATTGTGTGCGCCGATGTTTGCCGCCACTTCCAAGAGAGTGCCCGCCTGCACCTTCTCTATTAATGCCTCCTTCCAATCCCTGTGCTGCTGGGATGGACTCTTCTACTGTATAGTGCCAGCCAAGACATGTGCTTGCGCTAACCTGGCACAATGCTCTGATACGTTTCTCTTTTCAATCTTCTACTGCAGGTATGCAATGGACATGGAGTGTAGCGATACAGTTCCCTGCACAGGCATCTCCCTCAACAATGTCAAGCTGGGAGGAGCAAGCTCGAGCACTAAGGAGCCTGTGTTCAAAAACATCCTGTTGAGCCATGCTGTGGGTGACGTGGCTCCCTTGGCAGAGGATATGACATCTTATGAAAAATGGGGTGTTGGTACACCTACCGATGAGCAGGTAGCAAGCATAGAAGATATGATGGCAAAATGCACATGATCACGATAGCTAGAGCTGTAGCCTGTAGCCATGCTGTACCATACTAGAGAGGGGTTAGGCGTCACTATGGTCGACCAGCCATCATCACTTTCTGATGTGATGTGGGAACTTATAAACGAAGTGGAGCCCACAGTTTTGAGTCACAGGCCCATCAATATACTCCATTTTACGATTTTGTTTGTTCTTGTTTGATCATACATCTAATTCGGGCTGATCACTCACACGTGTGCAAGAGTCGTGCATTGTTAAATGAAGGACATTGCATATAGAAGGGGATTTCTAGGCCAAAACCAAAGGTGTACTTGACATCCGTAACGTGGCTCATTGACTTTTGCAAACACTAGATGGTTAGGCTGAGGGTAGGTTAGTTACAAGCACCGCACATTTGCAATTGTATCTGCATAGAAGGTGTAATTTAGCAAGATTTTCCCGTACACAGAGTCAGAGAGAATCAGCCTCTATCGAGTTTAATCCCATCGGGCAGCAAGGTTGAACACGAAGCCCAAAAGCTGTCCCTGAAAACCCCCACGCATTCGCCCTCCCCGCACGTCGCCCTACCCCTGACAACTCCCCTCCCCTTCCCCGCCTCCGCGTAAATTTCCCCTGCATTTTCACATTTTCCGTATGCTGCGGGCAAAACCCCCGCTCCCCCAGTTTCCCCGCTTCCTCCCCCACCTTCCCCACAAGTCGTTCCCCCGTCGCCTCCTACACATACCTCCTGCCGCATATTCTAGGATCCTTTCAGACCTTTTTCATCCTCCCTGGTCTCCGTAACTCCCGCACGCGCAACTGGCGCTGCAGCAGCATTTTAAGTATCACTCGTAGCCTTTTTCTTCCCAGAATTTAAGGAGAATCTAAGAGCCATGGCGGAAGCTAAGGCCTGCACCGTGCGGACGCGCAAGTTTATGACCAACCGTCTGTTGCAGCGGAAGCAGTTTGTGAGCGTCCTCCCTGGCCCTCGTCCTTCCGTCTCTACGCGTTTAGTCCGGGTTAGGTTTATCGTAGTAAGCTTTGTTTGGCCTGTAGGCGTTTTTTGAGCACAGCCGAGCATCGTTCGTGGCGCGCCTTGCGCGTTAGCCCAGTCCCTGCGACGTTGTGTGGTCGCGCGTTAGCCCAGTCGCTGCGACGTTGTGTGGTTGCGCGTTAGCCCAGTCCCTGCGACGTTGTGTGGTTGCGCGTTAGCCGTGTCCCTGCGACGCTGTGTGGTTTGAAGCTTAGGTGCGCTAGCCACGGAGCGATCAGTGTGCGCATAACGCAATGGGAGAGCGCATTCTTTTCCCTGCCCGTCCGATCGATCAGTCGACTGTAGTCTATACGCGGGAGTAGTTTTGTTAACAAGCTCGAATCCTGTTTTGACCGCTTTTGCACGCGGGTCTGGCGCGACGGCGAGTGGCGCGGGAACGCCAGCCTTGATCATCTCTAGGGCTGTCGCGTAGTTTGACGAACAAGTATAGCAGAGCCTCGCGGTCGCATCTTTTAGGGTTTGCCGTAGTCGCTGGAGCGTTCGTTTGAGGTCGATCGAAGGCAGCGGCGTGCGGGTGTCTGAAGGCATGCACACCTCGGTGTCACTCGTCACGGTGGAGGTTGGGGTGCGGCGATTCGAACCCTAGTAATGCTAGAGCGCTGCACAAAGGAGTGTATTGGTTGGAGCGCGGCGGTTCGCCCGCAATGGAGTATGCGGTGGCTGGTTCAGCTGGGCAGTGCTAGAGCTCTGCATTCGTCGCACTGTTAGGTTACGGATTTACGGACCGCATTGTGGAACTATCATTTAGGGCAGCTGGGGATGTAGCGTCGATGCGAGGGTGATCGTACGAGACAAGCGCGAGTGTCGTCAAATTTAGCCGAAATATAAACAAATTAGGGTTCCGTTGTCACGCGGCTTATAAATACCGGAAGGGATTAGGGTTCCGTTGATTTCTGCCTGGCTCTGCTGTCGCCGTCGTTCATTTTCCACGCACCTCCTACTCTGAGTGACATTCCGGTTTGGCGACGTTTTCAAGTTTGCTATATAAACCCCTGCCCGTGGTTAGGTTGTCTCATGCCTATGTCGCTGTCGTTAAAAAACTCACATGAAGCATGGAGGGACGGCCAGATTTACCCTGATCCAGTGTGACCTTCCCCACTTGCTTTGTCTTCATCGTTCGAAACGCTTCGCCCACCGCCTTTGCGTTAGACTCGCTCAGCTAACACTTTTTACCCCCTACCCCATCCCTACCCCCACCCCCTCGTCCTTCTCCCCCTTCTAGTCTCCCCCTTCTCTTTTCTCCTTCTCTCCCTCCATTTTCTGAGCCTTCGCCATTTTCCCTTTTTCGGCGCATTCCTTCTCACGCCACTCTTCCCGCCCGTCCTTCACCCGCTGTGCGTCCGACGTGGCAGATCATCGATGTGTTGCACCCCGGCAAGGCCAACGTGTCCAAGGTACACCCCTCCCCCTTCCCCTGCAGCTCGTTTTACTCCCCCCTGCTGCGTGCTCCACTCCCACTTGCTGCGCACAGCTAGTGCCCTTCCCCGCTTTCTAGTCCCGCACCCCTTCCTTCCATCTATACCGCTTCCCTACTGTCGCAGTTCGTCATTCTGTTTCCTGCGTTCACCCGTTCCTCCCGTCTCACTTCCCTCTCCACTTTTCTCAACCCCTTCACCCTCCTTCGCTCCTTGCGCTCCTGTTTCTCCGCGCACCTCTCTTGAGGCCCGTTAGAAAACCCCTTTATCCCCCCGTCCTTCTTTGCGCTCCTGTCTCTCCGCGCACCTTCTCTTCACTGCCCGGTCCCGTTTCAATGGACTCCCCTCCCCCAGTTCCCCCTCCCGCTTCCCTTGCCTCTCTCCACCCTTTTCAACCCTTTTCTCTCCCCCTCGCTCTTTGCGCTTCTGCTTCTTCCCGCACCTTTTTTCCAATGGCCGTCCCCTTTGAATGTCCGCGCCCCACCCAATCCCCCCATTTCCCGCCCTTTTTCCCCTATCCCCTTCACCTCTTCTCCTCCCTCGAGTCGCGGTTGATCTAACTCGCATCCCTGTGTTCTGTTTTCCCATCCATCTCCCCATTTTCCCCGACCTCTCCCCCTTTTTTTCCCCCTCTCCTCTCTCCCTCCCCTGTCCCCAACCCTTTCCCCACCCCTTTCCCCAACCCTTTCTCCACCCCTTTCCCTGCCCCTTCCCCCGCCCTCCCCTCCGCCCCTTTCCCCTCTTCCCCCCCCGCCGCTTCCGCCTCCCCTTCCGCGCGTCTCCCCGCGCCAGGCGGAGCTGAAGGAGAAGCTGGGCGCCATCTACGAGAAGAGCGACCTGTCGTGCATCTTCGTGTTCGGCTTCCGCACGCAGTTCGGTGGCGGCAAGTCCACGGGCTTCGGGCTTATCTATGACAACCTCGAGGCCGCCAAGAAGTTCGAGCCCAAATACCGCCTCATCAGGGTGAGTAACCGAGAGGTCGCGGGTTCGAATCTGGTAGGAGATGGTGTTTCATAGGGGAATATGCTGGCGGCGGCAAATCCACGGGCTTCGGACTCATCTACGAAAACCTCGAGGTCTCAAAGAACGACACAAAATACCGCCTCATCAGGGTGAGAAAGCAGGAGGTTGGGGTTCGAGTCCGGTAGGAGATAGCATATGAATGTGAACGTGATGTAGACTTTGAAGGTGTGAAAATGAGAGGTTTGGGGGTCCTCCAGGAAAGCAGTTGCAACGGCAGTGAAGGATGTGCGGAATTAAGGGCGAACCTTGGAAATGCGCACGAAAGTATCCAATGCTGCCTGGTTAAGTCGTTGTAAGCAAATGCCTGAACGAGGTGATGGCGTCGTTTCGATTTAGCATGATTTAGCATGAACAGGAAAGCACAAAGATGCATAATTTTTGTGTGTGAAGTTTTGGCAATAGCTTCCTTGCGCCTCACCTTGTTCTTGGGAAGTAGGAAGTGTCATTATGCAGGAATGGTTAGTGTGCTCTTATTCACGAGCAGCAGGATCATTGTGGGTTCACACGGTGTTCTCTTCCCTTTTAACGTTTGGTAACAAACCCATGGTTTGATTTGTACTCATCCACTGACCGCTTGTCCTGTTTTTTTTTTTTGTGCCCTCCGTCTCTCCTCCTTCATGTCTGTATTATTCTTCAATGATTCTTACTGTGGTGGCCTTGTGTGGAGTGGAGCAGAACGGCTTGGAGGAGAAGAAGAACAAGGAGAGCCGCAAGCTGATGAAGGAGAGGAGGACAAGAGCCAAGAAGGTCCGCGGTGTCAAGAAGGTGAGTGGTGCAGCAGTGGGCCATCATTTATGTTATATATAGAGAGATATATACTGTTAATTGTTTGCTGTCTACTAACGTCCATACCCTTGCCATGCTTGTTGCTGCAGACCAAGGCTGCAGCTGCCGAGAAAAAGAAGTAAGATAGCTGATACCGGCACATGGCCAGCAGGGGTCACATGTAGGGAAATGAAGGACTGTTGGGAGGATGTATCAGGGGGTAATACAGAAGATATGCAGGCTGATCCTAGCTTTGTGGCTGAAGTGCCTCTATTCCATATTGCTGGTTCTACGTCTCTTCGCCGTTGTTTTCCTCTGTAATCCCGTGGTAACGTAAATCTAGTCTTATCATTTGCTGAAATCCTCCGTTGGACATTGTAAGTCGCTAGTGCGTACATCTTCAGCTGAATAACTACTGAGGTGCGCGCATAGGTGCCGCTAATGACGGGGAAATGGGGAAAATCAAGATCAAGGTATAAAGGTAGTTTCCAGAAGGGTTCCCGCTGATTTTATAGGATTGGAGAACGTTATACGCGGGTACAGTGCGGTGGCGATTTGATTGATATTTGACTCTCGAATTGCAATCCTGCCATGACTGAACCGTGTCTGTGGCCTACAGCGTGGTCTGGTGTGTGGTGGTCATGTCGACCCAGGAAACGACACGGAGAACCACCATGTTGTGCACGAACTGCCAGAAGGGGCAGTCAATGTGGGCTGGGGAGGGATTGGGGTGGGGGGGGAAGAGATGAATGAACACGCAGGAGGACAAGTTGGAAAGCCGACAGGGCACTCGCAAATTGCTGGAGAATTTTAGGTTCGTAGCTTCCATCGAATGTTCCAACATAACGTTTCCGATTTGTGATCTTCACTAACACGGCAAATGAAATGAAAGGAGAAGAAAGCGATTGTACTGTACCATGGTAACGGTCAGGTTGAAAGACGAATGTGTCGAGCTTCACGCGGCGAACCGTCAGTTTTACAGTACAGTACAGTACACGTCACGTCACGCAAGCTAGCTCCGAAGACTGATGACAAAAGCGTTCCCAGCCACTTTACTGCAACGCGAATCACCCCACTTTTTTTTGCACCTCGGAAACCCCGAGACCACGACGTCCACGAGTCCTTTGGGCTGGGTACTGTTTCAAGTTATTTCGATGGGAACCCTGCAAAGTCCAACACATAAGATGCAGGATTCGGAAAAAAACATTCAAGGAATTGCCAACCTTCAAACGTCAGTGTGCAGTGTGCAGCACAATCTGTCGAAAGTGGTTGATACGAGTACATCATGACTGTGGGGAGAAAACTGGGTGATTTCATCTCCAAAACTGGGTGTACATCCACTCCGCGGTAAATTTACCGGCGGTATCTTCACAACCCGGGTGTACTTTTCCGCGGTCAAGTTAGTTTATGAAGGTAGTTTCGGATTCGGAGAGGGTAGAATCATGCATTCCCTCGCCAGATGACGGAGAGTAGTTTGTAAATGCCGATCCCGCCCTTGTATCGGGTCACTAAGTGCCAGTTTATGATACTGCAATGCATCCTAGCTGTATACTGTTAGTCTCGGATTCTCGGGGTGCACTTCGAATTACCCGAAAACGCACAAAGGGTGCCTGGAAGAAAAACGTTCGCGCGGTAATTACCGCGGGCTGGGTGTACTGGATGCAGATTCTCATGTTGTGTTGCATTCTTGCGTCATTTGGTCTAGCTGTCGTTGCATGATGCAGATCTACGCCCAAAAGTCAGGCACGCTTTCGCTTCTGTGATGGTCTGTGGCCAGTGGCGACGACGAAAAGAGTCGGTGCACAGTTTGAGTCGACGACCGTAGTGGCGTGGCACACCGCGAGCCACCGCTGCGTTCGGCGCATCAGTCCTCGCGAGAGACTTCTGGTTCTGGGGTGGAATTTGGGGCAAAGAGGCAGTCCCTCACTGTTCCGTACATCGCAATGCTGTATTTCGGAGGTGAAGGCGTTGCTTCTCTTTCGAACCGTCGTGTTACTGTCTTATCTCAGCTTCAAGCCTCTATCAGGCGCACAACATTTGAACGTTCTCGTGCTATTACCCTCTTCTACTGATTCAGCCAGCATGTCTGCCGCTGTTTGCCTTCCAGCGGCCACGGAATCGCAGCTGTATCGGCGTCGCAAACGCACACAAAGTCTCTCCGTAGACCTCTCCCGCGTTCCAGGCATCGACCACCGACCATCACCCTTGTCGCACTTATTGCTCGCAAGACAAGCAACCGTCCTTGAAGCTCCCGCGGCCTCGTCTCGTCACGAACATGAGCAGCGCAACTCCCGCCGCATCCCTCGTAGCGGTTCGGCCACTTCCAATCCGCGTGTTTTTATCGGTGCATCACGCGTCTCGCCGTTGTCCACGTCACCGACATCGTGGCGACCACGCTCCCCCACCGTCGTCCGCAGCCCGCACGCGCAGATCATCCGCCAGCAGGCGGAATCGGCGCAGGCGCGCGAGGCGGAGATGGACCGCGCGTGGGAGAGCGCGGAGCGCGCATCGGATAGCACCTCCGCCGCAGAGCTCCCCGCAGCCAGCTGTACAGAGAAGGAGCGCCTCGGTGGTCAGCCTAACGTGAGCCGTTGCGACCGCGGGGATTGCTACGGCGATGACGAAGATTCTCTGAGCACTTCGCCGCTAAGGCGGCTCTACGGCTCTAAGGTTGCCGCGTGGCGCTCTCTTCTATCCCCTGCTGCATCCCGTCTCCTGACACAGCCTCATACTCTGAGCCGTTCATCTCAAGGAGCCGGCAGCGCACGAGAGAGATGCGTTCCTGGAACCAAGGATGGTCCGCGAAGCTTCCACGAAATGCTGGCGGACCTCCAACGAAGCACGGAGTCAGGCGCGCGGGAGGGAACATCGTCGCCCCGAATCGGCGCGGCGCGCTCGCCGTCCGCGAGCGACGCGCCTGGTGTCACGGACGGGCGCTCGCGCCGCCTTCATCGGCGCGCCCGCTCGCTCACCTGCATTAATACCACCCAGGAGTTTTCCCTCATCGAGGACTCCGCTGCCGAGGTTCTTCCCAAGCTGTCCGATATTCAAGATTTAGGGAGCAATGGCGATCTTCGCGAGATCGCAGATGCGAATCGTGCGGGTAACTCGACCTACGCAAATAATCGCGCCCAGAGCGTCGTGATGGATGCACGCGAGGGGCAAAACACGGAGAACGCTGCGGGAGCTGGCAGTGGAGTGCCCGAGGAAGCGGACACTCATTGCGACAATCGGGCTTTCGCAAATTCGCAATTTGCCGGCATCCCGTCGTCCAGCGGATCTACTCAGTTCGTCGCACCACCTAGTCGTCGGTTGGTTAAACGGTGGGGAAGCGCTGGTTCGATTCCCAGATCATCTGCCACGCAACTGGCCGGCCATTCCAATACGTCCTTGAGACCAACTAGCCCAAACCCTCCTAACCTAAGCCCTAATAACCTTTCCAAGGGGGTCTCCGCGTCTCCACTGTCACCCGTCCCCTGCCTTGTGCGGCGACACACCAGCGCTTCCCCTTTTCACGGGCGTGGCGCAAGCGCTGATCTTTCTGCGCCGATCCACAGGCGAAAGGTGTCGTTCAACTCTGTAGTGCAGGTTAGAGTGTACATGTGTGCATAAACATGATTCCTCAGAAGTTAGACTGCTGAAATACATGTTTGAAACCATTTTTGGGGATGGTTTGTCATAATCGTGTTATGTGGAATTGAACCAGCTCAAAACCTCGGTGCACGTGTCACACAATAAGTCAACCTGTTCATTCGAAAGTCGAAAAGTCGGCCTGCAAGGTGATTGGATAACAAAGTAAAAGTCGGCTCGGCCAAGATGTCCATCCCATGGGAACATAACACGTTCAGGACACGACTGCCATACTGTCCTCGAAAAGGGCCCCGCCCCTCCCCTCTACCCCCCTCTTAGGTCACCAGCTGGAAGGACAATTTTATTGACTGGGTGGAAATGCTGTAGAACCACCCAACAAGCAAGCGAACCAGGAAATAGGGGTTGCTCGGGCTATATTTCGCAAGTCACCTCTACAGAAATGGTCTGGATTAGAGAAGAAAGAAAAGGAAACCAAGCCGACTCTCCGCCAGGGATTCATATGCTAGAACTAGCTCCCCTGACTTTCATTTCCGAAGAAATGTGCAAAACACACCCTAGAATGTGATAAAGGATAATCGCCTCGCCTTGCCACACAAAGCCCCTAGCCGTTGGGACCACTTGACTTCAGAACTTCTCACAAGTCGCCACACACTTTTCACCACTTGCTTCGCCTACCAGACAAAGCGCTTGACTTCCTAGCCGCACGTCCCACCCGCGATTCACGCAGAAGAAGCCACGCACGCACGATCCACAGCCCAGTCGGGACTGCTCCTGTACAGTACTCGCTTCTGCCACACGGCTTTAGTAGTACTGTACACGTTGCCGTTTTCTCGCTGTTGTAGCGCACCACTAGGAATTCCTATCCTATGCACACGAACCGACACCACGACCCTCTGCTCTGCTCTGCAGTATACCACTCGTCTGACAATGGCAAACGTGATACGACTTCTGTTTGACGGAACGGGAGCCAAACCCTCTCTCCGACTCCTCAAAGCTCACCCCAAGCAAACTGCAGGCCTACGCCTTCGTGTTCTTTTCCCTTCTCGGAGAAGGACCCCCGGGCCGCACGCAAACAACATGTCGCTGTCGCACCAAACCCGCCGTTCGCGGAGACCCAATCTCTCCCTAAATCTTTCGACCGTCCAGGGTTTCGACGCGGCCGAGCCGGCTCTTTGGCGGGACGAACAAGATCTCGAGCCGCGAGACGGGACTGAGTCCCTGGCGCCGAGTGCGCCGCGGCCCACGGCAGATCGGCCGCGTCGCGACGAACCGTTGAACACCGGCGCGGGCCGGCCGCCGGCCGGTGCGGCTTCACTTCAACCAACCGCACAGCTCTCATCGGCCGCGCCCGACGGCGTTTTTCCGCATTTTTCCGCTGATCTGGCGGGCGGTCCTGGGACCTCCGCAATTTCGCGCAAAGGCATTAAAGGGCCTGTCAGTGGCTCGATGCCGGCTCGACCTTTCTCTCGTTCCCTGTCCTCCCCCGCACTGGGAGACTCTGCTCGTGCCCCCTCCCCTCGCTCGCCCTACTCGCTGCCCTCCACGCAAAGCTCGGGCGCCAGATCGTCGTCTTCGTCCTCGATATTGTCACCTTCGATGCCGTCACCCTTCTGCGGAGGGAACCAATGCAAATATCTTTCGGACGAGTCACCTATCCGCAGCCAGAGTGCTTCGCGCGTGCCTTCCTGGTATGTTTCTCGCTCTCTGTGCTCTCCTACACCTGTTGTTCTACTGCACACGTGTGCTCTATTTCTGCCAGCTCGGCTGTCAAACTGATCCTCTGCGGGTTCGCTTACAGCCAATCCACTACAACCTTCTATGTGGCCTGCCGCACTGGTCTTATCCGCCTTACTCCTCTACTTGCTTCCAACTTCCTCCTTAGAAAAGGGGCCCCTTTTCTCATCTTCCTCCGTACCCCCCTTTTCTCATCTTCCTCTGTCCCTTCTCGTGCTGTCCCATTTCATCCCGAGACTGTCTCCCCATTTCCACTCCAACTCAGCCTTTCTCCCTTTACTTTTCTCTCTCCGATCCCCGTTTCACCCTGAATCGCACCCTGTGCGTGCAGCATTGCGCGAGTGAGAACAGCACCTGCTACAGCCAGCACGAGTACCGCCATCCACGTCAGCACTCAAGGAAGCACCCAAAGCAGCACCCAAGGCAGCACCCAAGGCAGCTTTCGTAACACGTTGAAGAGCCAGCCACCAAGACAAGGCCCAGCTGCTGCTACCAGCGATACTGGCGCTGCCGTTCCTAGGCCTAGCACCCGCCTCTCCCTTCGTCCTCCACTCTCCCCTCACCCTCCGCCTTCCCCTCACCCTCTGCCTTCCCCTCACTCTCCCCTCTCCCCTCACTCTCCGCTCTCCCCTCACCCTCAGCTCTCCCCCCACCCTCCGCCCTCCCCTCGCCCTCCGCTCTCCCTTCGCCCTCCGCTCTCTCGCGCTTCCTCAATAGCACCTGGAATCGACCAGCACGTTGCAAGTAAAACCCTCGCAGCAAGCGGCGACGCTGCCGCAATTCTTGAGGCGCCTCAAAAATCAATTGCACCAGGACTCGACCAGCACGCCGCTAAGACCCTTGCAGTAAGCGGTGAGGCTGCATCAACCATCCCCCGTCTGCAGCCGCCGTCCCCCACGCCTGTGCCCACGTGGCAGCCGCCGTCGCCCACTCTGGTGCGCAGCCCGCACGCGGAGGGCATTCAGCGACGCGCAGCGGAGGCCAAGGCGCGGCAGGCTCAGATGGACGAGGCGTGGGACGCGCTGATGCTTCAGGATGACCGCCAACATGACGTTCCTGCTGCTGCTACTGCTGCTGCTGCTGCTGCTGCAACTGCTGCTGCTGCTTCCGCTATTCCTGCTTCTGCTGCTGCATCGCTCGCGAAGGAAACGCTGGTAACAACCCCAGGATGCAGCGGTGGGTCTAGCAAAGAGGGTGATGCTGCTAGCGCAGCCAAAACCCAGCCCAGATTTACAACCAACGCCACCTCTTCCCCCACCAGTACTACTCCAACCGAGGCTGTTTCAGCAAACACACACATGCAAACTTCCCTGTCTGCTCCAAGTAAGGCTGCTCCAGCCAATCCCGCTCCAGCAAAGACCGCAGCAGGCGAATCTGCTGCTAGTGCGGATTCTTTGCCCTCGAAGCGGCGAGTGATGCGGCCTCTGACTCCTGATGGTGCTGCTAGGCCGTCCTGGGGTGTTCCCTGGCGGCTTCTAATGCTGTCAGGGCGAAGCCTCAAGGGGAAAAACAGCGGCTTAACAGCACTTAGGGAGGGTGACAGTAACGGGTATGCTGCTGGAGGGGACGAGTCAGGGAACCAGTGTGACGCTGCCAGGTCATCAGGAGCGGTGAGTCGTGGCGTGGTGGTGTCGAGAGGAGGGAGCAGGAGGAGGTTGTGTCGGTCCATGTCTCTCAGCGATGGCCTGCTGGCTGCTGCTGCTGCTTCTGCTGCTACTGCTGCTGATGGTGCTGGCACTGGTGGTGGTGGTGATTCTGGTGAAACTGCTGCTGTAGTTGCTGGTGGCGGCCGCAGTACTGTCGGAACCGAGGCACTTGGAGCAAAGGCAGCACAGGAGGAGTCGCCCCACACTTTGTCGTGCCGTTCACCTCCTAAGACTCGCCATTGCTCTTTGGAACAGCTTGAACCTTCACCGCCCGGCAGCAGCGAGCTGTCTCCTCCCTCCACATGCGCAGCAGGCAGCGAGTCGTCTCATTTCTCCACATGCGCAACTCGTGCCTCCGACCACCCCGCCTTTCAGCCGCCTCCTCCGCCAGGGACAGTTACAGCACGAATGGGCACGAGGACAACGGCAGGAGCAGCAGAGGGAGCAGTATCGGGACCGATGAGGACCACCACAGAGGCCCTTGGGCCGTTTGCTACGGCGAGGGCGCTGAGTGACAGCAACATCAAGCTTCTGGCTGGTGATGGGGTGACAACACAGCATGGCAGCAGCAACATCAAGCTTCTGAGTGACGACCAACACTCTTTTGTTTCTTCCCCCTTTAAGAACACCTCGCTTCAGGGCAGTTCGCCAGAGTGCTCCGTGCTCTACTCTTGCACCATTCCCGACGCGTCAGCCTCCGCCAGCCAATCAGCTCCTCTGGGAAGGTATCACGCTAGGACCACCACCGCTGCCACCAACAACCGGGGTCTGTACAGGAGAGGCACACCGCGGCATGTTTCTTCCTCCTGCTCGGAGCTGCAGCAGCTGCAAGCAGAAGCGGCTCTCCACACACCAGCTGTCCGCTCACCAGCTCTCCACACAGCGGCACGGCCTCCCTGCACACCTGATTCATCGGCCTCTAAGAACGCTACTACTAGTAGAGGCATGAATAGGGGTGGCGCGCTGCGGTTTAGCGCATCCTCTTGCTCAAGCCTGCACGATCTGCAATCACTTCACCCCGTGACATCCTCACCCCCCACATCCGCTCTCCCCACATCCGCTTCCCGCATAGTCGCCCCTTCCACGGCCGTTCCTCCAACAGCTGCCATCATCCCTTCCACATCCGCTGATTCGTCCTCGACAAGCGGATTCTGTAGAGACGCTTGCATATCGTCGTGCTCCGATGTCGACGATTTCCCTTCTGCAGATGCTGCGTTCAACTGTGCGTCGCTTCCGCGTCGCAGCTTGTCGTTGTCTTCACCACTCTCCTCCTCGGCTCCCCTGCTGCCTGTCTCGCCGCTTGAAACGATGGTGGGTGACGATGTAACGAGGCCGAGGCATCTACGAAAGAAGGTGTCTTTCAACACGATCGTTAGGGTTAGAACGTTCATCTCCACATCTGACATTGAGCCTGCTTAAGAGGCAGCACCTGTAGCATGCTGAGATCATGGCTGTGCTCTGGTTGGAACATGCGAGAGGATTTTCGTTATGCAACGACGGATACGCAAAACGGCGAATCCTGGGTTCAGGATTGAGGAGAGGCCTCTAGGAGTCAAAGGCGACGTTGAATTAATGAAGTAATACCGTCTGATTGCCCCTTTCATTCCGCAATTGATCTGTATTGACTCATTCTTGGCGAATATGCCTTTGATATCGAAAAATCACTAAACTAAAACTAAGATATCAACCTTGCCGAACTGTATTGACACATTCTTGCCTTTGACTCATTCTTGCCTTTGATCTGTATTGACTCATTCTTGTCGAACAGTGCTGGTGCTAGGACGGGACACCAACTGGCCGAGCCGAAATCTCATACACCAACTAGGCTGGTTACAGTCATGAGACTTCAGTTACTCGGTTTCCCTGGCTGCACACACGTGATAAGCGGCGTGCAAACTATTCCTCCGCTGGCTCATCTCTGCGGAAGCTTAGGCCTTGTTCGATAGCTTCACAGTCCAGGGGTAACCACAGCCCTATCACAGTATTGCGTGGCTCGGTAAAGGCTCGGAAGCAGCAAACATGGGCTTTAAACCTCACGAGAGGTTAGGCAGATCCAAACCAGAACCTGAAGTACGTTCGGGACACCTACGAATCTGGTGCGGTAATTTTCGCTGCGGACCGCGGTCCAAACACTGTTGCCCACTGGTCAAGCAACAGTACTTTACGGGCAAAATATACTTGGTTTCCGCTGGCTGCACCAACGACAGCCTCCCCAATGCCACTTTGAAGGTGTAAACATTTCGGGCAGAAATTGTGCAAAAACATTTGTACCCTAAAACGTTTGGGGTACAGTTTTCCCGTAAAGCAGTTGATTATTCTATTTTGAAACGCGTTTGTGGTCGAGGGTGTCAAATGATATATATGTGTGATACATATTGGTAGGCTGTAGTGGGGTAGATGTTATAGGGGATAACCCCTTAGGGTTTTCCTACTTGTAAAATTTCTCTCGATAGTCAACTCACCTTGCCTAGCTATCTCAACATGGTATCAGAGCAATGGTCCTAAGGACCTAAGATTGGGGCCCACCTACTCATGAGTTACTTTCCCTACAGCTATACCTACGTGCCTACCTTGCCTGCTGCCCGCGCGCGCCTCGGCTGCATGCGCGCGTGCATTTTTTTTTTTAGCGCGCCCCGCTGCCTTAGCCGCCCGCGTGCTCGCTGCTGTCGCGCGCAGCTCGTCACCGCGCGCAGCCCGCCGCCACGCGCGACCCGCCGCCGCGTGCAGCCAGTAGCCACGCGCAGCCCGCAGCCACGCGCAGCCCGTCGCCGCGCGCAGCCCGCAGCCGCACGCAGCCCGTCGCCGCGCGCAGCCCGCAGCCGCACGCAGCCCGTCGCCGCGCACAGCCAGCTGCCACGCACAGCCCGCAGCCGCGCGCAGCCCGCTGCCGCGCGCAGCCCGCAGCAGCGCGTGCCCTGCCCTGCCTGTGCGCCACTGCCTCGACCTGAGCGCTTAGCCGCCCGTGAGTCGTGCGCTTACCTGCCTTACGCGCGGCCTGTCACAGAACTGCGTGCTTCCTTACCTGCTACAGTTGCCTGCTGCCTGAGCCTGCTGCCTGAACCTGCAGTCTTTGCCTGCTGCCTGAGCCTGCTGCCTGAGCCTGCTGCCTGAGCCTGCTGCCTGAGCCTGCTACCTGAGCCTGCTGCCTGAGCCTGCTGCCTGAGCCTGCTACTTTTGCCTGCGCTACAACCATGGCGACCCTTACTGTTCTCGCCTTTGAGCCTGACGGCCGCCCCATCGAGTTTGACACCTGGCTTAGTGACCTGCGCCTTTACCTTATGACTGACGTCGCAGACGGAGTGTCCCTGCTAGCCTATGTGACCGGCACTGTCCCTACTCCTGCTGAGACTGCTCCTGCCCCTGAACGAGCACAGTGGGAGCTCCGCGATGCTGTCGCGCGCCTTGTTATTCGCAATCACCTACCGATCTCTGAGCGCGCGCATTTCAACCAGCTTCAGACTGCTAAGACGCTGTATGATGCTGTCGTTGCCCGCTATTCCGCCCCGACCACAGCCACCGTTGGTAGTCTCATCCTGCCTTACCTGTTCCCAGACTTAGCCTCGTTTCACACTGCTGCCGACCTTATCACTCACCTCCGCGCTAGTGACGCCCGCTTTCGAGCCGCTCTTACCAAAGAGTTCCTCGCCACGAACACCCCCCCGCTGTACTTCACCCTCTACATCCTCGTCACCCGCCTCCCTGACACTCTTCGCTCTGTCAGGGATTACTTCCTTGCCAAGGATCCTCCAACTATCACTCTGGACGACTTCGAGCAGCAGCTGGTCGCAGCAGAGAAGAACATCCTCGCTGTCGGTGCTGCTCGTGGCACTCCCCGCACTCCCCTCTTTGAGGGGTGCTCCCCCTCCCCTCTTGACCCCTCCTACGCCTCTGCTGCTACTGCTGTCGACTTCCTCGGTGCGGAGAAGGTCGCAGCGGCTTCCGCTCCTGGTGGGAAGCGTGGTGGTGGCAGGGGCGGCAAGGGTGGCAGGGGTGGCGGAGGTGGCGGTGGAGGGAGCGGTGGTGGAGGCGGCGGGGGTGGTGGAGGTGGTGGGGGTGGCCGTGGGGGTGGAGGCGGTGGGTGGGGTGGCGGCAGGACCGGGAGCGGTGGAGGCGGCGGCGGCGGTGGTGGGGGAGGAGGCAGCGGCAGTGGCGGTGGAGGTGGGAGTGGGGGTGGATCTGGCCAGAAGGGTGGCCAGCAGCAGCAGCAGCAGCAACAGCCACAGCAGCAGCAGCAGCTTCCTCCCCTCACCTCCCAGCAGCTCAATGACTGGTATGCTGGGCGTGGGGCGTCTCGGGGTTCTGACCGCTGCCCCTATGTCATTCGTACTGGCCCCCGCAAGGGTCGCCCCTGCAACGGTTTTCACACTGAGTATCGTTGTTTTGCTAGGCTTAGTGACGCCTGGCGTACTAAGTATCCTGATGCTACTGAGTTCCCCAACTGGGCAGAGCTGCTTAGGCGTGATGTGCCTATCTTTGATCTGGACTATGATGTTATTCTTGCTGCCATGTATGCATTGACTGTTAGTGCTGAGGGTGACTGCTACTTGTGTGTGCCGCCTGACCCCGGTATAAGGACTGCAGCCCTAGGTGCTAGTGAGTCTGCTCCCCTTGGTACTGAGTCGGCTCAGGCCTTGCACACGTTTACACTTGACTCTGGTGCTTCCCGCTGTTTCTTTCGTGATAGCACCACCGTCACTCCGCTCCCTGCACCTGTCCCTGTCTCCCTGGCTGACCCCTCTGGGGGCCCAGTGCTTGCACGCGGCACGACTGTGCTCCCGTGCCCGGCGGTCCCGTCTGGTGAGCTGTCAGGTCTCCTCGTTCCCTCGTTCTCTACGAACCTGGTGAGCAACGCCGTCCTCCAGGATCACTGGGTTGACACCTGGACTCCTGGAGGGCAGCGTGTGGCGATCTGTACGTGCTCCAAGACTGGCCGCCACCTGGCCACGTTCACTCGTGAGCCGGGGTCCAGTCTGTACACCCTCACCACTGTTTCACGCTCCGCTCCTTTGTCTCCACAGCTGTACGCGTCTGCTCAGGTAGCTACCCAGTGTGAGTGCCGCCGCCTGTCGCACGACACGCTCCTGTGGCACCACCGCCTTGGTCACCCCTCCCTGCCTCGCCTTCGTAGCATGCACTCTCGCTCTCTGGTCTCTGGGCTTCCCAGGTCTCTGCCTGCCCTCCCTCCCTCGCCTGCGCCGCCCTGCATTCCCTGCGTCGAGGGGCGGCAGCGCGCCGCTCCTCACTCCTCCTCGTTTCCTCCCACAGAGGCTCCCCTGCAGACGCTTCACCTGGACGTGTGGGGCCCAGCCCGCGTCCAGGGACAGGGCCGTGAGCGGTACTTTCTGCTGGTTGTCGACGACTTCACGCGTTACACCACGGTCTTCCCCTTGCGCAGCAAGGGAGACGTCCCTGCTGTTTTGATCCCCTGGATCCGCGCTGTGCGTCTCCAGCTCCGCGAGCGGTTCGAGCGGGACTTTCCTGTCCTGCGTCTGCACTCTGACAGAGGTGGTGAGTTCTCCTCTGACCTCTTGGCAGCCTTCTGTGCGGAGCACGGCATCACCCAGTCGTTCACGCTCCCGGCCTCTCCGCAGCAGAATGGGGTTGCTGAGCGCCGCATTGGCTTAGTCATGGAGGTCGCTCGTACCTCCATGATCCATGCGGCGGCTCCCCATTTTCTGTGGCCGTTCGCGGTCCGGTACGCCGCGCATCAGCTCAACCTCTGGCCCCGTGTCTCCTTGCCGGAGACCTCGCCCACACTGCTGTGGACGGGGGAGGTTGGCGATGCGTCGCGTTTCCGGGTCTGGGGTGCTCGTGCCTTTGTCCGCGATCTCACCGCGGACAAGCTCTCTGCTCGCGCCATTCCCTGCGTCTTCCTTGGTTTTCCTCCTGACGCGCCTGGCTGGCAGTTTTACGACCCCACCTCGCGCCGTGTCTTTGCGTCTCAGGACGTCACCTTTGACGAGTCTGTTCCCTTCTACCGTCTCTTTCCCTACCGCACTGTCTCTCGCCCCCCCCCGCCGCTCTTTCTCGCTCCAGGTCCTCCCCAGGTAGACCCCCTCCCCGCGCCAGGTCCTGCTCCTTCAGGTGTTTCTCAGGTAGACCCTCCGGTACCTGCGCCTGTTGAGGTCACTGGTGACTCAGGTCCTGCTGGAGGTGGTCCTGCTCGGGGTGCTGTCTCTGGGGGTGCTGAGCCTGGGGGTGCGGAGCCTGAGCGAGAGGCGCCTAGAGGTGCTGAGCCTGGGGGTGCGGAGTCTGGGGATGCCGTGCCTGTGCGTGAGGAGCCTGGCGGTGCTGAGCTTGGGGGTGTCGAGTCTGAGGGTGCTGTGCCTGCGCGTGAGGAGCCTGGAGGTGCTGAGCTTGCGGGTGCCGAGTCTGCGGGTACTGAGCCTACGCGTGAGGAGCCTGGGGGTGCTGGCGCTGGAGGTTCTGGAGCAGCTGGGGGTGCTGGCGCGGGGGGTTCTGAGTCTGCTGTTGCGCGGTCTCCTTGGAGTAGCCGCCTTCGTCCACGTGTGCCTCTCACCCCACAGCAGCTCCAGGACTGGTACGGTCACCGTCAGCGTCGCGCTGCTGGAGCTAGGAGTGGTGCTGGACCTTTGTCTACTGGAGGTGCTGGAGTCGCTGGTTCTGGAGGTACTCGTACTGGAGACACTGAGGCTGGAGACCCTGGGACTGGAGGTGCTGGCTCTGGGGGTGCTGCTGCTGGTGACACTGAGGCTGGAGACCCTGGGACTGGGGGTGCTGGTTCTGGGGGTGCTACTGCTGGAGACACAGGGGCTGGAGACACTGGGACTGGAGGTGACGACTCTGGGACTGGAGCTTCTGGAGCTGCTGGAGGTTCTGGAGCTGCTGGAGGTACTGGAGCTGCTGGGGGTACTGGAGCTGCTGGAGCTGCCGGTACTGATGCAGCTGCGCCGACACGACTGTTCTTCGCTCCGCCGTCTCCGTCGTCTCTGCCGCCGTCTGACTCTGTTCTTCGTCAGGTTCTTACTCTCCCGTCGTCTACTGGTCTTCCGTTACAGCCTAGCTCACCGCTGCCTGCTCCTTCTCCTTACACTGAGCAGACTGGTAGTCCTGCTGAGCGTCGTGAGCCTGTGTCGCGTCCTGTCTCGCCTGCTCGTCCCGGTCGTCGTGTTCCTCGTTCGCGTCAGCAGGCTGTCCCCAGCACACACCTCGTAGTTCGTCGTCCTTCCTCTGCTCTGCAGCCTGTTCCTCTTCCGTCTCCCCCTGCGTCCTCTCTACCTGACGTTCCAGACCCTGAGTCTGACCGGTTTCGTGCTGAGCACCCTACTGTCACGCGTCTGCTAGCCACTGTTGTCACTGACCCGTCGTTTGAGTCTACTGCTGCGTCTGCTCTTGTCGCTGAGCTTGTTGACTTTGCTGCTGCCTGTCGTCTAGACTACGCCGCCGGTCTTGTTACTGAGTCTGCGTCTGTCTGTCCTCCGTCCGTCGGGGGTGAGTGTGCTCTTAGCACGGACGTCCTTGAGGACAGGCAGGAGGAGTTCCAGTGTCTTGCTGCTGCTTTACCTCATCTTGTGTCCTCGCTACTTGCCCCTGAGGGAGACCCGGATGCACCAGACATCCCGACTCCGCGCTCTTACGCAGAGGCGATAGAGAGTCCCTACTCCTCTCAGTGGCAGGCAGCCATGGACGCAGAGATGGCTTCCTGGAAGTCCACAGGCACCTATGTCGACGAGGTTCCCCCACCTGGGGCGAACATCGTCAGTGGCATGTGGATTTTCAGGGTGAAGCGGCCGCCGGGTTCTCCGCCTGTCTTCAAGGCGCGTTACGTGGCTCGAGGCTTCAGTCAGCGAGAGGGAGTTGACTTCTTCCAGACCTTCTCCCCCACCCCGAAGATGACCACTCTTCGGGTGCTGCTGCACGTTGCTGCTCACCGTGACTACGAGCTTCACTCTCTTGACTTCAGCACTGCTTTCTTACAGGGCAGCCTGCACGAGGAGATCTGGCTGCGCCGCCCCCCGGGCTTCACTGGGTCGTTCCCTCCTGGCACCCAGTGGAGCCTCCGACGGCCGGTCTACGGTCTCCGCCAGGCGCCACGTGAGTGGCACGACACACTGAGGACGACACTTGCGGCTCTTGGGTTTGCGCCTTCTACTGCTGACCCGTCGCTGTTTCTGCGCACAGACACTTCACTGCCGCCGTTCTACATCCTCGTGTACGTCGACGACTTGGTTTTTGCCACTGCTGACACTGAGGCTCTCGCCCACGTGAAGTCGGAGCTACAGAAGAGACACACGTGCACTGACTTGGGTGAGCTGCGCAGCTACCTTGGCTTGCAGATCACCCGGGACAGAGCACGCCGCACCATCACCTTGACTCAGTCACACATGGTGCAGCAGGTCCTTCAGCGCTTCGGCTTCACCTGGTCTTCAGCACAGGCCACTCCTCTGGCTACAGGTCACACGCTCTCAGCTCCACCTTCGGACGAGTCCGTAGAGCCGAGTGGTCCTTACCCAGAGCTAGTCGGCTGCCTCATGTACCTGATGACTTGCACTCGACCTGACCTCGCGTACCCTCTTGGTCTCCTCGCTCGCTACGTGGCTCCTGGTCGACACCGACCTGAGCACATGGCTGCTGCTAAGAGGGTACTGCGCTACTTGTGCAGCACATCAGGCATGGGGCTAGTGCTTGGAGGGACGAGCCCAGTTGTCCTCACTGGGCACTCAGACGCTTCTTGGGTTGACGACCTGGCTACTCAGCGGTCGTCACAGGGTTACACCTTCAGCCTTGGCTCTGGTTCAGTTTCGTGGCGTTCTACACGCTCGTCTTCAGTTCTTGGCTCCAGTTGTGAGGCTGAGATCTACGCCACCGCCATGGCTGCACAGGAGTTACGCTGGCTCACCTACCTGCTGACTGACTTGGGAGAGCAGCCTCGTTCTCCTCCAGTGCTGTACGTTGACAACAAGGCCGCCATTGCCTTGTGTGAGGAGCACAGACTGGAGCACAGAACGAAGCACATTGCTCTGCGTTACTTCCTGGCTCGAGAGTTGCAGCAGCGAGGCCAGCTTTGTCTTCGTTACGTGGCCACTCGGGCCAACACTGCTGATATATTCACCAAGGCACTTCCGTCTGGTGATCATCAGCGTTTTTGTACTCTGTTAGGCCTTGTGCCTATGCTTCCACACTTGCTGTAGTCTTTGCTTGTACTGTGATCTATATACATATATACCTGCATGCTGGCTCTTGCTAGGTAGCTCGACACTGTACTGTCATTGCTGCATATATATCTCTGCATGTGAACTGGCCTTGTGGCCATTTGCTTGTGCTCAGAATGTGTGGTGACGTTGTGATCCACCCTGAGCTTGTTTTGTTTCTCTTGACTGGTCTTGTGACCCGTTGCTCTCCCCCACTTTGCCTATGGGGGTGTGTCAAATGATATATATGTGTGATACATATTGGTAGGCTGTAGTGGGGTAGATGTTATAGGGGATAACCCCTTAGGGTTTTCCTACTTGTAAAATTTCTCTCGATAGTCAACTCACCTTGCCTAGCTATCTCAACAGAGGGTACATTGTGATGTGAAATTTTCATCTTTCAAATACCCAGCAGTGAGTTCTCCGAAGTTCAACACGTGCTATTTTGGAATTTTGTGTAACAATTTGTCGTATCTGATTTTGCTAGATCAATTGAATTGCGCACTGTGTCAGTTTGTTTTATTCATTGACTACGCGGTTCTGACTGTTGCGACTTGGGCTGTTCGGGCACCTATCAAAACTGTAAACCAAGTCAAGTTGCATCTGGAAGGTAGTGACCCCAGGTTCGGAAACCCTAGGCCGATTCGGCTATACTGTGGTGGGGCTGTACAAAAGAATGAAGTGCAATTGAACAGGGCCTTTACATGCCTCCTACCTACAGCAAGTGTTACGAATAGTACAATTTAATTGTTACTGAACACTCCTCACCGCAGCAAAGAGAAGCACGCAGTATCGAAGCAAGAACGCGAACCGTCAGACGGTTGGAGATTGACTCGAAGCGTCAGACAGTTGGGGCGCATCTGGACCGTCGGAGCAGACGGCATCGGGCAGCTGCAGGCAGGATGGTTTCGGCGGGAACAGTTTCGTAACTGTACGCGCCGCACGGTTGGGAATGTATTTGAATAAGGGAATGTACCCCTTAGAGTACATGGCTAGTTAGGTCGCTTCGCATTCTCCTGTACTCATATTTATATTTGCTGTATTTGCATGTTTTAATCATCTCAAAGCATTTTACATTCACTCTGCTATTGAGGTCAAGGGCCCACCAACTATCTACCTACGTGCGAACCTTCCCGAGTAGATCCTGGTAAGCGATCATTCTCTGATCGTAGCAGCAAGGATGAGGGATACCGCGTCGTCATAGGTACAGTGGAACCTATTGCTGATTCTAGGTATCTGATTTGAAGATTGAATGACATCGCGCTAATCCCGGTTTTTTTGGGTGAATTTATCTGTAACGGAACTTCCGGCTGTTTCATGTAGTGTGATACAATCAGATCCCACAATGTCGCGTTTCTGAGCTCGACTGACCAGGTTCCTCCACCTGAATCCGAATCTAGTTGTTGAACCAGCAACCATGGATTCAAACGTGCACTTTCTGCATTCGTGCCCAGCTAGGCCCAGACGTGGCACTCTGCTGGCTTCCGAGCGACCATTTCAGATCCAGCGTCATTTCCCGTATTCACCATCGGTTTTCCACTTTTTGAGCTGTCAAATGTGCCTCGTCGAGTTCATCTGCACCGACGTGGAAGTGTCCAGCCTGAACCTGCCGTCAGCATCGCGCACAGCCTTCCTTCCATCTCCCTCCTTCCGAATCGGCTACTCGTCATCGACCGACGCGGTACGATGGCGTGGCAGATCGAACCAACCCCCACCCCAAACAGCGCGTCAACTCGCGGAGATTCCGCACTGCATACGTGTAGTCCGATCGGCGGTGGTCCCCACAAACCACCGTCTACACGCTATCTTCCCCTTCGTTCTCCGCCAAACCTCACCCACAACGAACACACAACACCCCTGTCGTTGAACCAAACCACCTGAAAGAAGTACAGTATACCTACCACAGACTGCACCCTTCATTCATATTGAACCAGACTGAGTTCAAGCACAGTTCACTGGTCATCTAATTTCACATTCCTTCGTCTGCTCAGGAGCCGTCACCTGCTGCTGCTCACCGTCTTCTACGGCTTCGTGCCCGATTTGCCCGTTTCTTCGAGGTCATTTTTCCTAAGCGTCACCCTTTTTCACGCTTAACACCATAATCATGGCGGAGACACAAGACGTCACCATGATCTTTGTTCATATGAGCAACCGCAGCCTTTCGGAATCGTCGGCTTCATCGCAGCAGGTCTCGCCATTGATGAGACGGAGTCTCGCTGACGGATCATGCTCGTTATCCAACGAGGGCCACGGGTTTCAATCCACCGTGAAATCCATGTCCTGCCGCATTGATACTGCTCGGCGTAGTATGCTTGGCGACTCGTGGTGGGTTTCAGCCTGAAATGCCATCTCATATTTTGTCTCACATCGTACGCGATCCTGCATCCAAAGATGGTTGGCTTCCGTCCTAATGTCCAGCAGTTGGTGGATCGCGAATGGGCTCACGTGATAGCGGTCGGTGTCAAATGTTCATAGAGAGGGTTGTGGATACGTCGCGGATGGTTTCACTATGCTGGACACTACATACCTCGGGTTGTACATGTGGTACCGTGCTTCCAGCCACCATTTAGATGGGGCAGTGTATAGGCAATGGCCTGAAAGGCCTTGCGGTCCATTTTTGTGTCTTGCAAGTTGTACATGATCTGTGTATATCTCCATTTATTCAAAAGAATGTCCTTGTGAATCTATTGTGGGCAGTGCAGCTCTGATTTGCACGAGTGCTTCGCCAGATGATTACTTGAGGATTTGCGCAGACTGGTCTCAACTGGACACAGGAGATGCAACAAGCACGACATTTTTTAATATATGGATATGCCCTGGAGAAAGGATATTTGGCGAGAGCAGCAACGTCGCATCCTTGTCTGACGTGTGAGCTGAGGCGACAACAATTGAAAGAATATGTACTGCTGTATGTACAATGGTAGCAAATACTGGTAACTTCAGTGTTCAATCCACGTATCCGGTGGACAATAAGTAAATGTGTGCTCAAGAAACTCGTTACGGTATTCACCTGAAGCAAATGTGCTCTGAATGGCTATGCTAGTCACTGGTGGACACATAGTGTGGACTAAACATCACGAATTGTCAGAGTCGGTGTCGTCTTCAAGCGGGACCTCATGACGGGGAGCATTGTACTTGTCCCGAAGAGGCTTGCACGGAATAAAGTCGCCTCGAGAGTCAGCTCCGTAAAATAAAAGATACAGGTATGGGTGGATCATTTGCTCCTGCAGGAAGAAGGGATGATATGAGCATGTTAGCAGATAGATGAAATGCAGATGACATGACATGAAAAAAAGCATGGTATAAGAGGGAGTGTTGACAGACCGAAGGTTGATAGGGAGTGGGCGGGAGAGGGTGGGACAAATTACCTTATCAGCCTCCTCAGGGACGTCAAGCAGGTCCTCTGCAACTGCCAGCCAAACAACCAAGGTACACCACTTGCCATCAACTCCATGATACGTGATGACCCTGTGGAGCACAAAATATAGAGGCTGCGATCGCGAGTTGGCCAAGAACCGAAAATCCACTTACCATATGCAACTGGAAACCTAGCTCCATTGCCCAAGTCAAGTAAGATCTGCAAAAAGGGTAAAAGACAAGGGCAATGAGTTATACGGCCATTCTGCTGACGTAAACAAAACACAAACAAAAGCCGGAGCGAGGTGGCAGGGCAGCTGCATCACTACACATGTCCATCCAGACGAACCTGGTAGAAGGGCTGGTTGGGACCCCGCGAAAGTCGGCTTATCTTAGCTCCCGACATCCACTCCTCCGTCTCACAGCACATGGGGTCCATCCCCGCGACAATGCCTCGATAGCCTGTGCGAACAGGTAAGGACGCGGAGGTTCGACAAAGAACACGTTGGGCTAAGAAAGCGGAGACTGTATCCAGGCACAGCAGAACGGAAAGCCCTGGGAGCTATTTGGCTAGGCCTTCACAGTTGAGATTATGACACAAGCCAGGGACTTCTCTGAACAAGGACTCACCAAATTCTTTGTGAGTAACTTTCTGCCCTAGCCGGAGCTTGTAAGTGACGTTGCCCATAGCCAACGCTGCAGCAGAAGCTGCCAGCGTGTCACCCTGCAAAATAGAGAGTTCCACTCCTTAAAAAGTTTCATAATTATGCATAAACAGTGCTCACTAGTGCAGCAGTGAACTTTTCTGACACCCCAATCGGTCCACTGCTGCGAAGTCACTACTTTTGCAGGCAAGGCACGCACCTCTAGTTGGCTCATTTTCTTTGATTTCAGCTGCTTCCTCGTACAGCTCCTGCTCCACCGCTCGCTGCAGCGCTGCTCTGTCAGTAGCATCCAGTATTCACATAATAAATTAGACAACAAGAGAAATAATGGAGCAGACATAATAATCTACGCACAAGATAATGGTAAAGAAGAATCTGTGAACGAAGTTCCTGACAGATGATCTTACTTGAGGCGTAACAAGGCTAAGCCCTTGTCTTGAGCTGCTTCTTTGGATGAAGTTCCCATCTTTGCTTCTCTCTGTCGTGCGATTTCACGATCAAGCTGCCACAGCAGGATAATCAGAGAACAAGGCGGCCGAGAGTAAGAGACGGATACGAAGAGAACGATACGCGACCTTCACCTGGATTACGCAGGAGTAGTCGAAACACATCAATGGTCTTACCTCCGCAATCTTTTCCCGGAGTAGCTGAGCAGGTTCGTATTGGTCCAAGTTGAGCGCTTTCTGCGGAACGAGTAAGGAGGATCAGAAGTTACCTTTCCAGGCAAAACAGTGGTATTGGTCTAGTGGAATCGACATTGCAGACTGTAGTTCTCGCATGATGCTGCTGGCATGTGAAAGCTTCCTTGATTTGAAAAGCAGCGAAAAGTTTCCTCACCTGAAGCCTGGTGTTAAGATCCAGTTGGTAGAAGAAGAGCAGCAGCTCCTCGTTCACCATGGTGCTGTGCTCAACTGATGGATCTAGACCAGCATTCCCGCTGGTTGACGACGCTCGTGTAGCCGTCCGATGACGGTGTGATTCAGGACGCATCGAACGGTGTAACTGTGAGCGCTGTGACAATGCACCAGAAAGACTTCTATGTCCATTATGATTTGAAAACGAATGGTTGAGCCTCTGGCGTAGCGATCCTAACGGGGCGAGAGGTCGCCGACAAGGAATTTGTGAGTTGAATAAATCAGTTGTTTGCAATGTCCGACGCTTGCGACCATGATAGGTCGTACGCTTCAACAGGGTACCAGGCTGGACATGGGATACGATGCAATATTGCGACATGTCGCTAGCTGCTGGCTGTCTTGTGGTTGACGATCCTAGAACGCCAGTCTATCAAAGGGCGATGGACATAGAAAAACGCTGGTCCTAAAAAGCGCCCGCGAATTTCCAGTGTGCTGAGTCTGGACTGGTATTTTTCGCTTCCTGTTCGAAGCATTTGTACACAAGCTTCCTGTTTCAGCCATGGCTTCTGTCGGAATTTGGGCCAGCAGGAGGGAATGATGGGAGATTGTAGTGGAGGCACCACTATAGTCACCGAAGTTCCAGAAGTTGGGACATTTTGGAGTCGGAGATCCAGATAACACATTATTTGTAAAACGAATTGTGGTATCAAATTGTGAGTTTCGGGACAGCAGCAGAAAACCGCGGCTGAGTATGAAAGAGATGTAAAATAATCCCCTCCTCAAACTTTGTATCCAGAAGTGGCCTAGTCAGTAGAAAGAGGCACTTCCGATAGATGAGGTCCTGGGATCGAACCCACCCCCGTGCAGGCGTGTTCTGCCAGCCCCAAGTAGGGGTTAGCACGTGCTCATCTAGGAATGGATACCCCTTAAACCTGGTTACGACCAGAAAAAACAACTTTAACCTCCTCGAACTTTGTGTGGCGCGACGCTCATGATTGGTTATTTTCCTTTGCCGAATTGGCTGTTCGCAAATGCGTATCTTCTCCAACTGACAGTCTACATCCATCGCCTTGCTGTCAATCAAACTTGTCGCCAACTGACTGATCCCTAAGTTTTTTTCGCCAGTCATCTAAAATTCAGTGAGCCAGTTCAGACACAACCTCCCCCTGGGTTGATCTGCCGGCATTTCCTATCTTTACAGGTTTGCAGCTGATTCTGCTGCAGTCACGAGCAGTATTTTTTCCGTGGCTCTAAAATTGCAGCCATGGCTGAAGCTCCTGCTGGGGAAGGCGCCATGAAGTGGGCGATCAAGACAGCGGATGCTGTGCCTGCGTCAGAAGGGGTGCTTTCTAAAGGTGAATCTCTTGGACTTGCAACATCTGCACAGAGTGCATCTTTGCCACTCTGACTGAGGACAAGCTTTCTGGCTTCTTATTTCGATGCAGGACCAACGTATAAAAGTTTTTACGCCAAGGATGGGTATGCGAAGTTGGAAGGCATCAATACCGTCTGGGAGCTTTTCGAGTACGTTCAACCGTTTAAATGTTGTATATTCTCTGAATATCCCAAGTCTTGTTACCGTCTTCAGCGTACATCATCCCTGATTCTGGAGTCATCTGCTCTTCAACTTAAATCCATTTAGGTCAGTCGTCTTGCACGATTCTCTAACCTTCAAAGTGTGATGATTTCAGCAATTCCGTCAAGAAATTCGCGAAGAACAAGTTCCTTGGAAAGCGATCAGTTGTCAACGGCGTGGTAAGCATTTTACTCGCCATGATTACGTAACAATTTCCTTTTTGCTGTTGCTATCGCTCTATCATACCAGTAACCTTTGATGATAGCAGTGTCGACATCAGCTAATATTAATTCAATTCCTGCAATGTTTCACAGTTTCTTGTAATAAGTATCTGTTCCACATTAATATCCTTTCAGGCGGGTCCGTACGAATGGCAAACGTATGAGGAGGTTGGCGCTACGGTCAAGAAGATCGCGTCTGCTTTTCGCTTCAACGGTCTTCAACCTGTAATACGATTCTCTCATTCACCAGATGCTCAGATTTTCTGTATTCGGATTTTTTTTTCACAATAAAGTAATAGCAACGCCGTTTTCACCAACTAGGTCTTATCCGCGTGCATTTCTTTTACGCAGCAAAGCCGTGTTGGCATCTATGGGATCAACTCGCCAGAGTGGTTCATGACCATGGAGGTGCGCCTCGCCTGTTTCTCGCAAACATTTATGAAGCATTGCTCCTTCTTCTCACGCGAGCATCCGTTTCTCAGTCCCTGATAATTTAGCCGCATCAGCTGTGCTGAGGAGAATACCTGCTGATGTTGTGCTGCGAGTGTTTGTAACCTTGTGCAGGCATGCAACAGCCAGTCGATCCACTGCGTGCCACTCTATGACACCCTTGGTACGTGTCCGTTGGGAGGTTCCACTATGTCGTGAAGGTCAATTTGCTCCTGAACATATCATTGAAGCAACCTCATCTACTTTTCCCCAGCGAGCTCCTCTCACTTACGTTCGCATTTCTGCTGCATAATTTCACTTCCATTCCCTATAATACCCCTTCCGTGTGACATGTCTTATGTCCAGGCCCTGAAGCCGTGGAGTTTATTCTTAACCACGCAGAGGTGTCTCTGGTCGCTGTCATGCCTGCCAATCTCCCTGCGGTGAGATTCCTAGTCCAGTGCGACCCAACCAGCTGGAAGGTTATAGCTTTGAAACTGCTTCCAAATCTGCGCACGTTTCTAATTTATTATAGCTTGACCCTTTGTGCTGCTCTGATGTGCATCGTTTGTGACTTTCTGATCCGGTCGCGTCGTTCTCTTTTAATTCGCAGCTTCTCAAGAGTCTTCCGAAGTGCACGGAGAATGTAAAGAGTAAGTGGTGTTCTTATCTGCCATTCGCCTCGTTAACATGCTGATGTTTTGATTTTTTCCCACGTTTCAATGAACCCTTTCGAACGCCCTCCTGCTCAAAAGGCTCTTCTGTCACCTGTGGGTATGTGTGAAATCCTCCTTTGTTTCTGGCAGCTGTTTTAAGCATGGGACCCGTGGATGAGGAATCAGGCAAGGCGCTGAAGGACCTTGGCATTAAAGCGCTTTCATGGGAGGAGGCTCTTAAGGAGGTACCATTCAGTGAGATTGCATTGGGGGTGCCTGGATGCAGTTCTTTTTCAGACCTGCTCCGGTTTTTGCAGAACAGCCAGATTTGCCGTTCTCTTTCAGTGAACACATGTGGACCAGCTAGGGGGTCTATCTAATACTTTCTGAAAGTGCCTTTAGGACAATGATTGCAGTCAAATTGTAGCAGGAGAAACGATTATCGATTTGGAGCACCACACCTTTTGGTGCCTTCTTCTGGATGTTTTCAGGGCGAGTCGAATCCTGCAGAGCCCATCCCTCCAAAGCCAGAGGATATCTGCACGATCATGTACACTTCAGGTACTTCTTGTTGCATCATTGGATGTAGCATGTTCAGTTTCAGGTATGCCCATTTGTGCCACATTTTGTCAATACAGAAACTACCACTGTTGCCACTAACAAATTGTCATGCCTGCGTACCCTCCCTAATTCCCCCTCTTCCCACTCCAGGCACCACTGGCGAGCCCAAGGGCGTTCTCTTGACACACAGGGCATTGCTGGCTGCCATCGCCGGGAATAAGGAATTTGTTGCATACAATAACATCAACGTAAGACTCGGCTCCATACAGTCAGTCACAGCAACACATGCGGGTGCTTTTAACAGCAAAATGCGTCAACCCAATCTTCCAGCGTCAGCCTTTGTGCCGGTCTACGTATCTGCCGATTCAACCTGGCAATAGTAGTTGTGAGATAGCAGCAGCTTGTGGTTCCTGATATTGGGCTTCATTTGCCCCGTGTTTCACAGTTCGGCGAAGATGAGGTGTATCTGTCCTACCTGCCCCTGGCTCACATCTTTGACCGCTCAGCCGAAGAGCTCATCACCTACTTCGGTGGCGCCATTGGCTTCTGGCGCGGGGTGAGTCCTCCTCTTATGCACATGCAGGGCAGTCTCTGTTCGTTTGCCACAGCAAGAGCCATCATGGGCAAGACCCGGCATGAGAAAGAGAGCCAGCATGGGCAAGACCCGGCATGAGAAAGAGAGCCAGCATGAGAAAGAGAGCCAGCATGAGTAGGACAGCCAGCATGGTTTGGGCTGTGTAGGTCCACAGTCAGATCAGAGCACGTGCCTTTTGCTCTTTTACTGGGATGTCTCGGCCTTACCCTTTCTCCCGTCCTGCCTCTCTCCAGGACGTCAAGGTGCTCACAGAGGACATTGCAGAGCTTAAGCCCACCTTCTTCTGTGGCGTGCCTCGCATCTTTGACCGCATCTACGCTGGTCAGCACCCCCCTCTCCCCTCTCCCCTCTCCCCTCTTCCCACTCCCCACTCCACACTTCCTTCTCCCCTCTCCCCTCTCCGTGCTTCTGTGGTGTCCCTAGCATATTTGACCGCATCTATGCTGGTCAGCAACCCCCTCACGACTACGACTTTCCTGGTCCCTCACCACTATCAAGCACAATCCTCCTCTGCTGTCGCACTGGTTCCCTGTGCTTGTCTCTCTCTATGCCTGCCCTGCATCACACTGCCATCTCAGCGTTCTGCGTTTCTCATAGACCTTGTCGTTTATCATCGCTCTGCTGCCTGCCAGGCGTGAAGGCGAAGGTGGAAGCAGCAGGGGGCATCAGCAAGTTCCTTTTTGACTTCGCCTTCAGCCGCAAGCAGGCTCGCATCCGGGCAGGCGTGGCCGTGCAGTTTGCCGCTCCAATCTCAGACGCGATTGTCTTCAACAAGGTATGCCATCGCCTTTGAAAACGTTCTCTGCCTGATGTCGAGGCATCCTCTGCTGCTTCTTGTTTGAAAGCAATTTATTGCACTGTCATTGTCTGTCAGTGTTGGTCAATAGCCCTGGTGGGTTGTTAAGGATTTTCCTTTCCCTGCTTTCTCTTGCACCCTGTTCCCCATCTCCCTTTCATATCTCCCCTGTGCAGGTCAAGGCGCGCCTGGGAGGGCGGGTGAAGGCCATCTGCTCCGGTGCTGCACCTCTTGCCCCCCACGTGGAGGAGTTCCTCAAGATCACCATGTGCTGCCCCGTGGTGCAGGGGTATGGTGAGTCTCTTTACTGGTTTATAGAGCGGTTCAAGGTCACCATGTGGTGATGCACCCCTCCTCCCCCACGTGGAGGATTTACTCAAGATCACCATGTGCTTCCCGGGGTGCAAGGTCAAGGGGTGAATGTGGTATTACCCTCTCAATCCCGTCTCGTTTTCTCAGTGCACCCCCTTCCCTCCCTCCAAATCCCTTCCAATCCCATCAGGTCTGACGGAGACCAACGAGAGTGGGTTCATCTCATACACAGAGGGCATTCAGCAGGCAGGCATAGTCGGCGCGCCCATGCCCGCTCTAGACGCGCCTTGAGTCTGTGCCTGACATGAACAATGACGCCCTCGCCACTCCCAGTCGTGTTCCCTCACCTCATTCCCTCTATTTCTCCCACCTTCTTGCGCCGCTTCCACCCCCTTGACCCCTACCAATCCCCCTTTCAATGCCGCCTAAATCCCACCAGGTTTGACCGAGACGAACGCCAGTGGGTTCATCTCGTACACAGAGGGCATAGAGCAGGCAGGCACGGTGGGCCCGCCCATGCCAACTCTCGAGACGCGCCTCGAGTCCGTGCCTGACATGAACTATGACGCTCTTGCCACTCCGGCGCGTGGGGAGATCTGCCTCCGCGGCCCGATACTGTTCTCGGGGTACTACAAGCGTGATGATCTGACCAAGGAGGCGATTGATGATGAAGGGTGGTTCCATACAGGTGCGAGAGAGGGGATGGGTAGGAGGGGGTTGGTTGGAATGGGGGTGCGCTGAAGCGTGGGTGGTGGAATGGTTGGGGGAATGTCTGACTCTGTGGCCTGATGGTGTGTGTGTGTTGGTTGTGAGCAGGAGATGTGGGTGAGTGGCAGCCGGATGGTTCAATGAAGATTGTGGATCGCAAGAAGAACATCTTCAAGCTCGCTCAGGGCGAGTATGTGGCTGTGGAGAACCTCGAGAACGTGTATGGCAACTGCTCCGCAGGATATAGACATGGTGAGTTGCTTACTTTTGGATTAAAGTATGTTTCATAATGCCTAGATACAGCTATTCCTTGCTACTGTAAATAACACAGAGACAGACAATGACACGTCGATTGCTCTGCTGTAGGCGTTAAGGGAACGCTCTCTCCCACAAGTGGCCTTTTTCCACTGCAATCTACCCCATTGCCCTCCTTCACCACTCTCACGTGTGTAGCATCATGTATGCATTTGTGCTCGCAGTTGTGACAGATAACAGGGACTCTGAGTTATCCTGTTTTCTACCCCTTACCGTCCTGTTTTACCACACTCTACATCGGCTCACCCTGGTGTAACCCACTCTACCCCTTTCCACCTCATTGCATCCCTCTCCACCCCACTTTCAGGTGTGGGTGTACGGGAACAGCTTTGAGTCGGTGCTGGTGGCGGTGGTGGTGCCAAACCAGCCGGCTCTAGAGGCGTGGGCCAAGGGCGCTGGTGTGGAGGGCGACTATGCTGCCCTGTGCCAGACGCCCCAGGCCAAGAGCTTCATTCTGGAGAAGCTTGTAGAGACGGGGAAGAAGGGCAAGGTGAGATGGGGGGGGATGGGCGAGGGGAGAGAGGGGGGAGGAGAGCAGGAAAGGAGGTGGGGATGGGAAGGGAAAGGGGAGAGGGGGAAAAAGAATTGGAGAGAGGGAAAGGTGAGGGGACGGGGGTGACGCAGTGCAGGTGATTTACCTCCGACACCCACCCTCCCCTCCATCACACCTTTCATCCCTCTCTCCTGCACCCTCTCCTTCACTTTGACTGTGTCACATTCGCCCTAAGCAGTACACATTGATCAGCCCCGTCTTTCACTTTCGAATTATAAGATTCTCACCCCACCTTCGCACTGGCATCATCACTCCCTCCCTCCCTCCCTCCCTCCCTCCCTCCCTCTCTCCCTCCCTCCCTCCCTCCCTCCCTCCCTCCCTCCCTCCCTCCCTCCCTCCCTCCCTCCCTCCCTCCCTCCCCACCTCCCTCCCTCCCTCCCTCCCCCCCCTTTCCCTCCCTCCACCCCCCCTTCCCTCCCTTTCTCCCTCTCTCCCTCCCTCCCCACCTCCCTCCCTCCCTCTTTCCTCTCATTCCGTCTGCACTGAGCAGCTCAAGGGCTTTGAGATGGTGAAGGCGGTGTATCTAGATCATATGCCTTTCGATGCGGAAAGGGACCTCCTCACGCCCACCTTCAAGAAGAAGCGCCCTCAGCTGCTCAAGTACTACCAGGTGCGTTCATGTATCACCCCTCCCCCTCTCCCCCGCTTCCCCCCCCCCCCCCCCCCCACTATTTTTCTTTTTACAATGGGATTTTAACAAGATTTGGACATTTCTTGTTGCTCCTTTTTTATTATAAAAAAAATTATGCATCCAATCTCAATACGAATCTGCCTTAGCTGAGCAAGTGCTACCAGACAAATAATCGCTCACCTGGCAAAGGGTAGAAGTCGAACCGCCACAAACTACTGTAACATTTGGAGTACAAGGCATGAGTTCCTGTTCCACGCACTTCTTTGTAACTCATCCCATCCAGCTGTTCCCTGCTGCTCTGCTTCCTCTGGCTACATGGGCAGGAGCACATTGACGCCATGTATGCTGCGCTCAAAGCTTGACAGTCCTTGCTGGGAAACAAGTGCATCTCACCCACCTCATCTTACCTTCAACCTCAGGCTGGTTCTGCTTGTTCTGCACTGCAGCAATCTATCGATATAGTTTTTTTATAGCTGGAATGTGTGGTGTACAGCCTAGGATGATGTATGATAGACTACTACGTCCAGTAGAACTCAAGCAAATAGCAGAAGTGTTAACAACTCTTCCTGTCGCACATAAACTACTCACAGCAACCTAAGGAAACATTGTTCTGGGAGGATTAACCAACCCTACAAGTGACTAGTAAACACCCAGATGACCAACCAGATGAGCAAATTGCTGGTAGCACCTCAGCTCACCAAGCAAACCTCCATGTAGGGTCCCAACCACTCCCACATTGGTCCATCATTGTGCAAACACCAAGGCAAGCACACAAAGCAACCCTACTTGGACTCTTCCGAAGAGGACCCACCATCAGAGCGAGCAGGGGAGCGACTGGGGGAACGCCCACCAGGGTGACCCCCAGAACCTGCCCTCGCCCCTCCCCTGAATTCCCCCTTGGATTCCTCCTTAAAATCCCCTCTAGAGTCCCCTCTTGATGCTGCAGGGGAACCCCGGCTCGTACCCTCATCCCTGTCAATATCCACTTCGTCCTCCTCATCACCTCCTCCCGACCTCCCTCCACTAGCTTCTAACCGTGCCTTCTTCACTCCACCCCTCGCCCTGCCTTCCCTGTTGGCCCCAGCACTCCTGTCCTGCTCGCCCCTACCATCTCCTGATCTGGCTTGTTTCGGACTGCCGCTGTTGCTGCTCACACTCCCGCCTCTCTCTCCTCTCTTCCTTTCGCTGCTCTCTCTACTGTCGCCCCTTGTCGCCGCCCCACCTGCTGCTGCCTTCCTTCCGCCCTCCTCCCCTCCCTTCACCTCCCTCCTACCACTCCCCTTCTCATCGTCACTCCTATCGCCCCGGCCCCCACACCTCCCACTTTCCATACTCCGCCTCTCCCCACTCTTCCCACTGTCAACACTCCTTTCCCTGCTCCTTCCCCTCAGCCTCTCACTCCCTTCACTATTCTCACCACTCCTCCCACTCCCATCGCTCTCTTGCCTCCCTCTTGGGCTATTTTTTCTGCCCCTTGGGCTGCCCGACCCACCCCTCAGACTATTTTCCTTCCTGCCCGGACTGTCCCTACCACTAGCAACCGCTGCGCCTGCCCTTGCTGACGTCATCATCATCATCACTGCGCCCCTTGCTGACGTCATCATCATCATCATCCTCGTCAGACGACCGACTGCTAGAAGACAATTGAGACCGCCCACCTCCCTCTTCTCCTGCTCCTGCTCCCCTCTTACCTCCAGCTTCTTCCCCTCCCCTTCCCCCTCCAATTCCTCCCCCTCTTCCCCCTTCCCCTCCTCCCCCTCCCCTTGCTGTCCCCTCTCTGCCCTTTCCACTGGCTGTGGAGGGTTCAGAAGCAGACAGGGAGACTGGGTGGGGAGAAAGAAAGGGGGAGGGTGGTGGGTGGGGAGAGAGAAAGGGAGAGGGTGGTGAGTTGGGCAGAAAAACCGGGGAAGATGGTGGTGGGGGACGCAGAGGAGAAGGGAGAAATAGGGGACAAAAATGGACGCACATCCAGTCCAGCAAAAATGGACAAATTAATTGGAAGGCAGCACTTGACTTAAAAAAGGAACAAAAAAAATCAAACACCTCTCTCACAACCCTCCATCCCTCACCATCCGCCCCAATCCCTTGTACCTGACTGCTTGGAAGAGCCTCGTTTGACAATGCCGCCCTTCTCCCTCTCCCCTCCTCCCCTCTCTTTCCCCTCCTCCTCCTCGTCCTCCTCCTCACTGTCCTCCCCTAGAATCGCCAGCGCCCTTCGCAACTCGTTCTCTCGTTCCTGAACCACAGGATCAAATCAAGGCAGGGACAGATCGACGGCTGAGATGGAGTGATGGTAGGGATGAATTGACGGCACACATCGATTGATTGACGGCCAGGATGGATCAACGGCAGTGACAGCAGAAATGGATTGGCAATGAAAACGGCTTTCAAACAAAGCTGGATCGACGGCACGATGGATTGAAGGGACGATGGATTGAAGGGACGGAATGATGAAGCAAACCTAGTCGCTCACTAATGGATGCAGAGTGGCATAATATGAAGCACTTGGGCACATACGCAGAGCCGAGGACAGCCTTCAGGAGCAGCATACCTTGATCAGCCTCTTAGCATCCGCCAGCTTGGCCAGATTATCCTCCTCCTCCACATTCCCCAGCTGACATGGTCTCAGGGGTGACGTGGATGCAGGGGTGACGTGGATGCATTGGAAAACAAGGGACATGAGGACGAGGCACAAGAGGGACGGAAACAAAAGGGAGGGAGATTTTTGCAGCGTAACCAAGCGAGGGTGAAAGCTTCACTGCAAGGCGAACGTGATTGGACTACTTACCATAGAAAAAGAGAGAGGAAAGAAAAGAAAAGAAGAAGAAGAAGAAGGAGGAGGAGGAGGAGGAGGAGGAGGAGGAGGAGGAGGAGGAGGAGGAGGAGGAGGAG